>WBOK01000752.1:0-12305 GCA_009289805.1 Alternaria gansuensis
TAAAGCCTAGTTATCTTATACATAGTTAATATATTAGCGTAAGTATATTTTTAATAACTAATTTGCTTATTTTATTTGTCTATCTATCTCTACGTAATAGGCTGTAGATAAGATTTACTTAATATTTAGCTATTAGTAAGTATTCTTTTAAAATAAGGTAATAAAATTAGTACTATAATTAAATATAATACTAATAAGTAAGCTATAATACTTAAACATGTTTATAAGATATTTAAAAGCTTTTACTACGGTATGTTTATAAGTTAAGTAAAAGTAGTATTTTTTAGTTAAGTAATTTATTTATTTTTTAAGGTATTAAAGGTGGTGGTTGTTGTTGTAGTCAAAATAGGTTTTCTAAAAAAGTGAAAAGCAGCTGCCCTCTACCGTTAAAAAATTTGCTAAAAGTACTAAAAAACAACACTAATTAAAACGTATTTAACAGTAATTGCTAGCCTATAGCTAGCAACAAAATTGCAATAGAGGTAAAGAAGGTAGAGGAGAGTAAGAACACGTACATTACTGCAGCAGGAGCTTATAATACTTTATAAAAGCTTTCTGCCTGCTGCTTTTTACCTTTAGAATTTTTTATACTATATAGTACTACATACAAATAACTTGTATACAAATAATATAATACTTAGACTATTTTTCTTCCTATTTAACACAAAGACTAATAGCTTATATTAAGTAAAGTTAGACTTTACTAAGTTACTATATAAGAAGCTATAGTAGTAGATTACAACGTATTTACTTTTATTAAGCAGCCTTTTTAGTTAGTTAAAAAAGAGCTGTTAGTATTAGCTCTTATAGTTATTAGGTAAACGCAGAAGTTAAATTCTATTATTTATTAACACCTTATTAATACGTCTAGTATTATAGATGTTAAAGTTACAATAGAGGTTGTAAAAGGCTTATTTAGCAGCAAGTCTATTAAATACGTTGCACATGTTAATAGTTTAGGTATAGTAATAGTATATTATCTTACTAATCTTCTTTTACGCAAATACAACTTTAGTAGAGAGACCTTATAGTAGCTCTACAAGGAGCAAGAGCGTGTTAAAACAGCTATTAAGTAGCTAAAATAAACTAACAAGTAGGAGAATTTTGTAAGTTGCCTTTAGAAATAAAAGAGCTGTGCTTAGATAGTAATGCTGTTGTTGTATGTTTACATCTAAGTATAGGCGCATGCTAGAAACGCCGCAACTGGAACACTGCCAAGATAGCAACAAAAATAATAGAAGTTGCGGTTATTAGTAAATAGTTATTAGTTAAGACAGTTAGTTAGAGGGATATTGCGCATCTTTGTTTCTGTCTAAACATATTGTTAGCAATAAATCCTTTTTTACTAAAAAGGTGTCTACAAAATGTGTGGTTACATTAAAAGGTTGTCTTAAAAGGCCGAAGCCTTAAGTAATTTATAATAACTAAAATATTATAAAACTTTTTACTATTTATTCTAGAAGAAGGAAAATCTTATATAAAATCTATAGTAAGGTCTAACTATTATTAGTATAAGAGTAGTAGTAGTTGTAAATAGCTATATTTATTATTTTATAAAAACTTTGTGTATTTGCACACACTATAGGCGTTGTAGTATTTTATAATAAATTAACTTATCTTAAGCTAGTAGTAATAATTACATATTAAATAAAGAGTAAAATAAAGTTTTTTATGCTCTATAATTTTATAGTTGTAATAGAAATTAAATATCCAGCACTAAAGTTATACATCTACAGGGATATAGAGTCTAGTTTTATTAATAAATAAGTAATTGCTTAGTCCTGTTCTTATAAAAGTAATATTAGTAGTACTAAAATAGTATTTATACTTATTTATTTTTAAGGTGTTAAAGGTAGTAGTTGTTGTTGTAGTTAAAATAAGATTTCTAAAAAAAGTACAAAGTAGCTACTCTCTACTAATCTGTTGCAAAAGTCAAAAAAAAGATTATATGTAGTCAACAAGTATTTATACTGATAAAACTATTTAAATAGCCTAGTCTTATAAGAGTTAATAGCTAAAAAAGCTTTTTAAGCTATTTTATTACTAGCGTAAGCTTTATTTAGTAACTCTTTTATAAGTTAAGGGTCTTATTTACAAGTAAGTAAAGTTAAATTAGTATTACTTTCTAGTAAAGTTAGTTTCTTAGACTTAGCATTGTTGTTATTATAAGTAAATGTAGTTCGTAATAAATATTATTATTTTAGCGTGATAGTGTTTATATTTTTACTAGCTAAAGTAAAAGCTTATAAGGCTATTACAATAGTAAGTTTTATACTAAAAAATATTACTTTTAAACTTAAGATAAATATATTTAGCGTATATTAAAAGTTGTTTAAATTTATTAAAATGTCTTATAGTCTTTAGCTAAGAGTATTAGCTTTGCTATTATTAGTTTTTAGGCTATAGACAATTTTAAAGTTAAACTAAAATAAAAAAAATAGCTATTAAGCTTAATATCTAGTAAGTGTCTTAATTAATATAAATATTTCTAGGTTCTTAAAGTCTAAGACAATATAAATAAATTACTTAAATTTTATAAGTTTAAGTTCTTATTTATTAAATACTTAAATAATTTCTATAAGTTCTAAATTGTAGATATTATAGTTATATTTAGTAGTAGAGTACTTTTTAGAGAAGAATATAATTAGCTATAAGACATTTTATATATTAAGTTATTTTATAATACTACTAGTAGCCTAAGCTAAAGTGTTTGTAAAGATGTAAATTAGTTTAGTAAAGTTAAAGTATATTAGTACTAAGCTTTTATAAAAAGTAGCTTTAAGTGCGTTAAAGGCTTTTTAGCATTTATTATTCTACTATAAGTTTTTATAAACAGTACGTCCTTTTCTACTAGGCTTTTTATTAAAAAGGACTTTAGCCTTAATGCGTTTTATAAAAGGAAAAGTAATTAATAAGTAGCTTTTAATAAATTATTAATAAAAGCCTATAAAGCTTAAAAAAGCTAGTAGTTTTTTTATATATTAAGGTGTTTCCTATTTATAAATTATAAAGACTTTAGCTCAGTCTATTTTAGTACTCTTATTAATAATAATTATACTTAAAAACTTAATACTAGTTTTATAAAATTTATACTTATTAAAGTTTACGTAAAATTCTTTAGCTTTTAGCTAAGCTAGAACTAGCTTAACTTACTTAATATATTTCTTTTTTATTTATAAAAAAACTAGGATGTTATTTAAATATATTGTGTAAAACTAATCTAGATATTTAAAGAGTATACTATTAATAGCGTGCTAAAAGAAAGCTAGAGTATTATATAATCTAAATAGTATAACTTTATACTTATATGTGCCTTACTAAGTAGTAAATATAGTAAGCTATTTAGAGTCTAGCTTTATACAAATTTAATAAAATATAAATATAATATCAAACTTAAAAAAAATAGTAGCTTTATTAAGTTTAGCTAATGTTTTGTAGAAAAAAAGGATTAAATAGTAATTTTTAATTATAGCCTTATTAAAGTTATAGAAATCTATGTAAATATAAATATCTTTATTAAGCTTAACTATAATTCAGAGTGAATTCTACGCTAGTAAGTTGTATTATTTAATAAATCTATATTCTTCTATTTTGTAAATATAAGTAGTAATAGCCTCTTTTTATTAGCTTAAGAATAGCTGTAGATAATAATTTAGAATTTTTACGCCTAGTATTAGTTTAATTTTATAGTTATATTTTAAATAGTCTAGCAATTTAGATATAGCTTTTTTATTAAATATTAAAACATAATTAGTGTATTTTTTATATAGTTCTAGTGTAAGAATATCCTTAAGAGTAACTTTTTTAAATTTATTTATAAACTTTACAAAGTATTTATTTATAGCTACTTATTAAAACTAAGCAAATTATTTACTACGCGTAGTAATAAAGTAAAAGTTAAATTTCTATTTCTTTATGTATATCTAAATAGCGTAAAAAAAATTTTTTTAATATCTACTAGTAGTTTGTAGGTAGTCTTAAGTAGAGGAGTAGGCACTTTTTTTAAACTTTATTAGGAAGAACTTGCTTAGTTTAAGAATTATAGCAGGATAGTGTATATTTCTTGCTTAGTACGCCTATTCCTATAGGCTATAGTTTAAAATTCTGTCTAATAGTACTACTTAAGTAGGAGTTAGTAGAGGTTTATGCTGTTAAACCTCAATTATTAGTATAGTTATATTTAAAAAATTTATTCTTTAATTATTTATGCCTACTATAAACTACCTTTAGCATTGTGTTTTTAAGCTAATAATTTAGTTAATAATACTAATTAGGGAACTTAATTATGCCTTTACAGTAACTAAGCTTAAGCTAGTAAAGTTTATATTACTTAAAACTAAGTATAAGATTAAAATTTACATAAGTATCTACTACGTAGGCTATTATTTATTTAATATAAGTATTTATTTTAAGGAAAAACTTAATATAGTAAGTTATTAGTTCTATAGCTTTTTTATTATAGCCTTTGTAAAAAATTAGTTAGATAAGTAGAATTAGTTTAAGGGCGTAGGTTTAATCTGAAAATTATTATAATATAAAATTATTATTTACACTATTATTACTTAGTGTTTTATAGCTATGTAGAACTATATAGTTGTAATTAATAAATATTTAAAAAGTAAATTATACAAGGTTTTTTTTTTATAAAAATAAGTTCTTTTTTTAATTTTAAATTCTTTAGAGTAAAGTATTAGACTTTGAATAATTATACTTATAAAAGAATTAGCTAAGTATTCTTATTATAACTATTAATTTTCTTTAGAAGACAGCCTATCTTTTAACGTCTTTAGTTTTTTAATTGATTAAAGTTAAAAAACTTTTTAGCTTTATATTCTTACTTTAGTTCTTAGTTAAATTTATCTTCTACGTCTATATAAACGTAATATTAATAAGCTGTTTCTACTTTAAGAGAAGCTAGCTTCTTAAAGTAGTTATAAGTAATATGTCTAGGTTTCTTATAATAGAAATTGTTAGAGTTATTAAATAGAGACCTAAGAAATTAAGGCCTTTTAAATAATATTTTACTCTACTTAAGGTAGCTTATACTATATAGTATTAATATATCTTTTAACTTAATATTCACTAAAAAAGTAATATTTAAACTAGTATTAAGTTTATTATAGCTGCGTTAAGCTTGTTAGGCTAGATAGCTATTTAGCTAGGTTATATTGTAGTTATTAATATAAAAGAAGATATTGAGTAGAAGTTTAGAAAATATAATTATAATTTATAAAGAATAATTTAATTTATTTAAGCTAGCTAAGTATCATTTAAAAAGTTTCTACATTAGCTTAATACTATATAAGAGGTATAGAATATCTAGCTTATTAGTAATAAGGTAAAACTTAACTTTAAAGTATACCTAGGCTTCTTAGTTAAACTTTGCACTTTTTAAAATATAAAAGTATACTAGCGTGTTTATAGCTACTTTATTTATAGTATAAAAATTTAAGTTACTTTAAATCTTAAAGAGTACTATAAAGCATTCTATTTTTATTTTACATTAGTAATTAAAGATAGTATTTTCTTTAAATAAAGTATTTTTTGTAGCTTTAGAAGTATAAGCAAAAAAAGACTAAACGCGCTAGGCTAAGCACTAAAAATATTTACTTTTAGCACGCTAGTAGCTAAAAAAAAATTAAATAAATTTATAAAGTGCTTTTATACTTTTTTTAAAAGTATATAGCTTTATAGTATTATAATTATTAGTATTTTTAAATTCTAGTATTATGTTAAGTATACGCTTAAGTTTTTAAAGCTTATATAAAATTAAAACTACGTTACTTTTAACTATAATAAATGAATTATTATTAGTAGTAAGCTATAGAGAGTAGTATAACTTGTAACTAAAGTTATTTAAGTGTACTTATAATTAAAAGTTATTATAATTTAAAATAGTAAAAGGCTTATTTATAGTAAAAACTAAGTCTATAAATATAAAAACTATAAAACGTAAAAGTAGAATATTTAAGTTACTAGTTTATTCTGCGTTTAGTAGTGCGTTATATTAAGTTATATATAACTAGTTTTAAACGTCTATAAGCTTATTCTTAAGCTTCTTTTTATGCGTTTAGCTTGTCCCTTACTATAGTAAGTATAGTAAGGTAAAATCTAGCTACTATACTAGCAAGTTTATTATAAGAAAGTTTAAAAACGTTTATAAGTATTATATTTATAAGTAGTATAGTAAAGTAGGTATTATAGAAAATTTATAAGTCTACTAACGTGTCTTGTTCTACTTAATTAATAACTTAATACATATAACTTATATTTTAGCGTTTTTAGTGCAGTAGCTAGTGTGCGTTTAGTTCTTTTAGTAGTAATATATTATTTAGTAAAAAAAGTTAGTAGCTTTTATAATTAGTTCCTTTATATACTTGAAAGTGCTTAGTATTAAATAAAATAAGTTAACATTTAGTCTAATTAATATAGCCTAGTATTTATTATTCTTGTCTATAGTAGCTGCCTAGTAAGAAAGAAGAAGATCTAGAGTTATATTAAACATAGTCTTTCTAAATAGCTTTTTAAAAAGGCAGACTATAGTAACTTTGTTAGTTTTTATATTAATATAATAAAAAGGCTAGCTATAGAGCTTGCTTAAATTAGTTTTAGTAGTTAGTAGTAGTTTCCATATATTAGTGTTAGAACTAGTGTTAGCCTAAGAATTATGAATATAAGTAGAGTTATAAAAAGTAGCTTAAGATATTAAATGTATTATTTATTTACTTATTATTTTAAATTAATAGCGTTATGCTGTATATAGTATTAAGAGTTAGTTTTAAATGTTTTCTTTATTATTTAAGTTAGCTATTTTTAGTTTAGTTAAGTTTAAAGAAAGAATTACTTATAATAAAATATTGTTAATTTATTTAAGTATAAAGTTAAAAAAGAAATAAGTATTTAGTATATAGAATTTTAAACTATAGATTAGGTAGGGCAATTCTAAGTAAAAGCTAAATTTTTTAGTTTTTATAATATACTCTTTTACTAATTTATTAATTTTATGCTTATTTTGTGTGTAAAAACCTTATAGTAAGTAAAATTTCTTACCTTCTTAGTATACTTTTTTTAGAATTTCTACTAATATAATATACTTTATTTTAATTAATAGATATATGCGCAAAAAAATTTAAAAATAAAAATAAAAAATATACTTTAAATAGTATAAAGCTTGTTTTAATTAAAAAAAATTTAAGAGTAAGTAAGTATAACAATAACTATAATACTCTAGGCTATTAAGTAGTAAAGGCTATTTTATAGTAAGCAATCTACTATAAAAATAAAATCTAAATAAGTATATAGGGACCTTGTAGTAAGTAAAATTTCTTACTCTTTTAGTATACTTTTTTCTAGAATTTCTACTACTATAATGTACTTTGTCCTAATTACTAAATATATGCGCAGTAGGCGAGTATAGTAATAGCTATAATACTCTAGGCTATTAAGTAGTAAAAGGCTATTTTATAGTAAGCTATTTACTACGTAGATAGGGTTTAAATCTTACCTGCGCTAGTAGTAAAGGCCCCTTAAAAATATTAGTAATTTAGTAATTTTAGTAGTAACTTACTATTTAAAGGCGCTAGACTTAGCTTAAGAGCTAGTTACTAAAGCTGTAGTTTTATATAATAACTAAGAATAAGTAAAAACTACTTATTTTTGTCTAGGCTAAAAGCCTATAGCAAGCTTTTTGCTTGTAGGTCTGCTATCATATAAAGTAGACTTTACGCATAAAAGAAGGGCTAGTTAAAAGATAGCTTGTATTTAGAGTAGAGAATAGCAGACGTAGACCTAGAAAAGGCTAAGTATACAAGCAGCTATATAGTAGAGAAGAGAGGCTAGTGCTAGCGTAGTGGGTGCTAAGCCTAGTGCTACGCCTAGCTAGGACTAGTGCTTGCTAAGTAGTAAGGCAGGCCTCTATCTCTAGCTACATACCTTAAAGCTAGCTATAAGGTAACACTCTAAGAACTAACTTTGCTATTATTACTGCTAGTGTTAAGCTTATGCGCTGCTAGCGCTAATTTAACTTTAAGCTATTTAACTACTGCCCTATTACTACGCATACTAGTACTTCTTTAAAAGTTTTTACTTAAGTACTAATATTCTTGCTTTATTTTTTAAGCTTAATTTTAGTAAAGTAGCGCTATATAGTAGCTGCTTCGAAGTTAATTACTAGTTATGCAGCTAGGATTGCTAGTCCCGCTAGTAACAATAATAATAGTAATAAAAGCTTAGGTAATAATAATAAGCTGCTGCTTAGGCGTAGTCTAGGCGCAGGTAGCGTTTATAATAGTAGTGCTAGAAGTAGTAGTAATAATAAGATAGGTAGTAGTAGTAAGGAGATAGGTAGTAGTAGTAAAGAAATAAGTAGTAGTAGTCAAGAGATTTATAATAATAAGTAAAGATAGTTAGCTTTATACTTATAATTTTGTTTTTTTTAAATACTTAATTTTTGCGCTCTAAGGGCGTAGCAACAATGTTTAGTATACTTTTTTAGTATACTTAAAACGTCATAATCTTTGTTTATACTTATATTCCTTAATTAGTTCTTTTATATTTTTAAACTATAATGCTAAAGTTTAAGTATTTTATAATTTATTGTAACTTTTTTATCATAACTAATATTTTAACTAGCTATTTTTAATTTATTTTTCTAATATTTTTTTAACTTCCTAAATCTCTTTACTCTTAGGGCTAATTTCTAATGCCTAAGTATTGTCTTTTTAACTACTACGCAATTCCTATTACTCTAGTAAAAAAACGTAGAAAATATTATAAATATAATAGTAAAGTAGTAGTTGTAGTTAGTAAGCTTATATTCTAACTACTTCTTATACTTCAAATAGTTCTATACACTTACTAGAAAGCTTTTTGCTAAGTTAGTAGGCTAAGCTAATATTCTTTGTACTAAGGCAAACTAAGTCTTTTTAGTAAAAAATTTTTAGTTTATATTTTTTATTATAGTATTAGCGTTAGTATTCTTATGCTACTAAAAAGTGTTTTTCTACTATTATACATGCGCTGTGCATGCGCTACACTCTATTTACAGCGTCTAGTACTTCCTCTTCTAGCCTACTATCTTTAAAAAATAATATAAGCAATAAATGCTTACTATATACTATGTAAAAAAGTATTATTTGTATTTATTTATAGATAGAGTTATTGTATGTAAATTATATAGTTAGTAGAGATAACACTTAATTATCTTGTTTCTCTAAAGTAAACGTTTTTAAGTATTACTTTATTATTTAGTTTTAGCGTTTAGTTTACCTATTTATCTATCAGTAGAAAGCTATACTTAGCCTACGCTTTACTTATAATTAGTAGCATATTTTTATTTAAAATAGTAAAGTAAAAATTAAACTATTATTAAATATAATACCTTTCTAAATTTTATACTTTAAAATAATATATTTAAAGTAAGATTCTATAAACTATCTTATATTTTACATTTTTAATATAGGTATATAAATTACTATCTTTAAAAAATAATTAATAATTATAAAAACTATATTAAACATATAGTCTAAACGATTTTTTGCTAGTAGCAGCTTTATAGTAAAATTAAGGCTTACTTTTTTATAAATTTTATTAAGAATAAGTAATAGTAATAACTAACTATATTTACTATATTTTAAAGCCTTACTTTTTTAGTATACTACACAAGTCTTTATGTAATTTTAAATATTATAGCTTAGCTCTAGCTAGTAATATAGCCTACTAATAAGCTTATAAGTTTTACGTGCGCTAAAATAACCTACTATACGCATATTATAATTTAATAATAGAATTTCTTGCCTAATAGCTTATTCTAGTAAAATTTAAATTTACTTTTATATTTTAAGATTTCTTTATTATTAACGCGCTATACTTACGCGCTACTACTATTTTAAATATATGTTACTTATATAAAGTTTACAATTTACTATAAAGCAAAAGTATTTTTTTATTATAACTAGTATAGTTTATTTATTTAAGCTTTTAATTTTACTATTACAAGTTTATTACTAACTAATACTTTAGCTAAAGAACGTAGTACGCATAGTATGTACTTTATAGCACTAGTAGTTTAAATACTTTTTATTTTATAAATATTAGCTATATGCGTTTTATATGCGCCTTTTTAGCTATACTAAGTTATAAAACTTTTTATTTTACTATACTTTACTTTTACTTGAAGTTTGTTCTGCAGTGCAGGTAATAGTTAAGTTAATAATAAGTTCTTTTATTTATAATTTTTTTTTAATAGTTTATTTGCAAATTTTATATACTTTAAGTAGTACTTAACTTTAAAATTAAAAGCTTTTAAATATAAAGCTTAGCGTGCTTAACGCTAGTTTAGCTTCTATATAATGCGTAAGAAATGTAAGTTATTATAATTTATTAATACCTAAATAGTGTGTTAAGTACCTTCTAAGTAGTGTTGCCATTTCTTAAAACTTTATACAATAGCTAAAAGTTTAAAGTTGTATACTTTATAGTTTAGCTTAGCGTTTTATAGTTTTTGTAAGTAAAATATAATAAGATAATACTTTTTATCTTTAAAAAGTTAGGACAATATACTTAAATAGCAAAAGTTAAAGTATTTATTTTAATATAAATTATATATATATTTTTAAAGTAGTGTAGGATAAGTGTATATATAAAGTATTACTTTAGCTTTATAAAAGTACTATATATATTTTTATTTTAGTAGAATTCTTATTTTTCTTTTAAAATATTTATAAAAGGTATTATTTTTATAGTATAGTTTTTAATAAAATACTAATAAAAGTTTATAAATTCTAAAAAAACTGCAGCTTTTTAATACTAGTAGGTGTAAGCTATTACTTAATAGTAGTAACACGCGCTAGGTCTACGCAAATGCTACTTTTTATAATAATAAATTTTATAAAATAAATTTTATTTAAAGCAAATTTACAATTTTTAAAATTTATATATAACTTTACTTTTTATAAAAAGTTAAATATAGCGTGTATAGCATGCTAGTGTAGCGTAAAATTATTATTAAAGGTGTAAATAAAAATATTATTTTAATAAACTATATAAATATAATTTAAGTACTCTTTAAAGCTTTATTAATATAGCCTTAAAAACATACTAGGGCATTTATTAGCCTAAAAAGTATAATAAGATATTTAAAATATTTATATTATATTCTAAAAGTAATTTTCTACTTATCTTCTACCTTAATCTTTAGATAGTAGTAGGTGTTTTTAAAATTTAGTATAGTGTAGTAATATACGCTTAATAGGCAGTTTGATATCTCTTTGAATAAAAAAAGCAGGTAATAATTTTTTATTATAATAGTATTAAGACCTTAATAATTAATATAAAAGTAAAGAGTTCTATTTTTTTTAAATATAGATAATATTAAAGCGCCTATAAGGCTAGTGTTGTAGCAAATTTTTTTTTGGTACTTTTTTAATATATTTGCAAAGCACTTAAAGCTTATAAAAGAAAAAGTATAAAGAAGCTTAAAAAAAAGTTTTTTTTTTTGTTAAATAAGAATTACGTAATTTAAGCTTTTTAGTTATAAAAAAGTTTTAGTAGCTTTGTTATTAAAAATATTAGCATAATTTTATAATATATTAAGTATATACTATATTTATGCTATAAATATATTTAGCATGTGTGCTTTAAGCTTAATGCTTACGCTATTACTTTAAAGTACTTTTAACTTAATAAGTTTTACATTTTTTAAAAATACTTTAGTAGCTACTAAGTTAATATTTACTTTTATATATTTCTAACGCTACATCTACTTTTTATAGTTAATATTTATTTTTAAGGTGCTAAAGGTAGTAGTTGTTGTTATAGTTAAAATAAGGTTTCTAAAAAAAGTAAAAAGTAGCTACTCTCTACTAATTAGTTGCAAAAGTTAAAAAAAAAAGATTATATGTAGTTAATAAAATTTAAATAGTAAGTAGATAAGGTCTACACGCTAAGCGCTTAAAGCAAAAAAGCTTAAACTACTAAGTAAAAATTAAAGTTAAAAAAATTTACTAAAGGTACTAAAAAACAACACTAGTAAAAACGTGTTTAATAGTAATTACTAGCCTATAGCTAGCAATAAAATTGTAACAAAAATAGAGAAGAAGAGTAAGAACACATACGTTACTGTAGCAGGAGCCTACAATACTTTTTTATAAAAGCTCTCTGCCTGCTACTTTTTACCTTTAAGATTTCTTACACTACATAGTACTGCATACAAACAACTCATATACAAATAATATAATACTTAGATTGTTCTTCTCCTTTTTTAACATAAAGACTAATAGCTTATATTAAGTAAAGTTAGACTTTAC
>WBOK01000753.1:0-11711 GCA_009289805.1 Alternaria gansuensis
ACTGACCCTAGGTTCGCAGCAAGGCTTGACCTTTTCCTGTCTAGTTTATATTAACTGGGACCTTGTTAGGGTTGTTGCTTCGGCACTTGTTGGCGTAGTGTTCTTTCTTCTAGCACTTAAAACATGTAACCTTGTTGCTATTCTTACGCTTCTCAGGTGCGTCTGGTGTGGTGGCTGTAGGGGAGTGTTCCTTTCTTTTCTTCGTGAAAGTGCTCCGGTGGGGCGGATTATGCGTGATAGGTGCTCTGCGCAAATTCCGCTTAAGTGTGGATCCAAGCGCAATAAGGTCTTCTCTAGTTGCAGGGATCTAATAGTAGTTAGTAATTGCGTGCTGTAGTTCAGGCCTTAGTTTTGCAAAGAGGTGCTGGACCCTTTGTGCCTTAGTATATGTTGGGAGTTAATCTTTAAGGACATCGAGATAAGTTGCGAATAATTAGACAGTCTAGTCCTTCTGCTGCATAGCGTGCGCATGCGCAGTTGCTGCTTCGAGGCTGCAGTTAATAGGGTCTGAGAGCAAGTCAAGCATGTATTGCTTAAAGTAGTCCTAAGTTGGCACTTCTCCCTTTGCTTTAAAAGAACGCTTATAGTGAGCATACTAAAGCTCTCAAGGATCTGCTCCAAGATACTGCATTGCCCAAATTACTTTATTGTTATCCCTTTCAAATTCTTGTGGCAGTAGCCGAAACGCTACTTCGCAGGAACGGGTAAACTTGTGATGTTCCTTAAGGGTTTTGCCTCGGTATTTAGCTGGGTCTTTGGGTTTTAACGCGCGTCGCGCATGCGTGGTAGGTGTCGCTTCAGGTGCGTTCCGCGCGCGGGATAATGTGGTTAGTAGTGTTGGTATATTTGGGATTCCTCCCTGTTCGACCCCTTCTAGTTGTGCTACTTCTTCTTCTAACTCCCGTAATCGTTGCAAGGTGAAGTTCATTGCGTCGCTTCTCTGCAGCGTTGATGCGCTCCTCAAGCGTTGCAGGTGCGCCTCGGGTGCGCTCCCTAGGCTCCTTAGGTGTGGCGGGCCTTGATGGGGTTCAAGGGGGATCGGAGAGTTCGGATGCAGCAGGGCTCTGACTTCCCTGATTGCCTCGAGTGTTGGATCGCGTTGAGGGAGCCATCTCTAGTACTAAAAATGCAGTGTATATATTACATACGTTTAGTAACTAAAGTAGAAAAAAAACTTTAAGTTATTTTAAATTTATAAGTAGATATTAGCTTTATTAGTTAAAAAATAGCTGTAAAGATAGATCTAAAACTTATTTAAGATATAAAACTTCTTTACTTAAGTTAAATTAAACTTTAAAGGTAAAACATATATATAGTATATAAGCTCTAGCTATACTTAATAAATAATAATAGCGTAGAGCGTATTATAGAAGTTACTACGTATAAAGTAAACAAAGAAAGAGCACTACTACTACTTAGTAACCTTTTCTTAAGCTAGGAAGGTATTTATATTAACTATAAAAGGCAGATATAGCGTTAAAAATATATAAAAGTAAATATTAACTTAGTAGCTACTAAGGTATTTCTAAAAAATATAAAACTTATAGATTTAAAAGCTTACTTTTTAAAAGTACTTTAAAGTAATAGTGTATATATTAAGCTTAAAGCACATGTACTAAACGTATTTATAGCGTAAGTATAGTATATACTTAATATATTGCAAAATTATACTAATGTTTTTAATAACAAAGCTATTAAAACTTTTTTATAGCTAAAAAGCTTAGATTATATAATTTTTATTTAATAAGAAAAAGAACCTCCTTATAAGCTTTTTTATACTTTCTTTTTTTATAAGCTTTAAGTACTTTATAAATATATTAAGGAAGTACTACGTAAAGAATAAATTTACTATAGTACTAGCTTTATAGGCGCATTAATACTATTTGTACTAAAGAAAAATAAAACTTTTTACTTTTATATAAATTATTAAGGCTTTAATACTATTATAATAAAAAATTATTACCTGCTCTCTTTAATTAAAGAGATACTAGACTGCCTATTAGGCGTATACTACTACATAATATTAGATCTTAAAAACGCCTACTATTGTCTAAGGATTAAGGCAAGAGATAAGTAGAAGACTACTTTTAAAATATAATATAAACATTTTAAATATTTTGTTATGCCTTTTAAGCTTATAAATGCCCTAGCAAGTTTTTAAGCCTATATTAATAAAGCTTTAAAAGAGTACTTAGATTATATCTGCATAGTTTATCTAGATAATATCTTTATTTATACTTATAATAATAACATTACACTACACTAGTGTGCTATACGCGCTATACTTAACTTTTTATAAAAAGTAAAGTTATATATAAATTTTAAAAAGTGTATATTTGCTTTAAATAAAGTTTATTTTTTAAAATTTATTATTATAAAAAATAGTATTTATGTAGATCTAGCGCGTGTTGCTACTATTAAGTAATAGCTTACACTTACTAGTATTAAGAAGCTATAGTTCTTTCTAGAATTTATAAACTTTTATTAGTATTTTATTAAAAACTACGCTATAAAAATAGTACTTCTTATAGATATCCTAAAAGGGAAACAAGTGTTCTACTAGAATAAGAATATATATACTGCCTTTATAAGGCTAAAACAACACTTTATATATACGCCTATTCTATATTACTTTAAAGATACACGTATAATTTATGTTAAAATAAATACTTTAACTTTTACTATATTAGGCATATTATCTTAATTATTTAAAAATAAAAAGAAGTATTTTATTACGTTTTACTTATAAAAACTATAAAACGCTAAGCTAAACTATAAAGTATATAACTTTAAACTTTTAGCTATTATATAACGCTGAACACACTATTTAAGTATTAACTAATTATAATAACCTACGCTCTTTACGCGCTGTATAAAAGCTAAACTAGCGTTAAGCACGCTAGGCTTTATATTTAGAGGCTTTTAATTTTAAAGTTAAATACTACCTAAAGCGTACAAACTCTACAAATAGACTATTAAAAAGAGTAAATTATAAATAAAAGAACTAATTATTAACTTAATTATTGCCTATACTACAAAACAAACTTCTAGTAAAAGTAAAGCATAGTAAAATAAAAAGTTTTATAACTTAGTATAGCTAAAAAGGCATATATAAAATGCATATAGCTAATATTTATAGAATAAAGAGTATCTAAACTGCTAGTGCTATAGAGTACACATTATGCGTACTACGCTCTCTAGCTAAAGTATTAGTTAGTAGCAAACTTACAATAGTAGAGTTAAAAGCTTTAATAAATAAACTACGCTAGTTATAATAAAAGAACGCCTTTACTTTATAGTAAGTTATAGACTTTATGTAAGCAGCACGTACTTAAAATAGTAGCAGCACGTAAGTATAGCGCATTAATAACAAAGAAGTTCTAAAATATAAAAGTAGAATTTATATTTTACTAGAATAAGCTATTAGGTAGAAGATTTTATTACAAAATTATAATACGCGTATAGTAGGTTATTTTAGCGCACGTAAGACTTATAAGCTTATTAGTAAGCTATATTACTAGCTAGAGCTAGGCTATAATGTTTAGGATTACATAAAGACTTATATAGTATACTAAAAGAGTAAGGCTCTAAAACATAGTAAATATAATTAGTTATTACTATTACTAGTTTTTATTAAGATATTTAAGAAAGTAAGCCTTAATTTTATAATAGAGCTACTACTAGCAAAGAACAATAGTTTAAGTTATATATTTAATATAATCTTTATAATTATTAACTACTTTTTAAAAACAGTAATTTATATACTTATATTAAAAATATAAAATGCAAAATAGTTTATAGAATTCTATTTTAAATATATTATTTTAAGATATAAAATTTAAAAGAGTATTATATCTAATTGCAGTTTAATCTTTACTTTAGTATTTTAGATAAAAATATGCTACTAATTATAAGTAAAGTATAGGCTAAGCATAGCCTTTTACTTATAAATAAATAAGCAAACTAAACGCTAAAACTAAATAATAAAGTAATACTTAAGAATATTTACTTTAAAAAAATAAAATAATTAAGTGTTACTTTTATTAACTATATAATTTGCATATAACAACTCTATTTATAAATTAATAAAAATAATACTTTTTTACATAGTATATAGTAAGCATTTATTACTTACGTTGCCTTCTAAAGATAGTAGGCTAGAAGAGGAGGTACTAGACGCTGTAAACAGAGTGTAGCGCATGCATAGCGCATATGCAATAGTAAAAAAACACTTCTTAGTAGTATAAAAATATTAACGCTAATACTATAATAAAAAATATAAACTAAAGATTTTTTACTAAAAAAACTTAGTTTGCTTTAGTATAAAAAATATTAACTTAGCCTACTAACCTAATAAAAAGCTTTTTAGTAAGTTTATAAAACTATTCTAAGTATAAAAAGTAGTAAAAATATAAGCTTACTAACTATAACTACTACCTTACTATTGTAATTATAATGTCTTTTACGTCTTTTTACTAAAATAATAAAAATTATATAGTAGTTAAAAAAATAATACTTAAGTACTAAAAATTAGCTTTAAAAGTAAAGAGATCTAGAAAGTTAAAAAAATATTAAAAAAATAAGTTAAAAATAGCTAGCTAGAGTATTAGCTATAATAGAAAAGCTATAATAAATTATAAAATACTTAGACTCTAGCATTGCAGTTTAAAAATATAGAAAAACTAATTAAAAAATATAAGTATAATTAAAAATTCTTACGTTTTAAGCATACTAAAAGAATATACTAAACATTATTGTTACGCACTTAAGGTGTAAATTAGGTATTTTAATAAATAAAACTATAAGTATAAAAATAATTTACTTTTACTTATTATTAAAAATTTCTTTACTACTAGTATAAACTTTATTATTATTACTTATATTATTACTACTACTTCTAGCACTACTATTATGCGTGCTACCTACGCCTAGACTACGCTTAAGAAGTAGCACATTATTGTTACCTAAGCTCTTATTATTATTTTTATTATTATTAGTAGGACTAGCAATCCTAGCTGTATAACTAGCAATTAATTTAAAAGTAGCTACTATATAGCACTACTTTACTAAAATTAAGCTTAAGTAGTAAAGTAAAGTTGTTAGCACCTAAGTAAAAACTTTTAAAAAAGTATTAGTATGTGTAGTAATATAGTAGTAGTTAAAAAGCTTAAAGTTAAATTAGTGCTAGCATTACGCAAGCTTAACGCTAGTAGTAATAATAATAAAGTTAATTTTTAGAATATTAGCATTAGTAACTATAGTATTAAAATAAGTATAAAAATAGTATAAATAATTTAAATACTTATTAAGCGCTTTAGAAACTTATTTAAATTAGCTAAAGCGTAGTTAATATTATAAAAAGACTTACTTTAGTATAACTACTATAGTTGCTTTTAGTATAATAGTTATAACAATAATACTTAGTTTTTTTTATAAATTTTTTTTTATTTAGCAATATTTTATGCGCAGCGTAGGCAAGTTATATATAAAGTAATAAAATTAGTAACTTTATTAAGTATGCTAAACTTGTATAGCTAAGAATTTTATAAGTAAAACTTCTTAATATACTTAAAATTTAAATAATAAACTATAATAAAAATTAAAGCTTATTATTTAGTTACGTAGTAAGTGCGTTAAAGTTATATATTAAATATATTAATTAAAATAAGAATTATAAAGAATATACTAGAAAATTTCTTTATTACTATAGCAAACATTACTTTACATAAACTACTTATAATAATTATATACTCTTTTTTTTACTTTTAAAAATTTTAAGAAATAAATAATAAATTTAAAAGTTACTATAATAATGCTATAAAGACTTAAGCTTAAAGCTTATTACGCGCCTAAACTACAAGTAATATGCGTTTTAAGAGTACTTAAGCTGTAAGTAACACGCGCTCTTTACTAAAACATCTTTATATAGTCTAGAGAGTTAACTTAAGGCTATTAGGACGCTAGACTAGAGAGGGAGGCTTTGTTACGGATAGTTGCGTGTTAACTAGGTCTACTAAACTTGCTTATTGTTAGCTTGCCCACTAGCAATTATGCTTATAAGGGGCTCCTTACCTGCAAGGATACCTGCAGGTATTATTGCTAGAAATATACACACGTTATTATTTTAGAGCTATCTCTTACTATCTTCTGTAGTGTAAAGCAAGTACTATTGCCTAAAGCCACCCCTTACAAAGGACATAAGACAACCTAGCCTGTATATATAGGCGCTAGCGCGTTCGTCACGTGTTTAGCTTACTAGGAATATCTAATTATTAGGGTGATCCGTATGTTAATACTCTAACACCCCCCCTAGGTTAGTAAGATATTATTAATCTAAGCTATAAGCAAAGAGCTAATTCTTACTATATTAACGTTATTATTTAATAAGTATTCTTAGAATTATAGTCTCTTTATTTAATCTTTTTATTGCTGTTGTAATACTACCTTATTGTTGTTTTAATTAAGTAAGCAGCTTAGTCTTATTTTAATAATAAAACATTAAATATAATTTAAAAACTACGTGATTAGTTAGTACATGATTACTGCAATAATATTAATTGTTAGAAACAAAATACTAACTAAATAATAAATCGCGCTCCGGCTAGAGGATATATATACACGTTGCGACACACCCCCTAGATTACTAGCAGTGCAAGGTAATCTACCTAAGAGCAACTAGCTCTTCTTAGCGCTACAATAGCGGGGGAATAAGGCACAATAGCCTAGAATAAGGCATAATGGCCTAGAATAAGGCACGATGGCCTAGAATAAGGCACAATAGCCTAGAGAAGGCACAATAGCCTAGAGAAGGCACTATAGCCTACACGTATAGGGTGAACAGTCCTGTACAACATGTGTCTGTGTAGTAATATCCCCTAGGCTTATTTTTGCTGCTTTTTTACTTATGGTCACCTACTTAAGTAAGCAACTACAACTAAATTGCTTATTGCAGTTTTACTGTCACCGGGCTTATAACTATCGGAAACAAAATACCAACTAATCGATAAATCGCGTTCCGGCTAGAGGATACATATACACGTTGCGACATTAATTATATCTACTATTTAAATAAAGCCCTTGTTCTTAGCCTTATATTACGATCCAAAGAAGGGACTCATGGGACAAGGTCTCTAAGCCTTCGACGTGTTAATACAATAAGCTAATAATCGTAAACAGTCACGTGACTGCTTAGTGCTTAGTGCCCTTAGCATAACTAAGCAGCACTAATTAGACTGTAGGACTGCTTAGCGCTTAGTGCTCTTAGCACAACTAAGCAGTACTAAGCAACACTTCGCTTATTAGTATATAGCAGTAGGCAATATACTCTTATAGCTTATTGTATTTAACTTAAGTATTAATTTAAAAATTACTTAATTCTTTATTTTCTTATACTGTTATATTGATCTACTAATTATGCTAGTACACTAACTATTTAACGCACTTACTTAATTCTAAAAACTAACTTTAGATTATCTTTAGATAATCTTTACACTTTAAAAACGCTTAAGATAAGTAACACTGCTATAAACACCTCTACTAATTCCTAAACTAGAGGAACTATAGTTCGCTACAACAAGCCTAACTTATACTAAAGTAAACCTAGTAAGCTTAAAGCTTAGCTCCTCTAAGTTAACTAATATTTCTACATTAAAGGAGATAGAATTAAAGACAATAACAAAGTTATTTAAGCTACTACGTACTTTTAGGGCAATGCTAAGAAATAAGCTAACTTAATTATTTACTATTATATAGACAATTCTGTTAAAAACACTAACAACACTGCTTTAGTTAAAGACTAAAACACCTTTAAAACAAAAATAAAAGAAATGTTCTTACTTCTTAAAGAATTTGTAATTGCTAAACAAAAGATCTAGAGCTTCAGATAAACCTGCTCTATAGCTAATTACTAAGAGGTGACAAAAATAAAAAGACGTTAAAAAAGTTATAATTTTGAAATCTTAATATTTCTACAACCAGAAGGACTATGCTAAAAAGAGTTAGTGATTTGGAAAGCCAAGATCTTCTTCTTTAAGTAAGGCGACTTAGTAAGCTGCTTAGTTAGCACGATTGCGCATCTTATCTCACTTAAAAAGAGATAAAATAAAAGTAAAATTAAATTTTAGTACATCTTTTTTATTTACTTATTTTTAAGGTGTTAAAGGTGGTGGTTGTTGTTGTATTCAAAATGGGGTTTCCAAAAAAGTGAAAAGCAGCTAACCTCTACTAATTAGACGCAAAAGTAAAAAAAAAAGATTGTGTGTAGTTAACGAGATTTGAACGGTAAGTAGATAAGGTCCACGCGCTAAGCGCTTAGAGCAGAAAAGCTCAGACTACTAAGCGAAAATTAGGGTCCAAAAAATTTGCTTGAGGTACCAAAAAACGACACCAATTGAAACGTGTTCAACGGCGATTGCCAGCCTATGGCTGGCAACAAGATTGGCCCGGATACCTGTTGTTAGCAATAAATCTTTTTTTACCAAAAAGGTGTCTACAAAATGTGTAGTCACATCAAAAGGTTGTCTCAAAACTTTTTTTTTTTAATTTTTTTTATTATAAACGTGTAAAAATTGCTACTAAAAAACTAAGTTTAATAAGCTTACGTAAGTTTAATGTAAGCTAGTTTTAGAGACTTATATCTTATTTAATTAGAGTTTAATTAAAGGGTAAAAAATAGGAGTTGCTTACGTAAGCGCTAATTACGTAATAGCTTAGTAATCTTTTAGGATATAAGCTCCTCTTGTTTAACCTAACTTACAATTCTTTTAGTACCTCCTCTATGTCTCGCAATCTTTCTTAATTTAAGCAAGAAGTTTATACTTTATATTTACAAAACAAGCCTATTTCTTGAATTAGCAATATACTAGAAAATTGTTCTAGAAGTATTACTAGTACTCTTTATTGAATTACACAAAGAAAAAAAGCTTTTTTATCTACTTTTAGACCTAAAAAAGGTTATTTTACAAAGATCTTGAATAAAGCTAAAAGAGTGCTTAATAGAGACCTTACTAGAAGGCCTAAAAAGACAAATTAATGTCTTTTAAGAGAAAAAAGTCTAGATCTTTATATTAGAAGCTTACAGCGCTTTCTAAGAAAAGAGAACTATTCTATTAATATTTCTTAAAAAAATACGCCTTTAGACGCAAAAAGGCCTATAACTGTTACATTTATAGTAAGCAAATACTTAAAAACCGTAAAAATATAAACTTTAATAAAGTTCTATCTTTAGACAAGTATGCTATTAAGCAACAGCACAGTGCTAGGACAGAATATTATTTATTACGTTAAAAATTTGGGTTAGTAAGAAAATAGTCATTACTACTAACACAAGTAAGTTTAAAAAAAGTCTAATTAACTAAAAAAAGACATTAATAGATCTATGATTTTGCTATTATTTTAATCTATTCTTAGCACGTTTACTAATCTTGTTATAGGTTAAAATATCTATCTAAGTTTAGAGAGCTAGTTAGATAAGTAGTAGATTAAAACTAGTAGTAATTAAAAGCCCTTTAATTACTACTTCTTTTAGGAATATAAACTCTCTTAGAGAGGTCTTAATTCCTATAGTAAAACTTGCAATAAAAAAATTAAGTTATATATACTCTTTTTTTATTACTTATAGGCTTATAACTTTATATTTAAATTATAAAGTTGCAATCTTTTTTTATATAATAAAATAGGCTGGTAAAAATGCTAACAGTTGGGTCTGACTAATCAGAACACCAAAACCTTCGCACCTGCGCATCGCTGCGAGTTTTGGAGATATTAAGCTAAGAATTTTACAATACAAATTTCACGTATATATCTCTTGTATTCGTGGCGATGCGGAGGTGCGAAGGTTTTGTTGTTCTAATTAGTTAGACCCAACTGTTAGCATTTTTACTAGCCTATAATAAAAGAACTTACTAACCTCTATTAAGCTAGAAGTTTTAGCAGGATAATGCTAAGATTTATAAAACTTTAGAAGTTTTATTGTTACACGGGGTTAGGCTATACTTCTCTAGGCTTAGTCTATACTAAGGCGAGGTAGACTAAAGCAGTAGCCTGTAAGGTATTGTAGGAATAATTTAAGTAGAAAAGAGTTATTAATGTTAACAAAAGGTAAGCAATACTAATTCTATACAAAATAAAATAACTAGTTAACAATCTGTGTAAGAGATAAACTGTTTAAGTTAACTATAACAAGTGTAATAATAAGATCTACTATATTCTTATACCTATTACTTTTGTCCTGCTATTCTGTATATCTCTTTTACAAGAAAGGTATATAATAGCGCTACTATTCTTTTATGCATAACTATCCTAGATAGCTAGCTTTAGTAGGATAGCAATTACGTAATTAGCGCCCTGCGCTGATTATTACCTTCTAGCGTTGTAGCTAGTTAACCTTTATCCCTTACTTGTACATTAAGGAGAGAATTTTTCTTATTACCTATAACATCATCCCCCCTCTTAGGCGTATTATCTTATTACTCTAGAATATTATTTTCCTGTACTGCGTGTTAAATCGCTAGCTGTATATAAAGTTTTAGTATG
Organism: Alternaria gansuensis; assembly: GCA_009289805.1. Lineage (NCBI taxonomy): Eukaryota > Fungi > Ascomycota > Dothideomycetes > Pleosporales > Pleosporaceae > Alternaria > Alternaria gansuensis. The sequence continues at coordinate 10,534 of WBOK01000753.1, forward strand.
CTTATTATATTATACGCTTATTTTTTTTTATGCCTTCTTAACTATGCCTAAGGCTCTGTTTTCTTGCTATTCTTGTTTATAGAACTCTACTTCTAAGTATTATGCTTGTGCTAATTATGTAAAAGAGCTAGGTTTAGAAATAGCTTTTTATTATAAGTAGTGTAAGTTAAAAAACCTTTACTACTTTATAAAAACTAAAACTAGTAATTACGCTAGTTATATTTTTATAAAAGTAGAGTGTAATTTATTTATTTCTAAAAAAGAGTAAAAGAAAGTTTAGCATAAAAAGTATAAAAAGCGCCTTAAAGTTGTACGGCTAGAGGCTTAGTTAGCTTAAAGCAAGCTAGAGCTTCTAGAGACTAAGGCGTAAAAGCAATTATTTGCTAATTAAGATCTTGCTATTTTAAATTTTTAGGATTGTGCAAAGAAGTAAGCTAAGAAAAACCCTGCCTCTAGTATAGACTTTCTAACAACTAAACATACTAAACAACTATTCAACTAATATTTGTTTCTATATCTTGTACTTATCTATAATCTTTAACTAAAGATTTATGCCCTCTACTTGTAATCTTTTTTAAAGAGCAGTAGGATATTATTGATATAAATTAAACTAGGGTCCTCCTTTTTTAATGAAAGAATAGACAGAGCTTCTCTAGTAAGACGATTAGTCTAATCTCTCGTAGTAATTCTAAGGACTCTTTATACTACAACAGTAGCAATTCTCGCAATTAATAAAGTCCGTAGTTAAGCTATACATACTTTCTAAGCTTTTTAAGGCTATTTAGCATCTTATAAATTACTAGATAGTCTACTATAATCAACGCATTAAGGAATACTCTTACAATATTATATTACTTAATCTGTAGATTATTCTTAGTAGCAATGTCTATTGCTAATTAGAAGGACTTAGTTGCTAACGTAGTAGTATATATTAAATTAATTAAGTTTTTTTTCGTAGAGATTACTTCTTACAACAATCTGCGCCTTATATTTAAAAAAGAAGCTATTCTAATTAAACATATAAAAAAATCTACTTTATAGGTATTAATTGGTTATTTACTTTTTCTCTTAATATTTTAGTCTAAGTTTTATTTTGTAAGGGGTGGCTTCAGGCAATAGTACTTGCTTCACACCACAGAAGATAGTGAGAGATGGCTCTAGAATAATAACGTGTGTAT
>WBOK01000754.1:0-12743 GCA_009289805.1 Alternaria gansuensis
GGGGGTTTCCCCCCCCAAGGTAGATGTTTTATTGATTTACATGTTCTGATGGTCTTTGAGTGTGGCAACAGGTGATTTGTAGATGAGTGTGATAGTGATGCTACTAGGAGGTGTTTTGTTGTTGTTGTGGGGTGTTCGATGTGGGTTAGTTGTAGTTTTGATAATGTGCAAGGGTTAGACTGAGATTTTGCGGAAGAATAGATACATGTTATGTGTGTGTGTGTGTGTGTGTAAAGAATGGGGTATATCACTATAATCGCTGCTACTGTTGTTACGCCATCCCGCCACACTATAAATAATAAAAAAACATCTGCACGAGCACTTCGCACAGATGCTGTTCTCTGTTACCCACACTCACTCACTCACTCACTCATACACTCGTACACTCTATACTCTCTTCTTCATCCTATGCTTAGGCGTCCACTCCCTCGCCAACTCAGACCCACCCTTCCCCTCACCACCGAACCCAGCCCTGCCCCCACCCCTCGGCGTCGCCCCGCCCATTTTCTCAAAAAGTCTCTGAGCAGCAGGCGTCAAATCCCCTTTTACTTTCCTCCCTGGCGTCATCCCACCGGCAACGGGCCCTCCTCTCCTTGGCGTCGGCGCACTCAAAAATCGAGGCGTCTCACTTGTGAAGATGCCCAAGCCTGAGCCTGTTGGCTTCGCCTGGGTGTGAGCATTAGACCTTTTGGCGCCAATCTGCTCGACCATTCTGTGATGCATTTTCTCGCGCGACGATGATTCGTTGATTGTGAAGGGTGTGGCTTTGTCACTACTGTCTAGACCGTAGCGTTCTAGGAGGTCGGTTGGTGCGGCGTTGTCGTCATCTTCGTCGGATGGAGAAGGGGGTTGCGCGTCGACGAAAGCGTAGCCGTTCACTCTGGGTGTTTCGCTGCCTGTATAACCTCCTTCACTGGGATTGAGGCGCGGACGTCCTGCGACGGCATCACGAACGGCTGAGAGTGTGGGGCTGGGTGGGCGAGGGGGGTCTGCTTCGGGGGCGGGAAGACGGGTGTTGTTGTAAAGGACTTTCTTTGGGGGTGCAAGGGAGGCGTTTTCTGCTTGTTGTGCACGAGTCGGTGCCCATTGTTCTACGCTGTCGGGGCCGAACATGAAGCTGTTTAGGGCGGTATGTCTGTGCCCTGTGGGCGCTGAGGGCCGGTCGTCGAGGTTCTGGCTTGGTCGTGTGCTGGGTACTAATTCCTTGCCTTTGGACGTGGCAGCCCTGGCTTCAATGACTTTCTGCTGTGCTATGCGCTGTTTGCTCGCGTACATATTTCCTTCTCGTAGCCAGACGTTCTTCTCAAACTTTGTCTTATTCTGCTTGTCGATAATCCGACTGAAGCTCTCCTGGTCTTCGCTTGTGTACTTTGCTTGGAATGCGCCTAAGCTCATGTCCAGATCCACATTGTCCAGTTTGCCTAGGCCTTCGTCGTCGTCCTCAATCACCGTCCCGGCGACCGTAACGGGTGTGTCCGCGCCCCAGACACTTGGAGTCTTATCACCAGCTCCGCCCGTCTTGTCGAACCTCGTTCTCGCTGCCATCTTTCTTTGTCCGCTTGGTACTGGAGTCATGACCTGTGTAAGCTTCTTACCAGCTTCTTTTATCCATGACCGATCTTTGCTCTCCACAGCGTTCAGGTACTCTCGCTGCGCATCGGCTTCTGCAAGCCCAGGAAAGAAATCGCGGCGAATGATGTGCGAAACGGCGGAAACATAGGTATCTTCGTCTAGAACTACCGAAGGGCGTTTTATGCGTTTCGGAGCGGGAGGCGGTGGCATAAGCGCGTTAGATGCGCTACGCTTCGTGAGCGCTGTTGAGTCTGAGCTGGACATGATACAGTGGTGGGGTTGGGGTTTAGAAGGCGAATGGAGGTTTCCTGCCTAAGGTCGGGGCAAATATCAGGGATGCAGCGAGTCAGTTCGTTTTCCAACGGTAGGAAGGGAGTTTCGATATGTGTTGTGCACTCACGTGGGCTAGTGAAGGAGTGTTGGCGCAAAGTGACTTTCGTGAACGATGATGTCTTAGCGTCGGCAGAATGTCTCCACCGCCTCCAGCCCTATCAACCATGCTAATTGCGCGTGAAGGTACCTGCATAAGTACCAACGCCAGTGACACAAGACACTCGATTAGTCACATGTTTTTCAAATCTTCGCCGGACGAATAGAATGAGTTTACTTCAATAGACAAGAACGTGGAGCTGCTTAGAGCATTGTTTTTCCCTGTCATATCTGGTTTGATCTGTGTGCACACTAGTCGCACACACTATCCCATCATGAGGAGGTTCCGCTACTCAGAATACCTCGAATGCCAACATAACGATATTTTTGAGCCTGTAATGTGCCGCGGAAACAAATGATCCAATGTCCCGCTTCTCCTGCACGTCGAGTGCTTCTTCCGAACAGTTTGTAGTTCGGGGCGTTATCGTAATTCTTTCAACAATCCACCAGGACTGATGGCAAGTGAAGTAGATTATGGAATCATATCCAAGAAGCATAATCTAGTAGAAAGACTCGACCATGGCATCTTTGTGGGTAGTGTTGATGTTGGCAGGGCCATTGCCCTCACCGAGCCTGAAGACGGACTCAACGACCGACAGTTCCGTCGCGGTGGTATCAAGACCTGAATCTTCAAGTTAATCGTTTGCCCTCATGGGTTCCCAACTAGTGTGTACATACCAGTTACAGCCATCCAGTCATTGACGACCATACCCGCACCCACGACCGCACTACCGCGGTTCACACTACCAGCGACTAGCGGTACTTGAAGCAAACTCGACAGCTCATCCTGGTCCTGAATGCTTGTTTTTGGGTGCACAATACCACCTTGATTGCTGAGAGCCATGTAGCTACCAGTGAGCACGTTATCCGCGATAGTTTGCCTGAAAACCTCGACGCCCAGTACATCGGCTATTATCTCCTCTGTTTCGCGTTCAATATCCGGGTGTACGAGAGCGACGTGGTCGTTGCAACATATTACGTTGCCGAGGGCGGATAGTCGCTCTTCTATTCTTTGAATCTTGACTTCGTCGGGTATGGAATTTCGGAGATGCTGAAGTTCTTGGTCTGTGGTTGTGGTGGGAACAAGGAGGCCTTTCTTGTTACTGTGGACATGTTAGATTTTTGAGACGATTGTTGAATACCGCGAGACTGTATACATACCCAGCAGTCAGTCTACCAACGATTCTGGTTCCTGCAATGGTGGCGTGGCAAATGGGAATGACATCTTGGAGTTCGGCTTCGAAGACACTGTTGCGCCACTGTCAGTACAGATTTCTTGCAGTATGCGCTCGCCACGGTCGCATAGTATGTCGCCCGTACTACATCGAGCCGCAGAAAGCTATTGAGCCATGCGCACCTGTAAAAGTTCTCGCTCGCGCCGACTGCGACGATCGCATACGCGTTTGTGAGTGTGGAGAAGACACCGACTTCGTTGGAGTTTTCGAACTGAGCGCGGACAGCCATGATTGTTGAGTTTTCGGTAGAGCTTGCCTATGAGCTTCTTTGTGGTGGTGACAAGAGAAAAAGGCAGAGGTGTTGAGTGCGCACAGTGGGCAGGCTTGTCGTGGATCTGCAGAAACTGTGAAGGCGGGAACTATTTTGTAAAGAGCGACATCATAAGCCCCGCTACCCAATCGGATCTAGCGCCGTTCGACTCATCCTGAGCGAGCCCTGCATGTAGGGCAAGTCCCACTGAGAACTTCGCCACTGCGTCAAACATGTTCGTGCTGCTGTGACTGTGACTGTGACTGTGAAGAGTCGTCACTTGGCGAGGTCGTCAGATGAGATGACATGTTCGTCTTGACATAATGCGGCTCATGCCAGTCACCGTGCATAACTTTGGACGTGTCACTGGGATCGCACGTCCATCGTCGTGAAGCAAGCCACAGTCCTTGCCATCTGCGAAATATGGCTGTGCACTCATCGATTACGCAGCTCGTGGCTTCGTAGCAACGAGACATGGCGCTTAGCAAGACCGCAAAGCTCGGTGGTCAGACTTTCGGAGCATTGATCAAAAGTCGACACAGGCTCGTTAAGAGTGTTCGGAGCTTGATCAGAGCATCAGCTATGAGCAGGCGCACGGTGCGATGCTCCACTTGACACACATCAAGACATTTCCCGTCGTTGATCGTACTGGAGTTCGCAGCTTTCTTAGCTTCAACCCTGCGGTGATCAAACAGGGCGCGAAATCATGGAGAAGATAATCATTATATTGGCGTCTCATCGTACGGCTGGCGTAGCACGCATGACTAAAATTACAACATTATATGGTTCGTCAAGCTCGAACCACGACGATATTATCCAGGAGCGGCGCACGGTTGGCGCTACGCTTCAAATCCCCAGCCACCTCGACCAACATCCTTACCTCACATCAAACTTCAAGACGAATTGACAGGTGACAAGTAACAAGTATGGAATACGAAGAAATTGATATTGTAAGGTGGCTGATATTGCCGAAGTGTGCAAAGCAAATGGGTAGTACGCTCTCGGTCACACCAGAATAAGCAGCAAAAAGGAGAACGCCCGCTAAACTGCAGCATGCCGTACACGAAACGCGTGGAGAATCGAAAAGTGAGAAATGTACAACAGCGGCTGTGCGTAGACAAGACAAGACACTCAAAACCAAATCCAAATAGATATCGAGCTGAGTGTTCCTGTCGCGTTGACGGAGCCAGAAAAACATTAACACTTGCGTGATGGCATGACTATGTTCGTAAAATGATTCGTAAAGCAAGTGCACCGTATGCAAATGTTAAATGTAGATGAAGATCGGGGTTGTATCGATTCGCGAGCGTGCAAGAGTGGGTGTCACCTCATCACATTCGCGACGCGAGCATGGCCAACGCGACGATGACGCCGATTAGGAGCGTCCCTACTCCAGACATGACACGATTAAGGTTGCGCCACCAGGTTGCTTTCTGGAACGACTTGTCGTTGGCGAGCCCCATGGCTTGGGCAAATTGCTGTTCCAAGTCGGCCTGGCTGACAGTAGGGGTGCTCACAGTGTTTGGGTCGAGGGGCAAGGGGAGAAACGACGCAATTATCCAAGCTGTGTTCCAAATTAGTCCATGTCTTTATGCGTACAGCTGTCTATCCTGAACTGGCACTTACCAGGTGGGAAGATAAATCCTATGCAGAAAAGTAGGACTTGTCTATTTTGGCGCCCGAGGAGTGTGGTGTGAATGTCGGCATCCAGAGATGGTGCGTTCCATACGCTGTATCGTATTTGTCCTCTTCGATCAGTCCGGAGGTGTGGTGTTGAGTAACCGCTGCGAGGGTACATGTTAGGCCCGACCGCGTGTACTGCTTCGTCGATGGAGTGGACATCATTGGCTAGTGAGACAGTATCGGCGTGTGAAGCTCGGTTCCGAGGACGATTCCGTGGTCGGTAAATGCTGGGCGGGAAGTTGCTCTCCGAAGGAGTGTGTGATCGCCCGCTGTGCGAGGTTCCCAATCGTATGCTGCCAGAAGACTCAGACTCCGGAGCGGCAACTGATATGCGTTCTCCCTTTTGGTAGTAGACCCGTGCCCAAGCTGGGATACTGCTCGCTAGGAACGTGGACATGTGGGACTGCGAGGATCCAGGCCGCGAATCACTCATTGATGCTGCATCGGTACTGTTGCTTCTATGCAAGTACCCGGAGTTTTTCATTCGCAGCGGAATCGATGTGGGTAGCGGTGAAATCGTATCCATGTGCTCACTGTTATCCTCGGACGAACTTCTTGCAGTCGGGGAGAACAGTGGTCGAGGCACTACAACTGAGGAGAACTCGCTTTGACCCTCGGACGACGCATTGTCCGATGACGACTGTGCGCTCCCAATTGTCTGTCCTCTCCGGCGCGGAATCGCTGTTCGACCGTTGCCCGCATAGCTCTCTTGTGAATGTGATCTGGCGCCAAAGGATCGTGAGTTTCGTGCGAGAGATCGTGAATCGCGTTCGGATACGGAAGCGATGGTCGAAAGCTGGGAGCTCCAGTGATGGACCAACGAGGGGTCATGCATTCGGGATGCAATATTAGGTGCGTTCTGGGATTCAGCTCGCGAGCTGTTGGCCGACGGCGCGCGTACGACGGGATAATTAATTCGGATACCGCTCGCGAAGGATGCTGTGCTTGCTTCATGAAGAGATGGCGATGGTTGTGACGAGGTTAGGGTATGTGTTGGTTCGATGCTGGTGTAGGAAATATCAGAAAACGTGAACGAGTCTGTACTTTGCTGAGGCTTCAGTACAGGTTGTCGATAGTCAGAGTCACTAGTGAGAACAGGCCCCCGAGCTTGGGATTCGGTTGACGGGGTTTGCGGTAACGGTCGACCGACACTGACACTTGACGGGTTTCCGACATTACTGACTGGGTGCGGTGAGGCGGCAGGAACAGTTGAGGCAAAAGATGCAGCAGAGGCCTTGGGCGTTAATGCACGGTCCGAATCGCCACCGGAAGAAGAAGGGGGAACAGCGCGGATAGTTGGCCTTTGTGATTGCGAGGATGCAGCTTCCTCAAGTACCTCTAACCCTTTTCCGTCGTCCTCTAATTCGGGTCGGGGTGAGGATGGGGCAGTGCTCCCCTGGGAAAATCTTAATGTCGATGGCGTAATGGAAGATGATATGAGGGTATCTTCCTCAGACATGCTAGTGGAGCCTGAGTGTCGGAAACCCTTCTTGCGAGACAGGATAGGCTGTGGTGTTCGGGCTCGGCTCGCCTCGAACTTTGCAACGGTACTGGCGACCTGGCTGCCACTTGAAACGCGAGATCCTGGCCGCTCAAAGCCATAACCCGGCGCATGACGGGGCGCGGGCAGGATTTGCGAGGGCTCGCTGGGTACGGGATATTTCTGATAGATGTCATTGCCGGGATCTTGGACGATGCGGATGGTAGGACTGGAGTGTTGATTGGCTTGGGAATTTGAGCGCTCGTGAAGCGGCTTGCGAATAGGAGACGTGTTTGTCGGCTGGGATTGTGGCGGCGAAAATATGGGACCTTGTTCGAGTTTGTTTTGCGAGTCTGCGCGACCATGTTGTGGTGAGGACATGCTGTGGTGGTGTGGTGGGCCGAGGATGCCGAGATGTGGGCTGGTAAACGCGTTCGGAGAAGTCGAAACCGATCATTGATGACGGGGAGTGGAGGAGAAGAAAGCGAAAAAAAAAGGGCTTTAAGGAAGAGGACGTAAAGACAGTGTGTGTGTGAAGATGGATGGTCAAAGAGTGACAAAAGTGCTAAAACATATCAGAAAGAATGGCGGCCCGGAGGCATTAACAGTAGGAGGAATTGATGGAAAGAGGGCGAGGAGTGGTGGTCAATCGAGGACGGCGGGCGTTTGGCAGCAGCTCGGCCTAAAGAGGGTTCGTGGCTCGATGCAGAAGCAGGTTCGCGCTGCAGGTGCGCTGCAATTGACAGCTCAGCCCCGGCAAGCGATCGAGCACGACCCGCGAGTTATGGTGACTTGTACAGAGATGTCCCCAATTCGCACGCTATGAAGGATATGCACTTCTGGATGCGCGGTCCACCTGACGTTGCGATGCGCCCGGGGAACCCTCGTCCCAACGGCGCTCCTAGTCAGTCGGCAGAGGCGCGTGGCGGTTGACGGTTTAAAATGAAATTATATGTTTCCAGACGGGCCAGTGACGACGGACAGCGATGCGGACTAGCCGGTGGGTGGCAGAGAGGCTCAGGGCTGGCCAGTGGGCCTTGCGGTGTGCGTCCTGCAGGGGCACCGCGGGAGGTCGTGCTAAGCAGCCAAGGTCGAACGGGGGGTTGTCCAGGCGAGCGGCGAGCGGACGGTCGAGGCCACGTGATCCAGCAGCGTGGGAGACTTGGTCGTGGTGGTGGACGACGGTGATGGGTAGTCGAGGCTGTACGCTGCACTCGACGAGACAACATGCTCGCGGCAACGCGGGGGGACCTCGGCCAGGTATAAGACGACGCCCATGGTTCTTTTCTTGGTCCAAGTATAGCGCGTTTGACGTGCGGCTGCTTTTTTGCAACAGCTCGCTGCTCACCATGCCTCCACCCCTCAACGGCTGGCGCGACAGGCTCAATGCGCTCGAGGCCTTGTTCGAGAGACATGTCAAGGGCGGTACGTGACGAGCCATTGGCCTGCGTGGGCTCCCCTTCACCCCAGACCCTCCCAACCGCCCGCGCGACCCACACCGGACGGCCTCTGTTGCGCTTCTGGTCGAAACATTGCCATGGACTTTAACGTGTCGTCAGTTCCCAAACCGCCTGTCCTCTCCTCGACTGTTGCGGCGCTTCTGTCGGTACGTTGCAACGCTTCAGCGTTTCAAGCTCCCACCCCCACCACCATTGCTATTGTTCTCACCCAATCGCACTGTCTACGCCAAAACATGCTCAATCAAGTACGACTAACACCCACGACTGCAGGCCGCCTATGTCTTCATCTACGTGATCCCCTTCTACCTGTCGCCAACGACGCGGCCCTCTCCGACTCTCACACGCGATGCACCGTCGTCGATACGCGCCCGCGTTCGCGCAGTCACCTTCTCCACCATCCTCTGCTCTGTCCTCACCGTAGTCGTGCTCTACCAACATGGCGCATCGGCCATGGACATGCTCAGCTTGCTTGGCATGTGGCCTGTTTCACCCGTAGATACCATCCGCACCATGCTTCTGGTAGCGATGCTCTTCGCAGGTCCAATCTTCGAGCACGGCATTGTAGACGGCGACTGGAGAGACTGGATCAAACTAAACCGTGTCCATGAATCCTTGAGCAGCTGGATCGGATACAGGAACTTCATAGTCGTGAGTTGTCTGCTCCAGTCCGCTTCCTACTATACTGACACCCTCAACCCAGGGTCCCGTTAGTGAAGAGCTCGTTTGGCGCTCCTTCATCATCCCCCTCCATATCCTCGCCCACTTCTCCGGCAGGCACATCATCTTCCTCACCCCACTTTATTTCGGCATCGCGCACCTCCACCACCTCTACGAGTTCCGCATAACCCACTCTGAAGTTCCGTTCTTCGTCGCCGTGCTTCGCTCACTCTTCCAGTTCACATACACATCGCTCTTCGGTTTCTTCGCCGCCTTCGTCTTCATCAGAACTGCAAATGTGTACACGTGCATGCTAGCGCATACCTTTTGCAACTGGATGGGACTTCCCCGATTTTACGGCCGTGTGGGAGTCGAAGCTGGTATCCCCATCGGACCCCCTGACGTCGACAAGAAAGATGACGAGCAGAGGAGCGTTCCAGCTGATCAGGGCAAGGGTCTTGGATGGACTGTGGCCTACTACGTTGTGCTCGTCGCTGGCGCTGTAGGCTTCTACTACCAGCTCTTCCCGCTGACCGAGAGTAGCTACGCTCTGCCTGTTGACCTGAGTTAGGCGTAAAAACACCATGCATCCTTGATAAGCTCAAGGCCGCAAGAAGAAGATGATGATGCAGAGTTGCGCAGTATAGTCGCGCATAACCTGTAGCACAATAACTTATGCCTCATAAATGTGCTCATCTTAATCTCGCAATAGCCCACCAGTTGTCCTTCTCATATCCTGATTCTAATACAACCCCGCCAGCCTGTTCAATGTCACCCTCAAGCTCGCCTTTCCTGTAGAGGTGATAATATCTCAAGAACGTCTTATCACCATCAGGCTTCGGTGTCTCTTCCTCGTTAACCTGGTTCTCGTCCTTCTTTCTTCGTCCTTTCTCCTTCTCCTTCTTCTGCTTCAAGACCCACGGCACCATGACATCTTGCTCGTGCCCCTCGTCCCAACCTCTTCTACTATCTTTTTGCTCGAGCGCCCAAACATATATCAGTGCTCTACCACCTCCCAGCCCATCATCTCCGTTTCTAGTCGATGATGGCACAAAAGGCTGTAATAGGGCCAGAACACATTTGACAGCTTCAACCCTCCGTGCCGGCGTAGACAAGTGATGTATGACCGCTATGGAAATAGCAAAATCAAATACTCCGTCTGGATGAGGAAGTAAGAGGTTGTCTGCTACAACCACATCGTGCGGTTCATGTTGTTTGGCAATCTTGACAAGGTTTGTAGACCTAAGTTATAAGGTTAACTTTAAAAAAAAAAAAAGATTACCCATTGAACATGTCATCGAAACCGAAGAGATCCAAACCCCCAAAAATAAACATACCGATCAGTACCCACTATCCACACCTTCTTATTAACAGCCAAATACTTTCCATTCCCACAACCTACATCTGCGCCTATAGCGCCGTCGTGTTGTTCTTTCAGGAAGCGTTCAACAACGGGCCAGGGCTAGGTTTTGGGTTTTTGGATGTTAGTCATGCAATGCATGCAAAGCTTCCTGAAATGTCAAGGGTGGGACGCACACCTTGTAGCGGGTGGAGGAAAAATGCGATGCGATTTCTTCGTAGACGGAATGGACGTGGTCGGCTTCGTAAGATGCACCTTGCGTTTCTGAAGTCGCCATGGTGCTACGGCATGGATGTGTGATGTCGACTGTGCAGGCAGTGTTAAAATGCGTGGTAGTGGTAATAGATGGGGGCCAATGGCGGGTGGAGGGGGGTGCCAAGACGCTACGTTGCTCGCAGATAGGCCTCTGCGATGATTCCTTGGGAACTTTTAGAAATCAGAGTTACTGGGTCAGTTCTTCATGTTCACAAGCTGAGAACAGTGCTTTATTTCTGAAGGGCTCCCAATGTCACGAACCATGCTGGATAAGTTCTTGATGGATTGTGTACAAGAACATCCGTTTCACTGTTGACCTGTATTCGTCCATCTTGGTGTTTTCTATTATGATTTTGTCACTAAAGCCTAAAACAATAACAAATGTAAACACGGCAGGAGTTTTCTTTTTCTTTTTCTTTTCAAACTTCATCGTTGTTGTTGTAAGGTAATATGTCTATAATGTAATTTTTTGAACGAATTTCCCAGATTCTCGCTCTTTCGTGCTCGAGCACGTACAAGTCCCAAATGTATTCACCTCGAGCCTGTACTAGCGTTGTCAGATCTCTGTGTTGGACATATTGGTAGCGGATCAAAACACGCTAAAATGCGGCCTAAGCTTTCGCAACGTCTCAAGCTTTCGACACAGCTCATCGTACCAACCACACGACAAACCATGAGCGACCGTCGATACACGCACAGAGGCGTCCGCAAATACATCGGCTTGCACAATGAGATACTGGACAGACCCTGGACCGCAAAAAAATTCAATGAATACATACATGCATTTTCCCTTGATGACTTCCTCAGCGACATCAGACCTGGCGGCGATTACCCTTTAGCAGATATCATCCGATTGTCGAAAACCTTGCGAGGGGAACTGATGACGTACCAAACAGTGGCTAGATTCACTGAAGACAGAGAAAAGACAGCCGATCCTGAACTGCAGCAAGTCACAAAGCAGATTGAAAAGATTCAGCAAAAATCATTGGAGGCTTTTAGGACGTGCTGTAAAGCCCTACAGGAAAACCTGGATGAAATCGAAGAACTCAACTGGACGTTTTCTCGCTTGACATTCAGGAAGCAAAATTGGTGGGCAGGCCACAACCTCTTCTCCCGTGGTAAGATTACTTAGTTCTGCTCTGAGCTGCATATTGATTACGATAAGAGATACCATCCGATTTTATCGCGGACCGCTTCACAAGCCAAGACGGGAAGCTGCAAAATGTTGCATCCTACACGTATCATCTAGAGAAGAGTTTGTATGAAGAACTGGAAACCATCAAGCACAAACCATACAGTAGAAGGAGCAAAATTGAGTTTGTGTCTCGAATTGCGACAGAATTTGACCGTGTTCTCAACGAAACGAAACTGGGTTACCAGCACCTATTCTATTACGGTGTCGCTATTGTCGTGGATGTGCTTCTAGCGCATCCTCGTCACATTCCCAATATTGCCACCGCACACATCGATTCGCGAATTCTTTGTTATTTCAACGACATCCTCAAGAAGATTGGTGAAGACGCACTGTACCAAGAAGGTCTCCAGAGCCGGAAACTCCATCGTCGAAATCTTTCCGACAGTGCGCGACGTATGCTTGAAGCGATGAATGCGTATCCTTGCGAAGAGTCGGAGTGTGTGCACGAACTATATAATCATACCTACAAGCGATTAATCAGACTGGCCCGACGAGAAGTATCTAGTCGAGTATACCTATGTATCGGACGACGTCTGCCAACCGAGCTCTGCGAGATCGTTGTCCAAGCCACATATCTTGCTGAACGTATCGATCTGCCTCCTTCAGGTTTCAGTACTGATTTTCCCTGCTCGAATTCGTTTGGACCGCATGATTCCAACTGGGACGACTGGCTTAGAAGATATCGCAGCAACTTGGAGTACGATAACATATCTGTGTCCTCAGGGCCAGAGTGGGGTTATTCTGAACGATCTTTTGGTTCCGAAGATCTTGAGTCAGATACATTTTCCGACGAGTTTGACGAATTGGAAATTGATTTAACACGTCACGAGCTTGAAGACGACGAGAACAACAACGACAACATTGAGGGAAACGTGGCATCGTAGTGGTTAAGCGGATTGTTGTAGCTATCGAGTCCAGCAGTATGCGTCAGCTTTCCAAGCAAGTTACAGACAATGTTTGAAAAAAGCCTCTCAAAAAACCCAAGACACTCCTTGGATCCTTGACTTCCACTTTCCGATATTTGTGTAGGGAGCTGAAGTTGAAGAGCTAAATTAAGCCCTTGTCGCTTATCGGCGACATCGCATACCGTGTCCGTGCGCGTTTTGAGCCAGTTCATGTTTTGAGCCACCCCACCAAACTACCACCTACACAAATCGCGTCATAACT
>WBOK01000755.1:0-11741 GCA_009289805.1 Alternaria gansuensis
TCTCTCTCACCTCCTTGAGCCGCTCTCTCTCAACACGCTTCTCCTGGGCTATTTGAAGCTTGTACGATTGAGCCTGCCTCTTTAACTTAGATCTCTTAGCTTTCTGGAGTTGTAATTGCTGTTGTTCTTGTTGTTGTTCTATCTTATCCTTCTTGGCTTGGCGAACCTTCTTAGGAGACCAAAAGATAGCTCCTCTATAGTACTCCTTAGGCCTATTGAGTTGAAGCGTGTAGCTCTTCTTTTGGTGTCTCTTTTTAACCTTTAGAGCCCCCCTTAAGCCAGTTTTCTCCTTTGAGTATACTATTTTGAGCTGAGAGGTGATGGAGGCTTCGGCGAAGCTTTTTCACCTTCTTATTATTAAAATCCTTTACCTCCCGGCGTATAATAGACTTAATTTTGAGCCAATCATCTCTACTAAGGACAGAAGAGCTCTTATCTGAACTAGAGGCCTCTAGCTAGAACTTTTAGAGAATAACCTTAGTATTTGGTGGGTTAATGCCAGTTGCCTTAAAGGAGCTTACAATAGTCTCTTTTCTAAAAGCTGTACCCTAAGCCCTCTAAAAGAGCTTAAAGAAGTCTCCTTTTGCTAGAGGAAGGATTCTATAGCTCTAATAGAGGAAGTTTGACAACTCCTTTAAGTAAGCTGACGCTAGAGGCCCAAACATCCTAACGTCGAGAGGCTGAAGCCTATAGGTGGAATGAGGAGGATATACAGCAACTAGAATCCTATGGCTGTTGCAATAATCTAGAAAATCCATAGTTACATGAGATGAGTGGCTATTAAGAATGAGTAACTGGTACCTAGTTTGAGCGTAGCGTACAGTCTCTCTTTCAAAGACCTCTTTGAGCTAAGCTAGGCCTATATTGTTGTTGGTCTATCTAGAGGGTGATGAGGTAACAAAGACTGAGTGCTTGTTTGGATTAATAGCCTCTACCTAGGCTGATTTTAGAGCTCTAGCATCTGACTGAAAGATGAGAGATGGAGAAAGAGGTGTACCATCTGAACAGATACAGGCTAGGGTTGTAATTTACTCTCTAGAGCCATCCTGTAGGCTCGAAATAACTCCTCCTCTTTTATATTGCCTCTTACTAAAGATCCTTTTTGACCTTCTAAGGATTCTAAGTAAGAAGCCCTTTTCATCTATATTGAAGATGTGAGAGGGCTGTATGTTGTACTCCTTTATCTTATTGTGTAACAGCTTAAAGTAGCATCTAGACAAGGGGGGGACTGTAGCAGAGCTCCGCGTGCCGACATGCACAATAACGTACGAGGTGCCTACCATGTTGTTCGACGATCACTGCCGCTTGGCATAACAGCAGGTTGTTAGCGGTCAAGGGTCAATTACTAGACTCGGAGATTTGTACCCACGCCGGCCCACGTCCGTCCGGGGAGGCTGCCTGCGTGCTACCCACTGGAGTGTAGAATACGAGGTATGACCGAATAAATGAGCTTGGATGGACGTTGGTCGAGCGTTTGGGCCAAGTGACGTTGAAATGGCTATGAGCATCTTCGTAGACATATAAGTACGGCTTCATCCTTCCTTACTTCCATCATCCAGACACACATCATCCAGACACACATCAAGCAAACTCAAACAACCTCACCACCAAACTTCAAACTCGACAAAATGCAGTTCTTCACTCTCGCCGCCCTCTTCGGTGCCGCCGCCATGGCAGCACCCGCTCCTCAGACTCCCGATTGCCCCAACCCAGCTCACTGCGGTGGCCCATCAGACCCAAGCACCTATGAGAACATCGACTTCAGCGACTACGCCCTCCGCAAGAACAACGGCACCGTTGAGGCCGTCTCATTCAAGATCTCCGGCAACAATGCCACCGACCTGCTTTGCAGGGGTGGACCTTACCCCACCCTCCCCTCTAATGTTGAGACTTGCGGCGACAGCAAGTACCGTTTCGGTATATACCAATCCGACAACAGCACCGAATTTGGTGTCCGTATTTACCACGAGCTTGGCCTAGCGTAAGTAAATTGAGTATCCAAAAAGCTCTTTGACAACAATCTAACAAATTTGAATAGTACCGGCTTCTGGGGTGAGGGCGTAGTTCCCACTCGATGCCACGCTGGTGGCAGCGGCGTTGAGGACTTTGTCTGCCAGCAGTCCAGCTACTACACTCTGGTCATCTCTGCCACTGTTTAGACATCCCGAAAAAGGTTAATCCATCGCCTTTTTGTACATACTGTTATATATCTACTTCGCAAGCAATACATTATTCGACCTGAATACATCGTTTGCGTATTAACATGCCACTATTAGTGAAAATTTCATGCGCAAGTTTGTGAATGTACAAAAGAGTAGTATAGGGAAATGTGTAAAGTGTAACGGACCCAAAGCGATGGAAGCAGGCAGAACTTCAGAACATGGCAGCATCTTCGTATTGTCTTGTGAAAGAAAAAGACTCTTCAACGCCAGGACCAGCTTTGTTTTGTGAGTCAAAATCTCCGTAAGCGCTGCACATGAATAACAATCTGTAACAACTGCAAGCTGCATTCAATGGTTGGGATCCTTCAAAGAACGGAGGAAGTCGAACATGTCACGCAACATGACTCTTCGCCAGACTTTCTATCCTCAAAAGCCCATCTTCTTACACCCCTTTTCTCCTCATACCCCCCTTCTGCAGACGTACTGATAATAACCTCACGTATACTACATAGATGAACAGCGGCACCTTCATCCTCCTTCTAACAGCCACATTCCCCACTCTCGCTATACTATCTTTCCTCTTCTCTCTAGCGACATACTTCCAACTACTTAGAGCGCACCCAGAAACCAGAAATCGTGTGCAAAGCCTCAAGGAGCATTGGGATATCGTACTTGCTCTCATTGGAGATATCAGATATCTAAAAAGAATGGTGGTTCATGAGAGGCAGAGGACGAGGAGACTGGAGAATTCAGTAAGGAATATGGCGAGGCGAGAACGAAGAAGTGGTGAGGCAGGAGAGGACGCTGGGGACGAGGCCGAATTACAAACTGACAACTATGAGGGGGGAGGTCGTATTGGGAGTGAAAGACCAACGCAAAGAGATCACTATACCAACGCACTCCAGGAAGCGCAGCGTGTTCGAGAGCAAGCTCATCCGATGGCCGCCAGATTGAGACCGGGCAACGCATTTCGCAACGCCGAGCACGTCGCTGACGGCCTGCCAGTGGTGAGTATACGTGGCGGAGCCGACTCCACACTGAACAATGACAACGCACTGGGTGCAGCATCTGCCACGGCGATGCCTTCCAGTCCTGAGCATGAATCCACACCTATGAACGAGCAACCAAGTATTCTTACGCATTTAGTAAACCATGATGGAGATAAAGAGACTCGCGTTAGCATGTTGGCTGACGAAGACACTCCCACTCCCTTGACGACCTATACTCACATACCAAATGGATCTACTCAAGATCCCCACCCTGATCCCCGTAGCGACTATGAACAGAACCACGACCCCTTACCCCTTGTTGTCCGCCGTCAACCAACTTCCAATCACGACCCTCCACCTACACTCTCTCCCTCGCCTTCTTCCATCTTTCCCCCACGGCATCATCCCACCAATGTAGTCATTCAAAACGACCCAGAAAGATTGCAACGCACGTACTTACTAGTGCAAATCATGGAGAGTGCGCGACCACGCATCAGACCAGGCGACATCACTACCGTCGTCGAGACATATACCAGATCGCTGGCCGACGTTGACGGAAGGCATACCGCGCTCACAAACGGACAAGTCATCGATGCTCCACCAACTGAGAGAAACACTGCGCAGCCTCCCTGGACGAACGGCATTCCTATTAGAGGAAGACTCATCCCCTTGACGGATGAACACCGTCGGGGGTTTTTAAGCATCGCTGGCTACTACAACAGGCAACATCCTTTGACCAACGGCAATGTCAACAGAGATATACAAACCTTGACATGCTACTGGTCCGACGAACAGCTTTACATGGCCCCCTCGACACAGGATATCATGGAACCGCTTCTCGGTTCCCTCGATGCTGTTCAACCGTACATCGGCATTGACGTAGTTAAACATGTTCTGTGCAGGTTTATGATGGCGCTAGGTCTGGGGTATGCCGATTCATCGGGTCGCGTTGTTTTTATACCCAGCACTGTGGAAGACGATAGCAACATCGCGGGTGTAAATGATGTTGCAAGCAGCCGCCACGACGAAGACACTGAAAGCCGACTCGGCGAATCGACAAGAGGTAACGAGGACACAAACGCCTTCCACATCAACCGCGGAATCATAGCACACACCGAGCAAAACACGCCATCTACCCTCAACTCACCCATCCACAGCCCAGACAACTACCCACCCAACCAAACATTACACCCTCTCACCGCCCACCCAGAAATCATCAGACACCACCCCCGCGTCTTCAACCTAGAGCTAGACCACGCAATCGGAGACTGGGGAACCGTACTTCAAACGCCCAACGGCCTCGTTCTACGCCTCCGCAGTGACGACGCAGCAGATTATGAATTCCGCCTCGGGCGACATGCCACCAGTGAGCAAAGCGGTGACAGAACGAACGGCTACACAGCAGCTACCCAGGTCGTTGCTCCCGACGAACGAACTGTGCGGGTCGAGGAAGCGACAACACCGAAGTCTTCTACACGGTCGTCGTCGTCGCGTGGTACTTCGCCAAGTGGGACTACGCTTGTCAACTCTGTTGCGAGTCTTGGTGGCGATGGTGTCGTTCTTGCTGGTACTGGGTTCAACGGCGAGGCGTCGGGGGATGTGGAGTTGTATCGTAACAATGCGCATGAGACGCCCACTACGGGTCTCCGACGGCGTCGCGCTGTGAGCGATATGAGAAGGGTAGCTCGCGTTGATGACGGAGCAGGAAGCGGAGGTGTTGAGGGTGTTGAAGGGAGTGTGGATGCGGATATAGAGGAAGCGGAAGATGGGTGGTGGGGGCTTGCAAGATCGGAGGAGGGATAGTGTGGATGTGGAGATGATGCGGCGTGTGCTGGGAGGAGAGCGCGCGGTCCGATTTGAACAGGCACAAGATGCGGGAATAAACGGGGTTGAGAGCCAAGTGAGTGGAGAGCCATCTGATGGCTCGGTAGCAGAGGCGAGGAATGGGGTACCTGTTGGTGAATAGGCGTCTAAAAGATGCTTTAGCGGACGAGATAAGTGTACGGTAGCAGTTCAGGTCTGTCGTGTAATCAAATCTACGACTCGTATTCGCACAAGCTCAACACTGGAAGGCTTTTTCTTCTTCTTCCACCCATATCTGTATTCTGCTGCATATTTTCCAATATCCTTCCCATGATGCGTTGTGTAAAGCTCTCCTCTTTTGATGGCGATACAATGATGCGATCCACTATATCCTTTAGCAGCTCGAGAAATTCTGTTCCTATAACGTTTTGACAGATCCTCCTGTTGAAACATGTTAGACTCTAGCCCTCTTCTTTTCTCATAATCCGAGTAGTCGCTGATAACATAGTCAACACGAAAAAAATAAAATTTGTTCAAGCGATATTGAGTAATCCAGAAAGTCGTTGGGATGACCTCATCTGGCACGGAGGTGTCTGATGCTAGATCGAAGGCGAGAATAGTACGCAATGCTTTCCGCAGCGTTCTGTATACCATCCTGAAAAGCTTTCATAATATCTCGGTCACTATGGGCTCGTGAAGCAAGCGTTGTAGCGAACGCTGCAGCAATTCTGTTGCTTGCGTTGGTGCCATCCAGAGGGGTTTGGTTGATATGCCAACCATCGACAAAGCAAGCCACGAAATCCCGGATATGCACTGTGCTAACGTTCGTGTCGTCCATGTGAAACGTTCTGGCAACGGCGGCTATTCTGCGTGCTATGCTGCGCTTCAACACTACGTTGTTATTACGCAGTTTAGTAGATACATGTCTCGTTGTACGACCTTGTTGAAACTCTTCGAGAGACAGGAGGTTGGCGCTAATACCGTCGCTGTTTGCGAGGTGCTGAAGGTCTGATATTGGGAGATGTGAGATGATGGCAGCTTTTGGTATCGAGCCCCAGGTAATACGTTCTGAGGATGGTTTAGTATATGACGAAGGTTTACAGATAGATTTCATTACCCGCATGCCCTTTGTATCGCGCCCATTTAGCGAGACCCTCTGACTTCAACATCCGTAACACCTTAGCGGCGTGCAAAACTTTGTTCGGTTCTTGCAGAAGCGGATGGTCCAGAGCCACTGCAGCACGAGTTAGTAGATGTGTCGCACATCTAAGGCTTAGGGGAGTTCTGTATACCAACGGCAATTCTTGGGTTTTGCATATTCGATGCCTTCACCAAAGTCTGCAGCAGGCTGGTGCAAACTGTAATGTATGGCGAAGTCCCGCCAGTCATAGACATGTGATTGTTGGTGTGCAACATTAGATACGGTTTCATCTCACCGATTGGGCTGAGAGGTGGAGGTAGTCGTTTATCCTGCGGCCAACAGTGGAAGCTAGAGCTTGTAAAGCCTTTTTCTTCGGAGAATGATGTGTAGGAGCTGTCGTCATAGGCTCGAAAGCCGATACTGTATGCTCGTGGCAACTCAGCTGGGCTGACCTGGGGGGTGTTTTGGTCATCTGTGTCCGACCAATTTTCATCTTCTTCCCGCCTAGGATCGTTTACCAACGCCATTCCTCCTAGTGAAAGAACCCGCAACGGTAAGTCTCTACCAGCCGCCGCCCAATGGACTTGCGCTTGCTCCTTCTGTCTTTCTTGCGCACGCTTGACAAGGGATTTCCAGTACCTCCTCGTCGCAGGAGATCTTGCATATTTAGCAAGCCCAGACTTGTATCTAACTTCAAATTTCCGCCTTAGTAGTTCTAAACCGCACTTGTACGCCGTTTCTTGAATGATTGCATGAATATCGTTATACTTTTGTTTAGGATCGTGGAATGGAACTTCCATCACCCGAGCGAATTCAGGGTACGCGCAGCCGCCGTATAAGATGATGTGTCTCTCAAACTGGTTTTGCACAACACTAGGCTTGAGGTCGAGACCGGTGATGGCGTTGAAGACCTTAGGAAGTGTTGTGACGTCTGTAGCATAGTACCAACGATAGATTATCGTTAGCAGCTCTCGCTCGTCTTCATCCCACTGGTGTGGTGGGTCTCGTTCGAGTTTTCGTAGTGCTGCCAGTGACCCAAGATTGCTGAGCTCAGTACGTTGTGGTAAGACATTATTTGTATTGCTGAGGGTCACCATGCCGAAATCTAGGGTTCTTCGTACTCGCGGCCTGGGTGGGGTACTATCCGCACCGAAAGGATGGCTCATTGTTTCAGGATTAAGAAGTCTAGTGGTTACAGGTCGATCTGTGAAAGACGGGCAGGGACTTGATCGTGGTAGTGTGCTTCCGGATGCGTAACCTGACGTAGCTGAAGGAGTCGTCCAGTCGATGTCTTCCTTAGGCTCGTTCTTAATATATGGTCCGAAGAAACCTTCAATCGAAGGAAGCATCAATTCTTGCTTGCCATCGTCGTCGTCATCGCTCCTGCTAGCCGAGGACGCTTTCAAGCCGTTAGCACCTGCTCTGCAACATCACAGCGAAGAATAACTGGTGACTACTTACCTTGAATATCAGCTTCTACCAAATCATGCGGCTCTTGTAGTGCTGTGGTAGTCGTAGCTTCTGTTGCCGGCTCCCAGAGCATCACGCCGGTGTCTGCTGCCCTCCATATGTGTCTCGTCATTGTAGAACTGTGATAGGTTGCTGCTTCGAGGGTTGTTGGTCGTAGTTGACAAAGTAAGCTGGCTTGTTCAACTGCAATGTACGAAGCTTGAAATCAGCTGAGGTTAGAAGAGAGGAAGCAATAGTCTGCCTGAAGAGTTTTCGTCCTCGAGGCAGCTAGCTCAAGACGCGTCAGACTGTTAGGATCGCGTTCAAGCGCCAAGGAAGCTTGTGAGAGAGCGTCTGACGTGACATGAGCGCGGTGTCGCGTGGTGAGGTGAAGAAAACTTCCTCAGGCGTTGCGTTGTCCGGAATAGTGAGCCAGCGCGACCACATGCGTGAGGGCAGGGACTGCAAATGGAAACAAGTTGATTCCGAGTATAGAGAGCTCCGAGTTAAGAGTATGTGGCAGAGAAAAAAAAATTGAAGTGAGGTTTCAGGTTGGGTGTGAAGTTACATCGCTCTTTCAAAGTTGTAAGGTAAGTGATGAGGTTTGCCAACACGTCGTCCCCAAAGCTCTCTATCGATATGTGTATCTCACCGCTCATGCCGCCGCGTCTTGACTTCACCATAATGTATTGAGGGGTAGAGTGTCCAATTATAACAAATAGAAGAACAGATGACCGCTTGGTAGCTGTATAGCTCACGTTCAAGTCGGACTAGTGTAAATCGCCTCTCACTGTGCCCCCACTTTTTGTGCTACGTGATGATATTGTCGAAACAAAAGGTAATTGATAAGGGTGCAGAAAGCTGATAAGTCTAACACGAACTGATCAGATGAAAAACAGATACCTTCCCACGCTACGTTACATTCGTTACTCGAAGTCGAGAAGTTGGTAAAGTGGAAACGGAATGCAAAAGGCATAACTTTTAGCGCCAGACAAGATTGGAAGTAAACCGTCGTTCAAGCACATGCGGTTTGCAAAAGAGCCCAGAGCGCCCGCGCCATGCTTTGACGAACGTGAATATAGTAGACAGTGAGATGATGAGTGATCAACGAGGTTGTTGCTGATTCGTCCGAACATTTGAAGGAAGCGAATGCGTGGGGCTGGTATGTAAGATCCACATGGGAAATGCGACCCTGAGACGCAGTTTGTGTACGTGCCGAATTGCTGATGCAACCTGGTGACGGGTTGTTGGGTTTGCATAAGCGCCCGAGTAGTGCTGTGACTGCTGCGAACACGTATATGCGGTGCATGAACCGCACACGGGTTCCAAAGCGTGATCGCACCTGCAGACGAGCAACAACAGGCTTGATGGTAAATTGCTTTCTTACGCCCGGGTTACCACCCAACAACGCTTTTGCGTATAGTCTCCTATATCTGGCAGATTGATGTTCGCTCATTTGTGGCCGTGCTGCTCGGTGCATATCTTCCTCACGACCCACTTCTCCCAGAACTTGCGTTGCTGATTGGTGACCATGACTCCATCATCCCCCAGAGCATCCACGCTATCCATGTGGCCATTGCAATTGCACCATGTAATCGAGGCTGGAGTGTCCGGCATTGGTGGAAAGTGTAGAGTGCCACCTTGTTCAGGCTCATCCGTCTCTGCGTCGGATTCGGTGCCGGCTATAGAGCTGCCGTCAGCTTCGTTCCCACTAGCACTGTGATCGTCGGACGGATCCTCGTGTTCACCGTCAAATTCATAGTGGCTATCGTCGCTTTCGTCGCTGCTATCACTTCCCAGAGGATCATCGGGAACTTCAGCTCCCATGACAAATTGCTCGTCGAAGTGTTTCTCGTACCCAATTCGCCTGAGACTGACCCAATCAAGTCTTGTGAGTTCATCTCGTAGACAAGGGAGCACATCTCTCCACATACTGCCCTCTTTCAGGAGTACATCTCGAAGGCGCAAACCACGCAGCGTCTCTTTGTGTCGCCGAGCAATACCTAAAATCTCGTCTGCATTGAGACGCCAGGCTTGAATGCCGAAAGCTGCAAAGGCGGAGAAGTTAGTGTACGACCCAAATGCAATTTTTGTACGTCGAAAACCTACCCTGTAGCTTTTCCCATTTGACGTTGTGGAAAAGCTCTTCTAGTCGCAGCGTGAGTGGCCGGTAAGAAGGGAAACCAATATGCACTGCTTCAATGTTCTTAGCTGCGGTAAACAGCGCCTTGGACAAGGAGGAGAGATGTCGCATCCGTACGTCCAAGTCGGTGCTATCGTCGAAATGCAACTCTAAACAAGTAAGGCGTTCAGCTAGAATTCCCAGGGTCGAGGGCGGATTGTTAGCAGCACCTAGAACACTCTGAGGGCTTAGCATGGGTGATGAGAACCGTGAGCATGGTGATTCGGACTCAAGGAGAGCTTGACCGATCGTTTTCGCGCTATGCAGGCATGCTGGTGGCCATGTCGGCACTAGACTGTTCAACTCGTTATGACCCCGCATGTACGCGATCAACACGGCATCTTCTTGATCCTGCAGTCGAAGGATCTGAACATGCTGTAGTGAGGTGAATCGCTGGAGCGCAAAGTGCAGGATGCGGGCGTCTTTCCTTGTCCATAGGATATCCTTCTGTTCGTTCACTTTTTCTTGGAAGTGCCCGACATCAAGAAAGCCGAAACTCTCGGGCCGTGTGCGTAGGAGCTCCTGGATGCGCTCTCGTCCTGTGGCCTGGTCAGTTTGGAGGCCACGAGGTAGGATATGTCATGTACCTTGATCGTAGAAGAAGGGTACCATGTAACTGAACTTCTTCACGCGGCCGGCAATGTGAGGCTGATTTGCGATGTTCTCGAGGCGGTCCAGTCCTTTTCGCGAGAAGCGTGTGGTGACGCGGGAGAACTGATGTATGACACCAAGCAAGCCGAATTTCCTGCAGGTCAAGCGGAATTTGGCAATAGTGTCGGCATCGTCAGGCTCCAGTGGCAGGGGCAGCTTGAAGCTTTCCTGTGAAAGATAGGCACGGCGCTCCAGGCTGATTGGTTTTTCTGGCTCAGAGGCAACATATTCGAGGATGATGCGAAGAAGCTCGTCGGCAAGATCGAGGATACCCATTTTAAGTGGGACCATTCATGACGACCGCGGCGAAGGAGCTCAACCGCGAAGCGTAAGCTCCGAAGCGACTCAGGAGCGCACCGCACAGCGGATATACTCTCGATGCAGGGCAGCAGCGTTCGGGCCGGGTCGGGGCACAGCTCTGACAGGTGGTAGCAGCAGTGGCAGCAGCAGGAGCAGCAGCTGGAGCAGCAGCTGGATAGCGACAGCGGGAGAGGTTCGTCGACTGACGACGTGGTGTTATCCGACGGCACCGTTCTGTGGGACAGCAAGCGAGGGACAGCCAGAGGGGCGCGGTCGGGGAAAGAAATGCATGACCTCTTTGCCAGCAGTCAGCTAAGCGTCGCTGGAGTTGCGAAGACGACTGGACACGCCGCCTGCACTTGCAGCGACACCCCCGGCACGCCGGCTGCCAGTCTCCAATGGCACGCGGCGGGCTAGGCTGCAAGCGGCCTAGTGCTCACATGACCTCCGTTCGACGCGGCCGCCCGCCATGAGCAAGACGGGAACATGGCTCCTCCCGAGCCAAAACAGTCGATTCGTCGCCTTGGACTACTGCACAACCTCACTGGGGTGGCGCTGCTGCGCCCGCGCTGATTCGAGGCCCCCGGGCACCCCCCACCGCCCGCTCCATGCAATTTCCATGGTCTCGATGCGTTGCCAACGAAGCATGCAGCAGAGGCGCTTGTGACGCCAACCAGCCGACCCACAGAGCGTCATCCGGGCGATACCACTGCCGTGTACTTGGGATGGCGTTTGCGCCCTGCAAAACCACGGAGCGTCTAATGACGGCACGGAGCCTAGGAGCCTCATGGTGGGCTGCCATGGCTTGTCAACAGAGAGCAATACATACATGTATGCTGTAGGGGCGCGTCATGCGCTCCAGTTGCGCCCGCGCCCAAGACATCCGGCACAGAGAGTGTGCGTCCCCAAGTCAGCTCGTACACGATGACGCTCTCATGCGTCCAGGCTGCCGACAGTATCGACGTGTTGCTTCACAAGCACTAAGCTCGGCCATATACTTTTCGGCCACATATACTTCTCGGCCACCCCACCACAACGCGTTACTCTGAATTTGGCGCTCTATA
>WBOK01000756.1:0-12715 GCA_009289805.1 Alternaria gansuensis
ACCCCCCCGACCGCTGCCCCTGCCGCCCGCGCCCTCACCTCGCCCTCACGACCTGCCCGCGCCCGATGCTGCTCAGCGTGCAGCCCATACTGCGAGTGCGCTCATGCGACACTGACGCCGAGCACCATTAGCCCCTGCGTCTGCGTCTGCGACCAAACCAAACCACGGCCCTCGCCCGGCACCCTTGACGACGGCGCTCCGTGTCGAAGACGCTCCTCAAACACGCTGAGTCGAATCCGCACGACGAGCCGCTGCGCTGCGCATCCCGACGCCCGACCCTCGCCCGCTGCTTCGTCCCGCCTACAGCTGGGTGCGCGCCAAAGTGAGAGCGCGAGCGAGGCAGCTGCGTCCTGTGCCCTCCCGCCATTGCACCTTCCTTGCCACGTCGCGACCCGCCTTCCTCGTCCCACCCGCCCGTTGCGCCTTCCTCGTGTACAGTATACACTGTGTGCACTGGCTGCCACTCTCCGCATCGCTAGGCTCCCTGGAGCTCCCACCGCCGTCGTCGTTTCAGAGTACATTTCATACCAACGGCCGCACTCCCGCGATCCCATCTCTGCGCTCCAGACGTCTCATCGCGATTCACCACCCTCTCTCATTTTGCGACGCCTCTTCAACAACCTCCCCTCTGCGCTGGAGACCAGTGCTGTCTGGTCGCTGCACATAGGCGGAGACAATGGAACATGGCGCGTGCAATGTTGTCTACATTGACCGGCGGGCCAACGACGAGCATGTGCGCAAAGAGACGCTGTCCAAATCGCTTGTTGCGAGGACCACGACCGGGAATGTAGGACAGAGCTACTTTGCGCTCGGCAAGACGTCGCCGCGCGAGGTACACGACAATGTTGAAGCCATGTTATCCATCTCCTCGGAAGGTAGTCCGTCCGCATTCCGCATGCTGCACCCTCACTGATGCATCCAACAGTACACATCTGCAGCACCGGCCGCGCCTGCCTGCACAAGATTAATCAGCTCATCGACTCGACCAAATCCAGCATCCCAACCTTCGTCATAATAGACATACCGTACGATGAAGAGCAGCGGATGAAGCGCCTGTCTCGTGAACCGCGCACGCCGTCACCCACCTCCTCGCGTCTCACACGCATAGACACCAGCGAACCCGACGATATATATGCCATGCACCTCCTCACCCACATATCCTCCGAAATATCATCGCGAAACTTCTCCAAACTCGTTGTACCCGTCGTCATGCTGTCAGGCCTGGGTACCGAAGAGCCGTCTTCAGCTGGCCCACTCCCGTCGCCTGGTCTACAGGTGTCGTTTTCGCTCGGCGACACTGTTCGCTTGACTCGATACCTGGACGCCGGTGCAGTCGACGTTTTGACAAGTCCCATGTCCAAAGATCGCATGCTTGGCTTGGCTGTTCACGCATATCGCCTACAGAAGGACTTCTCTAGAGAAGAAGCGAGCTTCCTGACTACTAAGAGAAATCGGAAGCTTTCCTGGGTCGGTGTCGACGATACAAAGCCATATGCCTATCTGCGGGAGGCCATGGTGTCAAATCTGATGACTGGTATCTGTAACCCAGAGACAGTGGGCGATTCACTCGAATCTACGTATGTGCACAAGACGACGACGTGGAGATGCGCGAGACTAACAGCAGCAGGGATTTCTATCTTGATGAACATCGCCAGATTGTCGTTGAAAATGCCATAGGTACCTGGGCCTTCTCAGCCCACGATTTCACCGATGATGAGCTTCTTTACGGTGCTTTCGTCATGCTCAAGCATGCACTGCAAATGCCCGAATTAGACAAGTGGGCGATAACTGATGGCAAGTGAAGCGCATGCCAGTACCTTTTTTTTTCTTTTCTTCATATGCTAACGGATCTCTAGACGAGATGATTGTCTTTCTCTTGGCCAGTCGTACCGCCTACAACGAATTCGTCAAGTACCACAACTTCCGTCACGTTGTCGATGTCCTCCAAGCTCTCTTCCACTTTCTCGTCCGAATCGGCACTCTACCTCCCTATCATTCGGCTTCATCCAGCATCTCCACACCAAAACCATCAATTGCCGAGCTTCTGAAGCCCTTTGATGCGCTTACACTATTGATATCTGCCATCGGACATGATGTCGGTCATCCCGGAGTCAACAATGCTTTCCTAGTCGCATTGAACGCACCACTAGCCCAACTCTACAACGACCGATCCGTCCTCGAATCTTTCCACTGCGCTGCCTACTCCCAAATACTACGCCGCTATTGGCCGAGAGCGTTTGCTGATGCTGCGATGCGGAAACTCATGATTAACAACATACTCGCGACAGATATGGGTCTCCATTTCAAATACATGAGCGACTTGGGTAACTTGCAACAGAAATTTGCACATGACAAGGGAGTAGTCGACGGATGGAGCGCTAAAGTACAGGAAGAACAAAAGGACTTGACATGTGGGCTTCTCATCAAGTGCGCAGATATCTGTAACGTGGTAAGTTTTGCGCCCAACACTCTCCCGGCGCCCTGTCACCTAACCTTCCTAATTAGGCCCGGAGGTTCGAGACCGCTGCTAGATGGGCCAACATCCTTACAGACGAATTCAGCAACCAAGGCATTATGGAACAGGAGCTGCAGATGCCCTCCTGTCTGTTTGGCGGCCCACCCGTCCGAGAGGACATTATCAAGCTTGGTGAATCCCAGATTGGCTTCATGAACATATTCGCCAGGCCGTTGTTTGAAGCTGTCGCAGACATCCTACCTGCGATGCGCTTCGCTGTCGAAGAGATCCTGACCAATAAGGCTGTTTGGGAGAGAAAGATCGACCAAGAACGCCAGAAGAAGAGGAAGAACAAGAATATGAATCTTGGATTACTAACAGCTGGCTTGAGCTTCGATTCCACTCCGAGTCCATTATCCGGAGGCCCTAGCAGACCCGCCGTGAAAATACCTCTGAGTGCGATCAAGACCATATCTCCCGAAGAAGCAGCTCGCCGAGGATCGGCCGGCTCTATCCGCTCTATTCCAACCGCATCGTTTGAATCACGAAGATCCTCTTCGATAGTTGACAAGAGTTCACGGCGATCTTCGACGACCGCCCTTCCTGGTCAAAGAGCTATGAGCTCTTCCGAAAATGCCACTTCGTCAAGACGAGAAAGTAGAGACCCCAGTCTCACGGCGATCCTGGTGACTCAAACACCAAACGCGTCGGACCCGAAAGGGCAATCTCCAGATTCTGTGGACCGTTCAAAGACTGATCGCAAGGACACTTTGACGAGGTCATCGTCACCGAAGAAGGAGAAGGATGGCGTTAGACCAGTCACAGCTCCGTCCCACGCCAGGCGCAGTCAGGGTGAGTAAAAGTTCATTTAGGCGTATCTGACATGTAAGCTAACTATGGGAAAGTTCTTGATCCTTACCCCGCGCAACAGCCTACTTCGCAAAGTCACTCCCAGGTCGATCTCTCGCAAACTCCAAACGGAAACTTGGATGGCTCAAAATTGCAACATTGGGACATGCACAACAAGTTGAGCGCCGACAGCAATGCAACACGCTCAGATGCGTCGCGTGACTCCAGCTGGTGGCGACATGTGAGTACCAAGCGACGCACTCGCGATGTTAGGAATGGCGATGCAGATGGACGAGCTCCGCTGAAAGAAGTAATGCCCGATTCTCTGGCGCCTCCGAACCCTGATTCAACTACCACATCGCCTACTTGCTCCAGTCCTGGCAGGAAGACGGCGACGACGACGACGACGACGACGGGAAAGATTATGAGCTTTTTCAAGCGAAAGCCCAGCCACAAGGAGCCAGAGAAGCAGTTATCCAGCTTCGGCAGCTCCTCCCAATTGCGAACACCACAGACGAGCGATCCCGGGCGATCACTCAACAGCGACGATTGATTTCACTAATACCTTTCTACGCTTCTATTGACCTTACCTTAATGACCAACGCCGCATCCGATACCACGGTATTTCCTTTAGTCTCAACATACCACTTCAAAAGCAGTCCTTGGTCTCTGCGCCACTTGCTTTTGGATTTCCTTCATCTCTGGCACTTTATTAGGATTTGATACCTCTTACGCATGGCACGCCAGCGGAAAGCAAGGGTATATATTACTCGCCCTGAGGATCACTTGTCTTTCGGCGAGCCCTCCATCTGTGTTCTGCTCCAGCGCTCCCGCATTCCTGAAATACCAGGCTCGTCTCTGCATCTTCACTCTTCCTTTGTCGGTTACCTTCATCTCGTCGGGGCGCTTGGCCGCACGCATCGAGCGTGCTTCATGTATACTGAAGCCAGCTGCCGCTTGTCATGCCTTTTTAGCCCCCATAGTCAAGGAGGCTTAGTTATATTGTTTCGTTCGCGACCAAAAAGGACGCACGTGTTTACGCAACTTTGTGGTTGTTACGACAAGGGATATTCAGACACTGGGATAGGGGCTTGGACCGGTGCGAGCATGGCGTTGTCGTATAGGGACACTGGCTGAAGATTTGGCATGAGAAGAGAGCATATGGCTGGCTCCCCTCCAATCTTTTTAGACGTGTATGCAGCGGCTACTACCTCCCAACGTTGGCATGTGCCGCCCAGCGCACTGATGATCAATCCCATAATGAAATGTATATTCTCAACATCTTAGATCACCACCTGATTGCACTACCCAATTGTAACTTGGAGGATCATTCGTACTGTTTTTATACGGAAGGTCAACCGTGTACATCCAGTAGGATACAGTTCTGCAAGTCGACGAAAGGGGTCTAGTTCCGCGCTAAGCAACGCACCAGACACTCAACCCCCACTTGGTCCACTTGCTACTGATCACCACTACCCAGCTCGTGAACCCGAGTTTGTAACTACTCATTCTACCTGATTCTCACCTCAACCATGGATTCAAAAGTCCAGCATCTCCTCTCACTCGGCTCCATTCGAGAGCGGGCGAAGATAGTTGGGCAGGCAGCCGAAGCTGGCAAATTGAGCCATTTCGATGTTCACGAAGACAGGCTGAATGATGTTGCAGAGTTTGTGACTTCGATCATCAAGGTCAGTAGTCATCGTGCCTCATATCAAGGACTTTGGATTCATACCTAATGTTGTGCCCCAGCGTGATTACGGCCCAGACAAATTCGACACCATCCCACCACACGGTCGCTGGCAGCACTTCGAGGTCGGCAACGTGCCTCGCGTGACTGACGTGATTGATGAATGGAAGAAGGACGGGTGCGACGAGTCGGAAATCACTCGCCGTTTGA
Source organism: Alternaria gansuensis (assembly GCA_009289805.1). Taxonomy (NCBI): domain Eukaryota; kingdom Fungi; phylum Ascomycota; class Dothideomycetes; order Pleosporales; family Pleosporaceae; genus Alternaria; species Alternaria gansuensis. The sequence goes on from WBOK01000756.1 coordinate 5,202, forward strand.
TTGACCTCTTCTTCGTCTCCGTGCTCCTGGATGCGGGCGCTGGCGATGATTGGCGGTACATTGAGCCTGGGACAGACCGAGAGTATGAACGCAGTGAGGGTATCGCAGTTGCCAGCTTGTACATGTTCAAGAGCTTGGCTTTTACCGCTGACAAAGGCGGCAAGGCGATGATTGTAGATGGTACGTCGGGCGATGCACTAGCTACCTTCTTACTGCTGGCTGACCTCATCTACGCAGGAAAAGGACTCCAGCACTTGACAACAGATGCGCTGGCGAAAGGCTTCCAAGTATCAGAAAGCAACCCAATCCTAGGCGTGGAGTCTCGGGCAAATCTTCTGAGAAGCCTGGGGGAATCCCTCCTCGCTCAACCCAAGGTTTTCGGTGAACAAGGCCGTCCAGGAAACGTTGTCGGTATGCGAAATATAGTCATATGCTGCATGCTGCATGCTCACTCTAGGAATAGACTACATGCGCGAATCGGCCAAAACCCCCTCAAAGCTAGACGTCGTCGTATTCTGGGACGTGCTGCAAACCCTCCTCATCCCCATCTGGCCGCAAGACCGCACAGTCGTCAACGGGCAGGCGCTCGGCGATGCGTGGCCCTTGAGCACACTCCAAACCCTGCAAAGCTCTGCACACGCCGATGAGAGTACCTTTATCCAACCCTTCCATAAGCTCACGCAGTGGCTGGCCTACTCGCTCATGGTCCCCTTCCAGCGCATCCTGCGCCTAGACTGGATAAACACCGACCAGCTCACTGCTCTGCCCGAATACCGCAACGGCGGTCTCTTCGTCGACATGGGTGTCTTGACGCTGAAGAAGGAAGCCCTCGAGCAAGGCGTCAAGGCCTCCGCTGGCGACTTACCCATGTTTAAAGCAGGCGACGATGTGGTTGTCGAGTGGCGAGCCATGACGCTCGTCCTCGTCGACAAACTCTATGACCTGGTCTTGAACAAAATGGACGGAGTTCATTTGAGCATGGCGCAGCTCTTAGAGGCGGGCACCTGGAAGTCCGGAAGAGAGGTCGCGGCAAGGAAGAGACCCACGACTAAATCTAGTCCTATCATTATCCAGAGCGACGGCACCGTCTTTTGAGCTCTTGGGCCGAAGATTTGCTAATCAAGAACGAGAAATGGAGTTGGAAACTTTCATGATCTTAGATACACAGAAATTTGCATAACCCCTGCAAGCAAAGTACAAGCATGTTTGTTAGTTGAAAGCGAAGCAGAATAATCTTACGTTGCCCTCCGCAATAGCTTTCACGGTCTCGCTATTGGCTCTCTCATGTCCAAACTCTGGTGCGAACTCATGTTCATCCATCTCAAGTCCCTTCACTGTATCCGCCACTACCACGATGTTATAACACTCCAACTCGATAAATAGTTCAATATCATACTGCACAGGGGACACAATGAATACATCACGCTAGTTTGAGGATCACTGATATCGTTCTGTAACTACATACACATTCCAGGGACTCACTCGTAACGATATGCCGGGAAAAGAAAAAAAAAGAAAACAAAAAGAATGTACATTTCGCCACATGCCTCATAACTCGTAACCTGTTCTCCTTGGAAATGATTGACCCCAAAGCAGCCACATGCATCTATTCCCGCGGGCGGCATCAGCTATCGAAAAACGCCTTCTCATTATCCATCAGCGCATCCACCTCGCCCTCCTTCAACAGCCCCAACTCCATGTTGAAATGCCAATTGTGCCAGCCAGTCTGGCGTCGATACCTCTCCAAGTACCCTTTTACCATGTCCCTCCACGACGCCTTTCCCACGCCAGCCAGCCTCTCATCTTCCCTTTCCACCACCTCCATCTTACCGGGCTTCCTCCCCTCCACAAACTTGACTCTTTCCACACTGCCAAAGACACCCCTCAGGATCCTAGCAACCATGGCAACATCCGGCAGCGGCACCCCCTCGATATCGAGAACAAGTTCCAGCAAATGCACCTCCAGCGCCAGAGCGCGCAGCTGGCAGCGCCAGAAGAGGGGCAATCCATTTGCGCCGGTCGGTTGCGGGGGTTGCAGGAACGCGAAGAGGGGATCTGCGGCTAGCCAGCGCACACAGTGCAGTAATGCGTTCTTCCCGAAATGGAAAGCCAGGCGTTTGATGTGGGGGCGATGAACGGGCCCGGATTGCCAGAGGAAGTTTGTAGTGCCGCTTAGGCCAAAGTGGAAGGTCGTGCGGTGGAATATGTACGGTTGCATTGTGGTGTGGATGTGGCGTGAGATGCGTAGCATTGTTGAAAGACCGATGGGGCTTTTGGTGGCTTTCGGGTGGTTGTTGCTGCTGCCGTTCCTCCGTGGGTCGTTGGTGAGGTCGTAGTCGCGGGTTAGGCCGGCGGCGGTCATCAGGATCATCTCTTGGAGTTCAGTGGGGAGGCGCTGGAAGGGGTGGAAGAGGGGCTGGATGCGTACTGTGTCTCTGCTGGAGGGTAGCGGACCGAGGGCTTGGGAGCGAACGCCGAAGACGTAGTCGGCAGTATCGGTGACGCAGTGGATATGTCGGCCTGGTAGAAGAGCTGTGAGATGCGTAAAGTAGAGTCTGTTTAGATAGTCGCGCGCCGAGAGCCAGCCGGAGCCGCAGCGGATGACGAGTTTGTAATAGCTGTTGGATGGGTTGGACTTGGCTTGCGATAATGACCATGTCTCGTCTTCTCCGGTACAACAATCTTCTCTGTGGTCAAGGAGCTTCATCTCGCTGCTGAATAAACCCATGCTCTTGCTCCTCGTATTTCGTCCCGAACCACTTATCGTGCTCCTCCTACTGTTCTTGGTCGGTTTAAAAAGCCTAACAGCAACAGTCTTCCTGAAATCCGTAAAACTCGAATCCGTCAGCACACAAGTCACACTTTTACCCAGCGCCAAATCTTCGTTTACACCAGGCTCAGAGGGTAGCAAACTTATCTTGCCTTGGAAGAAAGTGCTCGAGTCGTGGCTCATAGACCATTGTTTCAGGTGTTCCAGGTATAATCTTCGCTGCTGTTCTTGGACCCAGAATTTGTTTGACGGATTGCGAGGTGATTTCGTCGTGGTGGGGATGAGAGGAGTCCTAGGGGGCTTGGCCGAGGTTGTTGGCATGGATGGTGCTGGAGGCGTGATCAGTGTTTTTTGGAGGCTAGTGTCGCAGGTGATGGATCCGCGAGTCATACTGATGTTAGGTGTGGTCAAGGATCGCCTTGACGTTAGTTGAGCTGTATCCCAACCTGGCGAGCTTCTGGAGAGATTTCGATCTGGTGGGAGGTCTGGTGGCACTCCCGAAGTCGGGACAATCGTCCAACCATCAGGTACCCTTTGCCTCACAACTGACAAGATGATCACAGGGCTGAAATTACGAGACCTTTTCTTTTTCTTTCATGAAAGGAAGGGTCCACAGGAGATGCACGTTGTAGAAATTACGGACCGGACGACGAGGATGCAAAGCTTGGCCTTGGAAAACAAACTTGAGAAGGGCAAAGCGCAGGTGTCAAGACGCAAACAGGTGAAAGCTCAAAACTCCACGAGACGTAGAGAGGAACAGTCAGATGAGAGGTGACCAGACGGCCGGGCTGTTAAGTCAATGGGTCTTCTGGACCCTGTGATGTGCCTAGCAAGGTTAGTGTCTTCTTGGATGATGCACAGTTACGCAATGTGCTTGATAGCGGATCCAATGCCCCTAGATCTGCAAAGCGGCCGCTAGACCGAAACCAGCGGCCACGCGACTGTTGGTGCTACTCAAGCCAATAAAACCACTCAAAGACTATACCTCGTGAACACCTTTGTAAAAGTTGCTGTACTCGCATTGAGGTCATGCGAATTGAAAGTTTGCGGAGTGCAAGACCGAGAAATATCACATGGCGATTATGCCGGGTATCGTATCCGAAAGTACACAAGGGTAAACGCCATCCAGCTAGTCGCTGTGTAATCAGGCTCTTCCTTCAAGCCAGCCTGCGCTTCTCTCCAAGAGCTCGTTAAGCCCCTTTACATTGGCTAGAAGGCCGCCGCCGAGGGAGCCAACGTCATCTCCTACTGTTTCCAGTAGCATGCCAAGTGGGATTTGGGGACCTTCATCTTCCCTTCCTTCCTTACGTGCCTTTTCACGCCCATGTTTTATTGCAGCCTCAATCTCATACACATTTTCATTGAGTGTGTTTCTGACCTCTGCTTCGGCTTTTTCAGTGTCATATCGTGCTTGAACGTCATCCTGTTCGATGGCAATTTCCTGTCTGCTGTCCTGGAGACTAAGAATTTCTCTGCGTAGCTCAGCATTTTCGCGTTTGAATAACTTGATCTTCTTGAAGTTAGTGCTCAAGAGGTCATTAGCGTCCTGCAAGTCTAGTAGCTTCTCGTTAAGGCTCTCCTTGAAGGACAACGAGAGATTGATCTCGCTTCGTAGTTCCTTGCGATGACCAGAGTCGTGTGAAGCTTGCAGCTTCTCGGCCATACGACTAAGGCGGTGGTCGATTGTTCCTTCCAGAATGGTACGCGTAATGTCTGCGACTGTAATGCCTCGAACAGCGGAGCCCTTGATGCGCATGACAGAGATGACATGCTTCGGTCCCAGGAACTTCTGACGTTTGCGGGGTGGCTTCTCCGTCGTAGGTTTGATGCGCTGCGTCTGCTTGGGAGATGACTTTCTCGTTCTGGGTTGTGGAGAAGGTTCGACCTCTTCTTCAACTTCCGGTTCTTCGTACGCATCTGACCCTTCATTCACACTGGAGATTTCTACAGTATCCTTTTCTGGTGCTGTGGGTTTTGGGGAGCGTGTAGGTGTTCGTTCACGGTTAGGGGTGAGGTCTTTGGGAATCTCTACTTCTTCCGTTGTAGGATTTCCACTATTTGCTTGCTTTGGTTTGCGCACGGCTGGCGCTGCTTGGGGTTGGCTTTCCTGGGCTGCAACTTCTTTCTTTGGTCTACCGCGCTTGGCAGGCTTCACCTCAGTGGTCGCAGGAGCTTTTTCTTCCTGGTCATCCTCCACGAGTCCTCGCCGTCTCCCTCGTTCAGCCGGCCGCGGTGCAGTGGCTTGCTCCTCTGGTTCTGGCTCTGGTTCTGGCTCTTCTATTTGCAGCATTGTTACGTCGTTCGCTACCGAAGTATTCTGGCTTGGTGTCGGTTGGCTGAGTGAAGAGAGTTCGTCTGCGTCCATTTCAATCTCTTCTTGTGTTATTGGCTGCGGCCGTAGCTCGCTGCCAACCACTCGTGGAGTGGACCTATTGAGTTGCGGCGATAGCTCATCCTCGCTTTCATCGTCCGCTGGAGCTGCGATCGGTGTCTCAAGAACGGTTCCCGACTGGGAAGCGGATGATGTTCTCGGTTGTCCGTTTGGAAGCACACTGGGTGTAGCTGGACTAGCATCTGTAGATTTCGATCGCCTTGCTGTCGACCGCCGTGATGCGACCGACGCTTTCTCGACTCTGTCCGTAAGAGGCGTCTTCTTGCGGGCGCCACCTGACGTGGCGCGTACTTGTGACGATACTTGCGGAGGCGTCCTCTTGATCACTGTAGACTTGGCGAAGACCGTCTCGCGTACAGTACTGGCGCCCTCCTCCAGCATGGAAAGCTCATCTGGTACATTATCTTGCTCCTCGCGTATGGGTAGGACCGTCCCGACAACTCTCCTACTCTTCTCAATGGAGCGCGTGGTCTCTTCCCGATCAGGACTCAACTCATCTTCCGCTCCGTCGTCTGCGCCTGGCTGCGCGTTTGGAGAAGCCCGCTTCCTCTTGCCCAACTGCGGGGTCACAGTGTTGTCTTTTAGTGTGCTTTTCCGCTTGGAGGCACTGCTACGCTGGAGCGACGAGCTTCCGTGCCGCTGTGCCGATCCATTCGTGGCGCGAGGTGTACTTTGGACTGGTGTTCGACGCGGTGATGGTTGGGGCGGCAGAGAAGCTTGTTTGGCTGGTTGCGAGCCAAGAGCGGCAAAGTTGAAACCAAAAGACGCCTGGACAGATGAAGGTCTACGGTAGTCAGCGTTTGCACGTCTCAGCGTCTCCAAGATGGTGTTACCCAGCACCGCGCACGCGTTGTTGACGATGTTCGCGGCGATCTATACACTGGTAAGCATGGATCCCAGGTGTTGAGGTATACAAGGGTAGGACATACCGGCTGGCGCCATAACAATGTCCGTCGTAGCAATTGTTCGGGTTGATGTCGTCCCGTCGCGTAATCGAGTCGTTGTCGTGAGACAGACACGCTAAGCCCTGTTCCCAAGCTCGGACAGCCGATGCATGCTCGCTGGCCCCACAACTTGGCGCTTCCACCTATTCATATTCACCGCGCGAAGACGAAAACATACGCCATCGCAAACATGGGCTGGCTCTGGGGAAGCGGTGATAGCTCAAACGGTCAAGACCAACTTGATAGCTCGCTCCGCGACTTCCTCAAGAAAGAAGCGCCCACTGGCCCAAAACCTTCATTACCACCCGCCCCCAAAGAAAAGCCCGCCGATTCGCCAACATCCGTACAATCGCAAGCGCGAATACAAACACAAACAGACTCCCAGAAGGCATTCGTACCACCGCAATCGCAGTTCCAAGATGGCCGGTATGCCGACCTATGGAAAAACTACACCCCGCAAAATGTCATTGATGACCGTGGAAAGTCGGAGCAAGACCGGTTACGAGATCTCGTAGACGCCTACAATGACCGCAAAGCCTCGATTGGTCGAGTAGCGATGGAAAATTGCGCACTAGAATATATGGAACAATTTGAATGCTTCCGACATCCGAAAACATGGTGGTCAGCAGGAACCATGTGCATCGCCGAGTCGCGCAAATTCAACCGCTGCTACGATATACAATCCAAGTTTCTGAAGGCGCTGGGCTACATGACCATGGACGAGCGATCGCCAGAGGAAGACGAACGGATACAAATGCACGCAGATAAACTCTACCAACGTATGCTGCAGCAGGAGGAGGAGATGGAGAAAGCGAAAGCAGAGGGGCGACCAGTACCAAAATTCGAGAGCGTCTTGTCGAAACGAAATGTCGCCGAAGCCATGGGCAGCACGTCGTCATCACCCCCCGGAAAAGCTGTACCTGTAGCCGAGATTAGCAAGCCGGGTAGTAGTTTGGATGATACCGAGGTTTGGACCCAGATCAAGCCAGAAGTACGCAAGGAGTACGAAAAGAAGCTTCAGAGTTTGACCCCGGAAGAGCAGGAGATTGAGAGGATGGCTATTGTGGGTGAGATTAAGGCGCAGACTGGTGTTTCGAAACAGTTGGAGCAGACATTTATAGAAGAGCGAGTAGCTCGTATGAAGAGGAGAGAGGCCGGTCAAGCAACGTTCGGTGATACGATTAAGACGTTGTGGGGGTGGGGTTGATCGTGAAGTCAATGCTGTGTGTAGAGTATGTTTCGATAACATGTACGATAATTTTACGATACAGTGCAACAACCTTCCATATACAGAGACGGAGAAGGATAGAAACCATTATTCAAGTACCGTGTCCGTGCGCGTTTTGAGCCAGTTCATGTTTTGAGCCACCCCACCAAACTACCACCTACACAAATCGCGTCATAACTC
>WBOK01000757.1:0-11826 GCA_009289805.1 Alternaria gansuensis
CTTTTTTTTTTTTAAAAAATAATTTTGTCTAAGTAATTATAATTATTAATTACTTTTTAGAATTTTAAAAATTTTTTTATTATAGCTTTTAAAGCTACTATACTTTTTTTTTATATATAAAAAAGGATTATACTTTTTAACTAAAATTTTTTTACTTAAACTTAATTAATATTAAAAAAGCTTAAATTTAAGCTTTATAAAAATTACTTAAAAAGTAATATTTTATTTTAATAAAATTAGTATAAAACTTAAAAGTTTTTTAAGTTTTAAAATCTTTATATAAAAATTTTTAATATATTTTATTTAGTAATTTTTTAAAATATATAATAAAGTTTACTACTTAATAATTTAAAAATAAAATAAATACTTTTTTTATAAAAGAAAAACTATATAAAATAGTTTGTTTTAAAGTAGTTTCTACAATTTAAACTTAATAAGTATAGTATAAATATTAAAAATAATAAGTAAGTAAAAAGCTTTTAAAAAGTACTAGTATAATTTTATTATTCTAAAATATTTTTTAAGCTTAAATAAAAATAGTTCAACTTATAACTAAATTACTAAGCATAGTAAAGTAAAATATACTTTTTTAAAAATACTATATATTTAAAAGTATTATTTTAGTTAAAAATATTTTTTTAAAATACTTTTATATTAGTTTTATAAATTAATAACTTTCTTACTTTATTATTTTATAATATTAGATAGTATTTGTTATTTTTAATAAACTTCTACTTAATAATATACTTATTTAAAATTAAAGCAATATTAAACTTTAATATAAAAGCTTATAAAATCTTAATGTAGTATAAATAATAAAATTATAAGATTTTTAGTATTAAAATTTTTCTTTCTAAAAAATATAAATAACTTTTTTTTAAAATTTTAAGAAAATTTTATTAAAAATTTATAGCTATATATTTTTAAAAAATATTTATTTATTTTTTTAAAATAGAAATAAAATAAGTATAAAATTTATTTATATTTTCTAAAATAAAAATTATAAGTAATATTTTAAAAAAACTTTTATAATATACTATAAAAAAAAGCAAGCTTATATTATTTAAATAAAGTATAAGCTTTTTACTTTTATTTTAAAAATTAATAAAATATATAAAAATTTTATATAAAAAGTAAGTTTAAAAAAAAGTAAATATATGATATACTTATTAAGCTCTAATATAAGTATTAATAAAATAGGTAACTTTTATATTTTTACTTTAAAATAAAACTTTTTAAAAATAGAAATAAAGTATTTTAAAAGTTTTTTATATTATACTTATATAAGTCTTTATATTTAGTTTATTCTAAGTAATTTTTTATACTTTTATTAAAAAACTATACTAGAAAAATTTTTTTTTAAGTAAAGTTAAAAAAAAACTTATACTTACTAAATAGCTTACTAAGCTAACTAAAAATAAACATATTTACTTTTTATATAACTAATATATTAAAAAATAGTTTTTTAATTTTAAAATATTAAGTTTTAAGAATTAAAATTTCTTAAAAAAAAATTTTTATTTATTTATAGTATTTTAAAATATATACTTTAAGATTTTATTTTATACTACTACTTTAAGTTAAAAGAAAAGCTAGTTATAACTAAAATATAATAGCTAAAAAAAAACTTATTACTTTATACTACTATAAAAAAGTTTAAAGAAAATTTTAAAATAACAACTACTTAAAAAGGTTACTACTTTTTATTACTTTTATTATACATATTAAGTAGGCTTACTAATAGCCTAATTTAAATAAAAAGTTTTTAACTTTATATAAATCTAAAGTTTTTTATTCTAGCACCTCTAGTTAATTATATATTAAGCTATACTAATAGATCTTAAGTACTGCACTAGTATTAGTAAATACTTTAAAGATTTTATATTCTTTTTATAGCTAGCTAAATTAAGGCTTAACAATTTTTTTTATACAAAAATATTATAAATAAAAATATATTTGATATTTTTATAGACTTAAAAGCCTAGCTAAGTAGTAAAGTTTAAGAATACTTAAAAAATTTAAATATTTATATAAGTAGTTTAAGTTAAACTATATTTAGTACTAAGTAAATAGTAACAAAAAATATTTTTTTTAAAAAAAAAGCTCTAAATAAAAAAATGCTTACTATAAAAGTTACACGCTATTATAGTGTATTATATATAAATTATTTATATATAGTGCTATCTAAAAAGTAAAATCTTATTAAATACTAACTTTTTAAAGTAAAAAAAAGGTTTAGCTTTGCCTTTTTTTTACTTTAACTACTTTTAACGCCTTTCTAAAATTAATTTTTCATACTAACTTACTTAATAAAGTGTTGTAGTGTGCGCGTTAGCTAGTAATAAAAAAATAAAGTAATTAACTATTAAAACTTTTATAAGTGGTTTATACGTGAGCTAATTTTAGAGTTTAATTAGAGGCATAATACAACTTTTACTAAATATAGTAATAGCTTTTTAACTAAATATAATAAATTTATTAGCATAGTAAACTAATAGATCTTTTTATTTAGCTATTTATTTATATAAAAAATTTATACTAGCTTAATATACTAAACTTCTATATTAACTTAATTATTAGAATTAATAGTTAGCGCTTCTAGCTATCTACCTACACTAAATTCCTCTTTCTTATCTTAATATACTAACCTAATATACTAACCTACATATTAAAATTAATAGCTAGACTAGCAACTAGCTATCTACCTATACTAAAATTTCTATACTAACTTAATACACTAACTTAATATATTAACTCTATACTAAATTACTTAGTACCTATATAGGCAATACAAAAGGGCAGCTAGCATAGCTTATAAAAAAAAAAAAAAGATATCTAGACTAGTATACTAGCTCTACTTACCTCTTATAATATATAGAACTAAGAGCGTTACTTATTAAAACTACTACAAAAGACTAAAAAAGATACTTATTAAAACTACTATAAAGGACTAAAAGAAATACTTGTTTTAACTACTATAAAAGACTAAAAAAATTGATTTTTTAAATTACTTTAAGCTATAAGCTTTACTTTTATTTAAATAATCTCTTTTATATAATTAAAATATATTAGAAAACCCTATATAGTTACCTACAGGCCTAGCCTATCCGTTTTATATAGCTTTAGGCTAAAAAAAGACGTTAAACTACAATAAAACATATTATTATAATATAGAAAGTAAAATATAGTAGCTTTATAAAGTATTATAAGCTACTACTATAGTATATATATATGTATTTTTTTATTATATTATGTTGTAATTTTATTGCAATTCTACTATAAACTTATTACTAGCTATAAACTAGTAATTGCTATTAAATAAGCTAGTAAATAGGTTATAAGTACCTACGCGTAGGTATAAGTTAAGTTAAAGTTACACAGACTAGTAGTTATAGTTATAATTAAGTTATATAGACTAGTAGTTGTAGTTATAGTTAAGTTGTATAAAGTAGTAGTTGTAGTTATAGTTAAGTTATATAAACTAGTAGTTATAGTTGTAGTTAAGTTACACTAACTAGTAGTTATAGTTGTAGTTAAGTTGCATAGACTAGTAGTTGTAGTTATAGTTAAGTTATAGTTACGTACTATTTATAGTAATAAATAGCTGTGTTAAACAAGTAAGATTAGGAGATGTAAGCTAAGTAAGCACTAATTTAGTTACAACCTTAACCCAACTACAACTATATATAGTAGTTATGTTATAGTTGTTAACACAGTTAGTTATTACAGTATATAAAGTAAATAAAAGAGCATCTTTTTATTATAATATACTAAAGAAACTATAACTACTTGCTATGCAGTCTTTTTGTAGAATGCTATAAAAATATAAAGTTAGTACTAAACTTCTTATAGTATCTAACTACTATTTTTAAATCTTAAGCTTAAATTATAACTCTTTTTATATAAATAGCATTAAGGTTACAGTTTGTATGTATTAGTATAAAGTTTAAAAATAATAAGAGTAGTTATAATACTTTTAAAATAGCTAACTAGGAACCCTTTAGCTAACTCTTAAAGAGCATAAATTGCCTTTAACTAAAAGCGCAAATTAGAGTAATAAGTATACACAATTTTATAAACAAGACAGCTAAATAAAAGTCTACGTAGTAATAAGTTATAAACTTTTACTACTTCTTAATTTCTTTTAGCGCAACAGCTATACACTATTAGTATTTAACTATAATAATAGACTGTAATAACTTACTGCCTAGCTTATATTAACGTTTTTTTTTAACAGCTCTAGCTTTTGTAAATAATATAGGCAGCTTTTAACTAGCTTTTACTTACAAATTCTTTACAGGCGCCTTGCTACTAGTTAAAGCTTACGTAGTTTACTTAGTGCACGCTATTATAGTAGTTAAAAAGTTATTAAAATTTATAGTAAGCGTGTAGAATTATTATTAATTATTTTTACAGCAATAGGGTGCGCAAGTAAACATAATAAAAAGCTGTTATAATACAACATGCTAAGGTGTATTGTTAGTAGGTAGTAATTAGTAGGGTGTCTAAATATAGAAAAAATGTTAATTCTTAGTTAGCTTTAGTAAGAGCGCACAGGCTACACTAGCTATAATGTAGTAATAATCTTATATCTCTACTTACTAAGCAACTACTACAATTGAAATTAACTAATTATAGTTAATTATTACATTTGTTACAATAATAATGATTAAAAAAGAGCTAAGTAATAGTTCTAAAAGCTTAGTTCTACGTATTCTAATTTTAGTGCTACTAGATTTTAAACGCAATAAGTAGGAGAAGCTTATAAAGATATTTAATATAGCTATTAACTACAGCGCATACTAATTGCTAAAGGGTTATAAATGTAAAAAAGACAAAATTAACAATATACTTATGCGACGCGGCTAAGGCGGTTTAAAGAAAAGTTACCTTATAAATTTATAAGTCCTAATAAAGAAATTATTAAGCTCTAGTTCTTAACCTATTACGCAAAGAAGTTAAGCAGCTTAACTTAATTTTATAATAAAGACTTTACAAAACATATATACAGCTAATTACGCTACTACATACTAATTAAAAAAATAGAAGGCATAGAATAATACAAGAATGCAAGTGTAAGAAAGTATAAAAAAAGAATAAAGGCAGTATAAAAAGTACTTTACTAAAAGTAATACAACGCCTAGAAGTGTAGTAAGTTAACACAGTTATTTATTATAAAGTTATACTTACTAATAAATAAGTAAGTAGCTACAAACAACCCTTAATTAAATTTATAAAAAATAAAAAGACGTATACTACAAAGATAATATAAGGCAGCACGTAAGAATCTTAGACAAAGCAGCATAAGTAATAAAGAGCTTAAACAATAGTAGCTAAAGTTACACATATACTTAAATTTATAGCTCTAGTAGTGTTTTTAAAAGAATTCTGCGTTATACTTATAATAAAAAATTAGTAAAGCTTTGCACTAATACCTATAAAAGTAAATAAGCTAAAAAGAAATAGTAAAACTTTATTAAAAATATAAGTTTAGAGAAGTTAGCTGTTGCTATAAGTAAAGATTAGAAGTAAGTTTTAACACATCTTTTTATTACATATACTTACTAACTAGTATAGACTATTTAAGCTTCTGCTAGTGTCTAAGTCTTTAGGACTTAGTGATAATACTATTTTACGCAGCAACAATCTATATATTAAAGAACATAATAGAAATAAATGTAAAAAGAAATTTAATAATAATTCTAATATTAATGTGTACTATAATTAATATAAAAATAAGTATAAAACTAAAGAGTAGTAGTAGGAATTAGAGGCTAAAGTTAGAAACAAAAATTATAACAAGAACATAGATTCTAGCAATTCTATAGACTTTAAAGGCTTTTTAAACTAATTATAGTAGTATTCTAGTGCTAAGTTATTAGCGTTAATCAGCGCTTATTATAGCTAATTAATATAATTTATATAACGTAAAGATTATTGTATAACTTTATAACTATACTACCCTTATTCTAACGTCCTATAAATTAATAAAGTCTAATTAAAAACCGCCTAACATAGTACGTAATTAAAAAGACAAGTTAATTTTAGTTTAGCTATACACGCGTCTACTAAAGGTCCACTATATATAGCTTATATACTATTAAAGTTGTAGAGCAGACATTTGTATGCTGTACGTTAGCAATAGTAACAATTTATTATAGCTTTTTATTACAATCTTAAACTAAACGCTATTTACTTACAAATTATAGCTAAACACATCTACAAGCTTCTACAAAACCTTTACTAATTCTAGATAAGTAGAAACTAGGTTATTTAGAGAGAAGAGTAGAAGAAGTTAAATTTGTTAATATACTTACTTTAAGAAGCTATACAGGAAAGAGGAAATAAAATTGTAACTTATTAAAATAAGTAGTAGAGTACAACTAGCTAGGCTTAAAATCTAGACAGCAAATTTCTCTACTAGAACTATGCTACCTGCACTAGTAGTATTTCGTTAAAGTTTAAAGAAGCTGCTTATATTATAACTAGCTGCCTTTATGTATTCTGTCTTAACTGCGGCATAATCCTGCAACACCTAAGGCTAACAAGAATAGAGACTAAACACTTTATAAACTATATTAATATAGTTAATTGTTAGAGTACTTTAACTCTTATGTACAATAGTCTGCGTACAACAAACTTTATATATACTTAACTTTAAAAAAGTAGTACACCTGCTTTAATACCTAGATTTACTTAAGATGCTTTTAAGAAAGAGCTTGTTTAAGTAGTTATTAATAGTAATTAGCTATTTTAAACTAATAAGCGGCTATTATTTACGCGCTTTTTCTAATTCCTAAGGCCTTAAACTATAATGATTACTTGTTATAATTTTAAGTTAATGTTTTAGAACTAGTTTAAAAAAGTAAAAGCCTTCTTTTTTAACAACTTAGGCTCTGTAACTAAAATTTTAATTATACTAAATATATAGTCTACAGCTAATTATCTTAGATTTCTTGCAGTTAAGGGTTACTACATTATACTGAACTAGCAACTTTAAAAGAAACTACTTAATTTTATACTAATACGCAGATAATATACTAAAGTTTTAATAGCTAGAGAGGTACTACGTGTACTTTTAGACACTAATACTAGATTTTGCCTTCTAGCTATTACTTGCAACAATGCTAGCAACAATACAGTACTTAATTAGACAATTTAATTAACACTAGCAGATAAGAATATTAGCTAAAGCACTTTAGAAAACATTATCTTATACCTAGCTTATATTATTAACTTAGTAGTTTAAGAGATAATATAACATCTTTAACTAGCTGCTATTATAGAGGTTAAACCTAGAGAGGTCTTACGTAGGCAACATGTTAAGGTAATTAAATAAGTAATGTCCTTTTTAAACACACTTTGTAAGGTATTTATACTTTTATTATATTTAGTTATAATATTCTAACTACTATTTAGATTTAACCTATTTGTATTACTACTAACGCGTTACTATAACAGTACAAGCAATTCCTTGCTACTTAACAACATCTACTACTAAGGGAACAACTTTCTGTTATTTGCGTTGTAAAGACTTAATAGAACTTAATATATAATATGTGTAAGCGCGCGCTTAAGCTCTTAAAATATATCAATAAATAGCTAATACAAGAAATAGTAATAAAAAGAAGTACTTACGTTTTTGTTAACCCTAATAATAACATAAGAGAGATTAACTATTGTAATTTTAAGCGTCTTTAACTTTTTTCTATTAAGTAGCACTATATTAAAGTAATTATAGAGATGCTTAAGCAGTTTAAGGACGCTACAAGCTTTTTAAGTAAGAACTAGAAGCTTTAAGTCTTATATATTCAGCTTATATATAACTATCTTTTTAATTTTATAAACTTAATATTTAACAATTTTAATAAGGACGTAGAAAGTTGTACTACAAAGTAGCTTATAATAGTATAAGCTGCTGTAGATAAGAGAAAAGAAAAACTAAGCAAGTACTACGCGAAAACATTAGCTAAGTTGAAGTTTCTATTTAACTGCGCAGCTATTCTAGATCTAACTTAAAAGCTTACTATATATAAGGTATAGTTATTATAGTTTGTTATTACAGAGGAGTGCTAATTAGCTAACTAGGATTTTACATAGAAACTTTAAGACAAGTATATATATTGTAAACAGTTTTTTAACTATCTTAATTGATTTAACAACAGTAGAAGGGCAAATTAAACACTATTCTTTACTTTATTCTTAAGAAGGACACTTAGCTGTAAATAGTTTTAAAGGCCTACTTCTTAATTGCCTTTTAATAGCTTTTCTACTTTCAGTTAGATATTTTTTATATAGAAAAGAGAAGAGATAAAAGGCTCTACTTAACAAGAAGAAGAATTTTACTTTAGTACTCTTTGCATTAAACTAGTGACATTATTTAATGTCTTAAAATAGTAGCAATTGAACAAAAATACTTATTCTTAGCTGTCTTAAGTTGTAAAAGATATATTAGTAATCCTAATTGCTAGTGTTAGTGTTAAGCGCGTTTTTAACACTGCAAATGATATTATTAGTAATTAGAGGTATTACCTTTTAGCTTTAAATATACAGCAGATTATAGTTTTTAAGAATACTATTTCCCTAGATTTAAAGGCGCAAGAAATTTTATATAAGATAAGGATGTTGGCCTTAAAGCACTATGTAACAAGATTAATAATATATTTAAGCTTCTAGCGCCTAGAGATAGTACATGTAGTCTAGAAGAGGAAACAGTAGAAGATAAGCTTATAGAAAAGGACTTTCTACCTCTAGTACAGAAGCGGCAGCGCCTTAAGGCTTAAGCGTTACTGTAATTATAAGCTGTAATAATCAACAGTATTAGTAAAGATTTAACTATCTCCTAACTCTAACTAGTAATAAATATTAACTAACC
Source organism: Alternaria gansuensis (assembly GCA_009289805.1). Classification (NCBI taxonomy): domain Eukaryota; kingdom Fungi; phylum Ascomycota; class Dothideomycetes; order Pleosporales; family Pleosporaceae; genus Alternaria; species Alternaria gansuensis. The sequence goes on from WBOK01000757.1 coordinate 8,876, forward strand.
TATACTTACAACCCATTTACTAGCCTAGGTATAGGTTAGATTGTAGTTGTAGTTAGGTCGCATCGCACAGACTATGTAACTAAATTAGTGCTTACTTAGCTTGCCTCTCCTAATTTTACCTGTTTAACACAGCTATTTATTACTATAAATAGCACGTAACTACAACTTAACTACAACTACAACCACAACCTAACCTATACCTATAGTCCTCTGCACCAACTCGACTACCACAGGGACTATCGCCACCAGCTCCTTTTCGACCGACGGAGGTGGCCGCTCAACGACGGTGAACGCGACTTGGTGAGGTCTAACTTTACTCAATGTGAGCCATTAGTCTTCGTGTTATAAGGGGAGAAGAACAGTCCAAGCATTGTATCGTTCGTATGCGAGTTATTCGTATGCAGTACTATGTAGTATAGAAAATCCTAAAGGTAAGAAGCAGCAGGTAGAGAGCTTTTATAAAGAAGTATTACAGGCTCCTGCTGCAGTAACGTATATGTTCTTACCCTCCTCCTCTATCTCTATCGCAATCTTATTGCTAGCTATAGGCTAGCAATTACTGTTAAACACGTTTTAATTAGTGTCGTTTTTTAGTACCTTTAGCAAATTTTTTTAACCCTAACACCCACCGTTCAAATCTCGTTAACTACACATAATCTTTTTTTTTGACTTTTGCGACTAATTAGTAGAAGGTAGCTGCTTTTCACTTTTTTTAGAAACCCCATTTTAACTACAACAACAACCACCACCTTTAACACCTTAAAAAATAAATACCTATAGTCTATGCGCGTAACTACAACTACAACTACTAGTTAGTGCGACTTAACTACAACTACAACTACTAGTTAGTGCAACCTAACCACAACCACAACTACTAGTTAGTGTAACCTAACTATAACCACAACTACTAGTCTGTGCGTGTTACAGATAGTTGCCTGCTGGCTAGATCCGCTAAACTCGCTTATCGTTAGCTTGCCCACCTGCAATTGTGCTTATAAGGGGCTCCTCACCTGCAAGGATACTAGCAGATATTATTGCTTAAAATATACACACGTTATTACTCTAGAGCTATCTCTTACTATCTTCTGTAGTGTAAAGCAAGTATTATTGCCTAAAGCTACCTCTTACAGAATAATACCTTCTCCTATAGGCTAATAGTCTAGAGATAGCTCTCTTAACGCGATTTAACACTTAAGGTAATTAAAGAAGCTAGAGCCCTACTACATCTAAGCTCTCTAATCCCCTTTAAACTCTATTAAGGCCCGCTATACCTAAGGAGCCTAGGGAGCGTACTTAAGGTGCACCTATAATGCTTAAAGAGCGCATTAACGCTGTAAAGAAGTAATATAATAAACTTTAATCTTTACAACAATTACGAGAGTTAGAAAAAAAAGTAGTATAACTAGAAGGGGTTAAATAGAGAAAAATCTTAAGTATACTAACACTACTAACTATATTATCCTACACGCAGAACGTACCTAAAGTAACACTTACTACGTATGTACAACATGCGCTAAAACTTAAAAACCTAGCTAAATACTAAAGTAAAACTTTTAAAGAATATTATAAGTTTACTTATTCTTATAAAGTAGCGTTTTAGCTACTACTACAAGAATTAAAAAATAATAATAATAAAGTAATTTAGGTAATATAGTATCTAAAAGTAGACTCTTAAGAGCTTTAGTATGCTTACTATAAGTATTTTTTTAAAGTAAAAAAGAAGTGCTAACTTAAAAATACTTTAACTAATATATACTTAACTTACTTTTAGACTTTATTAACTATAGCTTTAAAGTAGCAACTGCGCATGTGTACGCTATATAGCAGAAGAACTAAATTATTTAATTACTTGCAACTTATCTTAATGTTCTTAAAAATTAACTCTTAATATATACTAAGGCACAAAAGGTTTAGTACTTTTTTATAAAACTAAGGCTTAAACTACAGCGCGTGATTACTAACTACTATTAAGTTTCTATATTTAAAGAAAACTTTATTGCGCTTAGATCTATACTTAAATAAAATTTACGTAAAGTACTTATTATGCATAATCTGCTCTACTAGAGCACTTTTATAAAAAAAAAAGAAAAGAATATCTTTTTATAGCTACTATACTAGACGCACCTAAGAAGCGTAAGAACAGCAGCAATATTACATACTTTAAGTGCTAGAAAAAAGGACACTACGCTAATAAGTGCTAAAGTAGCAGCTTTAATAAAGTCCTAGTTAATATAAACTAAATAAAAAAAAGTTAGGCCTTGCTATAAACTTAAAGTTAATAAGGCGCGTGCTAATGAATATTTTACTAAAGATGCAGCGTATATAATACGCATATTTAGTAACTAAAGTAGAAAAGAGACTCTAGGTTATTTTAGATCTATAAGTAGATGTTAGCTTTATTAGTTAAAAAACAGCTATAGAGATAGATCTAAAACTTATTTAGAATGCAGAACTTTTCTACCTAAGTTATATTAAACTTTAAAGGCAGAATATAACGTAGTAGATAAGCTCTAGCTGCGCTTAATAAATAATAATAGTGTAAAGCGTATTACAAAAGTTACTGCATATAGAGTAAACAAAGAGAGAGTACTACTACTACTTAGTAACTTCTTCTTAAGCTAGGAATAGCATTTATATTAACTGCAGAAAGTAGATGTAGCGTTAAAAATATAAAAGAGCAAATATTAACTTAGTAGCTACTAAATTATTTTTAAAAGACGCAAGACTAATATATTTAAAAGCTTACTTTTTAAGAGTACTTTGAAGTAATAGCGCAAGTATTAAGTCTAAAGCACACGTGCTAAACGTATTTATAGTATAAGTGTCGCAACGTGTATATGTATCCTCTAGCCGGAGTGCGATTCATCGATCGGTCGGTATTTTGTTTCCGACAGTTATGAGCCCGGTGACGGTAAAACTGCAATAAGCAATTTCGTTGTGGTTGCTTACCT
>WBOK01000759.1:0-10583 GCA_009289805.1 Alternaria gansuensis
CCAGATAAACCACGCAGATGTAATCTAAGTGCCCTCTTAAAGCTTTGTTAATGTAGGCTTGAAAACTTGCTAGGGCATTCGTGAGCCTAAAAGGCATAACAAGATATTTGAAATGTCCGTATCGTGTCCTAAAAGCAGTCTTCCACTCATCTCCTGCCTTAATCCTTAGACGATAGTAGGCGTCTTTGAGATCCAATGTTGTGTAGTAGCGTGCGCCTAACAGGCGGTCTAGTGTCTCTCCAATTAGGGGGAGCGGGCAACGATCTTTTATCGTAACGGCGTTAAGGCCTCGATAATCCACGCAAAAGGGCTAGTGCTGTGGCGAATCCATCCCTTACGCAGTGCTTCCTCAATGTATTCGCGGAGCACTTGAAGCTCACGAGAAGAGAGGGTATAGAGAGGCCCATAAGGAGGTTCTTTTCCTTGTTAAATAGGGATTGCGTGATCTAAGCTTTTCAGCCGTAGGAGGGTTTTAGCAGCTTTGTTGTCGAAGACATCAGCGTAATCTTGCAACGCATCGGGTATGCGCTGCACTTGCGCTGCAGATACGTTTAGTACGTGTGCCTTAGGCTCAATGCATGCGCCGTCACTTTAAAGTACTCCTAGAAGGTAAGTTCTTGAATCCGTAAGTCTTGCGTCTTTTAAGAATGCCTTAGTAGCTACTAAGTTAATGTTTGCCCTTGTCTGTTAAGCGCAGCTAGAGCTTGTATGCTGCGTATGTGTTTTGCCTTTGAGGTCTAATCCAACTCAGGCGGGGAAGTTCTGCATCCTGAATAGGTTTTAGATCCATCTCTACAGCTGTTTTCTAACTAATAAGGCTGACATCCGCTTGTGGATCTAAGATAACCTAGAGTTCCTTTTCCACTTCGGTTGCTGAACGTGCGTGACACATGCGCTGCATCCCCGGTAAAATATCTATTGGCACGCGCCTTACTAACCCCGGGTTCGCAGCAAGGCTTGACTTTTTCCCGTCTGGTTTATATTAACTAGGACCTTGTTAGGGTTGCTGCTTCGGCACTCGTTGGCGTAGTGTCCTTTCTTCTAGCACTTAAAGCATGTAACAGTGTGGTGGCTGTAGAGGAGTGTTCCTTTCTTTTCTTTGTAAAAGTGCTCCGGTAGGGCGGATCATGCGTGATAGGTGCTCTACGCAAATTCCGTTCAAGTGTAGATCTAAGCGCAATGAGGTCTTCTCTAGTTGCAGGGATCTAATAGTAGTTAGTAATTGCGCGCTGTAGTTTAGGCCTTAGTTTCATAAAGAGGTGCTAGACCCTTTGTGCCTTAGTATATGTTAGGAGTTGATCTTCGAGGACATCAAGATAAGTTGCGAATAATCAGACAGTCTGGTCCTTCCGCTGCATAGCGTGCGCATGCGCGGTTGCTGCTTTAAGGCTGCGGTTAATAGGGTCTAAGAGCAAGTCAAGCATGTATTGCTTAAAGTAGTCCTAAGTTGGCACTTCTCCCTTTGCTTCAAAAGAACGCTTATAGTGAGCATACTAAAGCTCTCGTGGGTCTGCTCCAAGATACTGCATTGCCCAAATTACTTTATCGTTATCCCTTTCAAATTCTTGTGGCAGTAACCAAAACGCTACTTCGCAGGAACGGGTAAACTCGCGATGTTCTTTAAGAGTTTTGCCTCAGTATTCAGCTAGGTCTTTGGGTTTTAGCGCGCGTTGAACATGCGTGGTAGGTGCCGCTTCAGGTGCGTTCCGCGCGCGGGATAATGTAGTCAGTAGTGCTAGTATATTTGGGATTCCTCTCTGTTCGACCCCTTCTAGTTGTGCTACTTCTTCCTCTAACTCCCGTAATCGTTGTAAGGATCGAAGTTATAGTTTGTACCTTTTCTCTTCTTAAGTTTATAACACTAATCTTTTCTTTTATATTCTTATCTTTTTAAACTAGCCTAATAGTTTCTTATAGTACTACTTATTATTACGCACTTAGTCATTGTATAAATAGTATGAGTTAACTTACTATAGTTGCCTATTAATATTATATTAAGAAAAGTCTACTATATTAAATATCCTTATTCAAGAAAGCGTGTAAGATTTTTTATTAAAATAAAGTTAAAAAGTATATTTTAGCAAAGGTGCTGTTACTATGTTATTTGCAGCTAGACTAAGAGTTAGCCTAATTAAAGTAATAGAAGTTTAAAGCTAATATAGTAAAGTTAGTTATACTTAAAGCAATATTAGTAGCGCGTACAAAAAAAGATAATTTTTATAAATAGTATAAAGTGCTAGCGCGTTATAAGTAGTAGTTAATAAATAAGGTAAAAAAATTTATTGAGAAAATTAAAGCCTTAAAAAATACAAAAATGTTAACTATAAAGTTAATATCTTAAAAAGTAGCCTAATGCCTAGTACGCTGTTGTTAGATTAGAGCGCGTTTTCTTCTACCTATTTAGAAGATAATTCTACTTTTAATAACTTCTTAAGTAAGTTGTATAGTACTATGCAAGTAGTTAGCAACAATTTATAAAGTTTATATTTAATTTTTGTATATTTTTACTATTTAAGTATTTTAATTATTTAACTAAGTATTTTTTGCTATTATTTTGTGCTTAGTATATAAGAGTCTTCTTAACTTGAAAAATATTAATTTTTTTTGTTTTAAAGTAGAAAGTTCTTTATAACAGCGTTATTAAGTCTGCTAGTTCTAATACATTAATATAGAATTTTAAGTAGATTTTTGCATTTAAGTAGAAAGTTAAGTGTATATATAACTAGTTCTTTCTAATCTAGAATTAAAAATAGTTTAACTTTAATATTCTTAAGTTCTTTATTAAGTTGTTTAGAGCGAAGATTCTTTGTAAGTAAATATACTTTATTTTTTATTTTTAGCTAAAGAGCTATTTTTTTTTCTAGTTAATATATAAAATACTTTAGTGTTAAGCCATCTTAAGTGTTGTTTCAAGTAACTTATGTACTATTTTCAGCTTATTAGCTATAGTAATAGCTACTTCTACTCTCTAGCTTAGAAGTGTTTCTATAAAGAGATTTAAGTATCTTTTATAGTTTACGTAAAAAAGTATTTGTTCTATCAATTTTAAAATCTTATTATTATATACTATTTATTTTACAAGTAGTAATAATACTTTATAGTTTTACTATTAATTAATATATATCTTAAAATAAGCTTTTATAATATAATTGTTTATTTTGTCTATCTAATAACTTATAGGTAATAAGCTGTTAATAGCTTTTATTTTATTTTAATTGCGGCTAATAGTGTTATTTAAAAGTTAAAGGTAAAGAGCTTATCTTTATTTCTAATAATTAACTTAATTATGCTATAGTATTTAATTATTTAATTATTGATAATGTGTACTAGCTGTACTGCTGTATAGGAAAATCTAAAAGCAATATGCTCAACTTATTTTGTAAATTAATTAACTACTACAAAAAATGTGTTGTATAATACTTTAGTAATAGAGATTCTTAAAACTAGTTATGCTTATAATAAAGTGTATAAAGATATCTAAATATAGTATATTAAGTAGTTTTATTACTTGCATTTTTCTGTTAAGTGCGTAGGTGCTGTGCTTATTCTTCTAATAGTCTGCGCATTTAGTAATTAAAAAGTAACTTTGTTTTTTATTTTTAGAAAATTATAATTTCTTTAAAAGAGTTTTATAGTTTAGGTAATACTAAAGTAACTATGTATAAGGTTATGATAATATTGCTTAATAATTGCTTTTTATAATTCTTTTAGTACGTTTTGTGTTATTTATATTAATATGTTTTGCGTTTTTGCTAGTCCTAACAATCTATTTATATTAATTTTAAGTATTAAAGTATTAAATATTTCTTTAGTTTTTGTAATATTATATTATTAGCTAAAAGTGTTTACTCTACTGTTGTCTTTTTTAAGTGTATATACAATCTTAAACTTATATTGTTTAAGTAATTTTAACTATTTTACTTATTATTAGTTAAGTACTTTAGTAGTTATAAAGTTAACTAAGTTCTTGTAATTTATAAATATTAGAAGTTCTAAGCAGCTTTTTGTATACAGTTTTTAATACTATAAGTATACAATAATAGCTAATAGCTCTTTATTATGAGTTATATTATTTTTCTAGTCTAGAGAATTTCTGTAAATAGTACGTAATAGGGTGCTATTTACTTTTATAACGCTACCTAGCACAGCCTCCTAGAGTAAAGTCTAATACATTAGCTTTAAAGCGCAATATTTATTTTACTTAAAATATATAAAAGTATAGTAGTTCTATACTTGCTTTCTTAAGCGTCTAAAAGGCGTCTTTTACTTTTTTACTTTACTTAAAAAGTCTTTTCTTCTTTATAAGTTTTGTTAACAGAATAGCAATTTTGCAGTAGATTTCAATAAACTATTAATTAAAGTTTACAAATTTTAAAAATAATTATATCTTCTTTACTATTATTAGTTGCGGCTATTTCTTAACTTCTTATATCTTTTTTTTACCTATTTATATTTCTTGGACTTTTACTATGTATTTAAGAAAAGTAACTTTATTTTTATAAAACTTTTATTTTTCTAGTTTAAGCTAGAAGTTAAACTAGTTTAAGTACTTTAGTACTGTATAGATATATTCTATATAATCTCTTAGGTTCTTAAATTAAATAAAAATGTTATCTAGGTATACTATAATAAAGATGTCTAATTATGCTTTTAATATATTATTAATAAGTTACTAAAATATTGCTAAGGCGTTTATAAGCCTAAACAGTATAATAGTATATCTATAATATTAATATTATATTTAGAACGCTAGCTTTTATTCTTTACTTTTTTTATATTAATAAGTTAGTACTTATTTTAAAGGTCTAATACTATAAAGACTTTAGCATAAGATAATTAATTTTAAAGCTTTATAATATTAAGTTATAAGTATTAGTTTTTATAATAATGTTGTTAAGTTCTTAGTAGCTAACGCATATTCTTAGTAGCCTATTCTTTCTTAGTATTAAGAGTGTAAGAAATCTTGCTAGTAATAATTAAGGTTTAATATATCTTTTCTTTAAATACTTATTTAGCTTAGTTCTTAGTTTTTTAAGTTCTATCTCTAATAAATATCAAATCAGCCTAAAAAGTAGAGTCTTCTCTTCTTTTAGGATAATTTTATAGTCTTAAAGTTAGTATCTTAGTAAGGCTTTACTATTTACTACTTTTATTAAAAAGTGCTAAAATTCTTTAAACTCTTTAAGAATATCTAGAGTTATGTGTTGCTTTAAAACTTTAACTTCGTAATTTAAAGGTACCTTGCTAATAGTTATTCAGTTAAACTTTTATGTTGTAAAGCTATTATTAGTTAAAGTTTACCATCTTCTAGTAATATCATAAATATTCTTTTATTTACTATTATAGTTAGTAAATACATAGGCTAGCTTATAGTTGCGTCTAATCTATAGTACTTAAGGAAAAATTTCTTTAACTTCTAGTTAATTTGTAGGTAATTTTTTTTTTTAAGGTATCAAAGGTGGTGGTTGTTGTTGTAGTCAAAATGGGTTTTCCAAAAAAGTAAAAAGCAGCTGCCCTCTACTAAATGTGTAGTTGACGAAATTTGAACGGTGAGTGGATAAGGTCCACGCGCTAAGCGCTTAGAGCAGAAAAGCTTAGACCACTAAGCAAAATTAGGGTTAAAAAATTTGCTAAAGGTACTAAAAAACGACACTAATTAAAACGTGTTTAACAGCGATTGCTAGCTTATAGCTAGCAACAAGATTGCGATAGAGGTGGAGGAGGTAAAAGAAAGTAAGGACACGTACGTTACTATAGCAGGAGCCTGCAATACTTTATAAAAGCTCTCTGCCTACTACTTCTTACTTTTAGAATTTTTTACACTACACAGTACTGCATACAAACAACTTGCATATAAACAATACAATGCTTAGATTATTTTTCTCCCTGTTTAACATAAAGACTAATAGCTTACATTAAGTAAAATTAGACCTTACTAGGTTACTATATAAGAAGCTATAGTGGTAGATTACAAAGCCTGCGTTTACCTTTGTTGAGCAGCCTTTCTAGTTAGTTAAAAAGGAGCTGTTGGCGGTAGCTCTTATAGTAATTAGGTAGACGCAGAGGTTGAATTCTGTTATTTATTAACACCTTATTAATGCGTCTAGTATTATAAATGTTAAGGTCATAATAGAGGTTGTAAAAGGCTTGTTTAGCAGTAAGTCTATTAAATACGTTGTGCATGTTAATAGTCTAAGTGCAGTAACAGTGTGTTATCTTACTAATCTTCTCTTGCGCGAATACAACTTTAGTAAAGAGACCTTATAGTAGCTTTATAAGAAGCAAGAGCGTGTTAAAACAGCTATTAAGCAGCTAAGACAAACTAACAAGCAGGAGGATTTTGTGAGTTGCCTCTAGGGATAGGAGAGCTGTGCTTAGATAGTGACGCTGTTGTTGTATGTTTACATCTAAGTATAGGCGCTAGAAACGCCGCGACTGCAACACCGCCAGGATGGTGACAGAGACAACAGAAGTTGCGGTCATCGGTAAATAGTTATTAGTTAAGACAGTTAGTTAGAGGGATATTGCGCATCTTTGTTTCTATCTGAACATGCGACACACTAATTGCGTGCCGGCAATGCTGAATAAGGGGGCATAAGCCCGGATACCTGTTGTTAGCAATAAATCTTTTTTTACCAAAAAGGTGTCTACAAAATGTGTGGTCACATCAGGTAATATTCTTATAACTAAGAGATTCTTAATATAATATTGTAAGTAGCTAATTTATAAATGTTTAAGTCTAATTCTTTTTTATGTTCTTAGATACTAAGCGTTACCTTATTAACTTTATACGTAATAGTTGTCTTACTTAGCATAAGCTAACTGTTTACTATATATAGTAAGTAAAGTTTTATTTTTTAGTATTTATAGGCCTGCTACTTACACTACTTAAGAGGAAACAAAGTTAGCTTAGAAGCTAAAATTTACTAATACTATTATGTAATATTTCTTAAGTTTTACTAGTAGCTTAAAAAGGCTTAACAAGTTAATTGCATTTATTACTCTAGTAGTTCTAGGTTCTTAAGGTGTTTATCTAAAAAAAACTATATACTAAATTTATAAAACTTTTTAGCAACTATGTATAGTATGCATTTAATATTAAAGCACGTATACTAGAATATTTAGTTCTACTCTTATATATAAGTTTTATTTTAAATATTAAAGCACGTATACTATAAAAGTTAGTTGTACTCTTATATATAAGTTTTATTTTTATAATTTTTCTGCTGTGCTACGTACATTTGTAGAGTTTATTCTAAATCATTATAGTTATAAAAGTATAAGCTATATTATTTATTTTATATAAATACTGCGCATTTATTATTTAAGCAGTTATACTATAAGTACTTACATTAAGGTATTTCTTTTAGTTTTTTAGAAACTATCTTAATTTGTACTTATTTAAGTAGTGTATAGTACCGCTGTTATATTTATATATAGTTTATAACTACTTTGCTTGTTTTAGGTTATATAGATTTATTAAATAGTATAAATTATTATAGCTAACTTTTTATACTTTTTGCTTTTAGCGTGTTGCCAAGAGCTTTTTGTGAAAAAATATTTTTTGTCTAAGAGCTAATGCGTTAGTTTATTTTAAAACGCCTTGGTATCCTAAGTTTATTTTTATAAAAAAGATTTATGTAAATTTTTATTAATAGTTGTTGCTAGAATAATTTTCTTTTCTATAGTTTTTCTAGTAAGTTAGTATACTAGTAATATTTTGTTAATATTTTTTTACAAGGTTTTATAAAGATGTTTTTAGTTTATTAAAGCTACTTTAGCAGAATATTAATTTTTTTACCTATGTTGTTTAAGCATTATATTTCTAAAAGTAATAAGACTTATGTATTAATATTTTGCTTATCTAGTATAGTGTTGTACTTCTATATAGCTAGTAGTAAATTCTTTTAGTTTATTAGCTTTTTGTATGTAACTAGTGTAGAGAGCTAGTAAGTTTCTTAGAACTTACTTATTTTTCTATGCTTAGTTTAGTTAGCTAGGGTTATTTTATTTTTTTATTAAGTATTACCTTAAAGATGTTATTGTTTAAGGCTTCTTTTAGAGTAATTATAAGAAGGTTATTTAGACTATTAATATTTGCCTAGTCCTATCCTTAGACTATAATAGTAAGTTAAGTAATAATATTCTATTCTTCCTTTAGATTATTGCTAGGTACTATATAGTAAAAGATATTTAACTATTATATTACTTTACTTCAGCTTCAGCAGTCCTGCTTTGTGTAACCTTCTTTGCTATATATATAGCAAGTAATTCTTTTTTTACTACTTTTATTATTTTAAGATTTATTCTTTCTAAGTCTTTTATCAAAGTTGTTACAGTATATAGGCTTGTAGCTGTTAGTTACATAATATTTTAAGATTCTAGAAGTGTTGTTTTATTGTTAAATTTAGTTAAAGTATAAATGTTAAAATATTTAATAAAGTTAAGCATTCTTATTTTTAAGTATATACTTTCTCTGTATAAATACTTATTCTTTTAACAACAGCTTATAGTAATTATTATTTCTTTAAATAGCTTTAGCTATAAGTTTGTTAAGCATGTTAAAAGTAGCTCTGCTTTGCATAAGTTCTACTTATATAGCTAGTTTAAGACTTTGTTAGCACATTTTTATTAAAGCGTTATTGTTCTATTTAATAACTATTTAGTACTATTAAAACTCTATTATATAGTTAGCTATAAAGCGCGTTTATTACAACTTTTAAATCTTTTAGTCTACTACTATAAATTCTTTAACATGTTAGAATACTTTTTATATATTTATTTTAAAGTTATTCTAGTCTTTAATAAGTACTTTTTTGATATTATTGTTAATAGTAAGATTTATAAATTAATTAAAAATAAAATTAGCTTATTTTTTGGTAGCTTTTTAATTATATATAAAGGCCTATATAACTGTGTTGTTATTATTAATTTTAGTTTCTTTAATATAGAAGTGTTTATTAACTTGAAGTAGCTATTTCTTAAGCTTATTATAACTACTATTGTAAGTGTTAGGCTTATTAGCTCGCCTAGTTATTCTTCTAGTTAGGATGTTAGTAGGAATATTTATAGCAGTATTACTTATATTAAAAGTGTTTAAAGTGTGAAGATTATATATAAATAATTTATATCAGTTTTCTTAGAATAAGTAAGTATAATAAACAATAGTTATACTAGCATAATTAGGAAATTAATATAACAGTATAGAGTTATATTAGCACGTTAGAAAGATAATATATTAATATAGAAAGGTTAAGATTTAAGTAATTCTTAAATTGCACTTAAAGTTAAACACACTAAGCAATAAAAGCTTAATACTTACTACTAAATACTAAGAAAGTCTTATACTATCCTATAGAATCTTATACTATTCTATAGAATCCTATACTATCTTATGCGTAGGATATTTTAGAATTTTATAGTTTATTATAGAACGCATATAACTTATCTTATAAAGGATTTCTACTAAGGCCTGTAGGATCACGTGCCTAGTAGGGGGTAGCTTTTTCTATTAGCACACAAAGGTTTGTCCTTTGTTTAGGTAGTCTAGAATCTCTTCCTGCCTCTATCCTTCATACATAGTCTGTACCTTCTCTCTTCTTAGGTTCGTAACAAGCATTTACTATGCATACTGTGTCTTTATATATTATTATAGATAGTGGAGCAGTAATCTACTTAGTAAATAGTAAAAATTACTTAGTACTAGGCACCCTTTAGCAAAGATATTAGAGACAGGACTATTAAAGCAGGAACTTAATATACTCTAGTTGCTAGAATAAGAAATAAGCTACTTAAGAACATCTTACAGAGGGGTGACAGAAAAAAGAAATTAAAAAAGTTATTGTTTTAAAGGCTTTCTCTATCTATAAGAAGAAGGGCTATACCAAAAAGAGTTCGTGAATTAAAGAGCCAAAAATTTCCTCTTTAAGTTACGGTGCTTAGTAAGCTGCTTAGTCAGCATAGTTGCCCCTGCAATTTTGCTCAAATTAAGTAAAAAAAAAGTTAAAATATATTCTAGTATAACTTCTTTTTAAAGACATAAAAATCGCTAATAAAAAACAATGTTTAATAATGTTACACAAGGATTATTTAAGTAGGTTATAGAGGGTAGTACCTGAATTACTTAAACTATAATTAAAGGGTATTGAAAAAAAAAGGTTTCTTAGATAAGTGCGAATTACGTAATATATTCGTAAGCTTATAGTATATTAAGCTTATTTATTTATCTTAAGTTACTTTTTCTATAGCATGTTTCTTACAGCTTATAGTTTATCCTAATTAAGATAGTAAGTTAATAGTATATATACATATTATATCAGCTTATTACCTTAAATAGTAACTTACTAGAAAATCTTTTTAAAATGATTAGGAAATATGTTGGAGATTAAGCTACTTAGCTGTTTCTCCACAGGATACAGGTGCTCAAAATCACCCCTGGAATCTACAATTAACCTACGATCAATTGATTACTAGAAGCTATTACGCTACTAGTACGGCTTATCATTGTTATCAATTGATCTACAGCAACTACGCAATCTATTACGTAAGATTACATAAGATTACAAGATATTGCATTATCTACT
>WBOK01000076.1:0-233063 GCA_009289805.1 Alternaria gansuensis
AGAAGGGGGGTGATGGGGGGGGGGCGGGTGGTGGTGGTGAGATTTTGGGTACGGGTGTGATAACCAGACGTTCCGTCCACCATACAACCAGGGAGAGCGAACGCCTTGGCGCTGGTGGTAGAGGGACCTGCCACGTTGGACATCAACTATGGCTTGCTCGGACGCTCGTCAAGGATGCATTTTCTTCTCAGCAGTCACTCGATATTCTTCGCGCCATGGATATTGCGCTGCATTCAGGACATAAATTGTACCATGAGGCTCCTCTTGGTACTCTGTAACCCCCACTCTCCCCTGCAGTCCATGTTCATGACTGTTCTCCATCTTACCCAATCCTAATCACATGTATCCTCCGACACTTCTAAGTGTTCTTGCGTTTGATAAATTGCTTTGTTGTGATTTAGAACCAGTTCAAGGCGCTCCGGTACGATGGTGAGCTCCGGTACGTCCTTCGCAGCCAACTGCAACTGCACGACCACCTCCAACCCACGACGGTACGGACGACAGTGCAAAGCTACAGATCATGTAAGCAACGCCCGATAGTCACATAAACATTGCCTTTGTTGTTCCCTTGCTCAGTTTCGTCGGAGCATTGTGCGCATGCCCGATTCAGTCCCTTGCGCTGCTTGCTTATTTGCATTATGACCATGGCAACGAAGATGGGTTGGTCCCCACGAACAGCGTCAGGGAACGCAAAGCAGAAGAAAAGAATGAATATCCTCCAACAACAGGTGTCGATAGGGGTGGTGAGTTGCAGGCCGAGGTTCGTCATAGTGCTGCGCTTAGCGCTGCCCCTCGCCGCTCGCGTCGCTATGGTGATGTTGCTGGCCATCCACACAGCTGTACACCGCCAGCATACCCTGGTCCACCCTCACCACCTGGCTCAGTCTTCTTTGACTCCATATCAAATACCCCAATATTCTTCCCGAACCACATGCGAGCATTCGCTTTCTCGCATGTTCTGCTAGCCGTCTCAACTCCCCTTCGCTGAAGCAGTAAACACAAGGCGCCATGGGTGGTGCAGCGGCGATGGAGCCGCCTTCGGTCTCCCTATCGTGTATGTTGACTGGACACTACCTTTTAGTTAACTCTTCTGACAATCGCAGTCGCCAACAACTTCTGGGGCAAAGATGACGCGGGCGTCGGCCCCATGCTCGACCGCATGCATGCGGCCAAAGTCACCAACGACGAGCTCAAGAACTTCTATGCAGCGCGGGCAGCAATTGAAGAGGAATACTCGCGGAAGCTCCTGAATCTATCGCGCAAGCCCCTGGGATCCTGTGAAACCGGCACTCTACGACTGTCGTGCGACGTCATCCGAGCCGAGGTCGAGTCCATGGGCAAGGCACACCAGAGCATATCACAGCAGATGAAGACGGAGCTAGAAGAGCCGCTAGCTGCTTTTGCGGGAGGAATGAAGGAGCGAAGGAAGATTGTTCAGAATGGCATCGAGAAGCTGCTCAAGCTGAAGATGCAGCAGACATCGACGGTCAACAAGGCACGCGACCGATACGAGCAAGACTGTCTCAAGATCAAGGGCTTCCTAGCGCAGGCGCACATGGTCATGGGGCATGAGGAACGAAAGAACAAGGCAAAGCTGGAGAAGACACAGATCAACCTGGCCACGACGAGCAGCGAATATGAGGCGGCAGTCAAGGTGCTCGAAGAGACCACCGGCAGGTGGAACAGGGACTGGAAAGCCGCCTGCGACAAGTTCCAGGATCTCGAAGAGGAGCGCATCGACTACACAAAGAGCAGTCTCTGGAACTTCGCCAACATTGCTTCCACAGTATGCGTCAGCGACGATGCCTCATGCGAGAAGATGCGCTTATCCCTCGAGGACTGCGACGTAGAAAAGGACATTTTCGGTTTCATCAAGGATTCTGGCACTGGCCAGGAGATTCCCGACCCTCCCAAGTTTATCAACTTCTGCAGGGGAGATGCCGAAACCTCGTCGCAAGTTTCCGACGACGAGAACTACTCAGTCGCCCAGTTCGCTAGAACCTTGAATCCATCGTACCGCGCTTCTTCACCAGCGCCTTCCACGTTTTCTTCCCATCATGATCCAAATAACCCGCTAGTACGAGAGCTGGGCCTCCCACAAGAAACACGCCCGATAGCTCCTGACGACATACTACCGCGACAGTCCGTGGAAAGACCACGACAGTCTGTAGATAGATCACGGCAGTCTGTAGAGTCATCTCAACAGCCGATTGAACCACTGCCACAACTGATGGACGAACCACGGCAGCGTGTAGAGTCTCCTCGACTACGTATGGAGTCTCCGCGACCCCGTATGGAATCTCCTCGGCCTCACATGGAGTCTCGTCGGCAATCTGTGGAATCTACCCGGCAGCGTGCTGAACCCAGGCAACATGTGGACCCTCGACACCAACAAGTCGAACCGCTGAGACAACGCACAGAACAGCCCAGAAAGCATGTGCAGCCCTTGAAGCAACATGTAGAGCAACCAAGGCAGCAACAGCACATCGAGCCTTTAAGACAGCAACACCATATCGAACCTTTAAGACAGCATGTGGAACCACCAAGGCAGCCTGTGGAGCCACAACAAGCACCTCCATCCCCTCAAGTCGCACGCGCAATACAGCCAGATCTTCGATTGGTTCAGGCACAGCAACAAGCACGTCAACAGTATCAGCAAAGTCAGGCCCCACACAACGACTATCCTGCGGATGGGATGTCACAGTTCTGCCGTATTGAGGCGCCATCTGATCGCAGCTCGATTCCAAGTCCTGTTCGGCCTGCCAGTAGGGATTCGCAGAGCGAATATTCAAACCCTACGTCGTTCTCTAGCATTGAGGCGCCAAGTGGTTCCGCTTCCCCTGGCAAGCCGATGCCGCAATCACCAGTCGCTGAGCCCAGCCCAATCGAGGAGGGCTCAGTGCAGAAGAAAAGAGGCTTTTTCAACAGTCCTTTCGCACGCAGAAAGAGCAAGCACGAGGTAGAGCCTCCGGCGGCTCTAACTCCTGCCAATCGAAATCGCAATACGTGGGCACCTCCCTCACGTAGAAACACAGAGGATAACGTCAGCCAAACCAAGAGCTTTGCGAGTCGAGCACCCGCTACTCGGGCTATACAGAGCCGTGCGCCTTCGCCCAGTCCAGAGCCGGCTGACCCTCGAGCCAACTTCCAGCTCAACGTTGGTAACAACGTCTTCGATGTAGCCACGCCAGACAAGAAGAAGCAGCAAGATCAGGAAACAGAGCCACAGGAGGAGCTTGATCCAATTGCGCAGGCGCTTGAAGAGTTGAGGGGTGTCACTAAACAGACGTCTGTTCGTCAGACAGAGGATCGCAAACAGCCCTCTGTACGCCAGACTGCGGATCGTTACCATGGTCTTGCAACACCTGCTCCCCCGGGCACACCTGCTCTCGGCTCGAAGCTGGCAGGTGGTGCGCCAACCCCCCTTTCCAACGTCGACCTAAATGCTGCAAAGCGAGGCACGCCTCCACCAACTTACGAGCAGCCACCACGTGAACAACCACGTGAACAGCCACCCATGTCTCGCCTGGGTGCTCCTAAGCCAGCGCATACTTCGCGCGCAATGCAGAAGACCACTCAGATGTACGTCAACCAAAAGGTGAATATGTTCAACACTGGTCAGACATCTCGATCCTCTAGCCGCAGTCCTACAAAGCAAGAGCCCTCACGGACTGCTTCTCCTGCACAACCTCCTCGTGCCATTAGTCCTCGACCAACCCTTAATACTGGACAACAGGCGTCGTCTCAAAATTCATACCGCTCATCACCGCAGCAATCACAACCTCAGTCGCCTTCAACATACCAACCTGCGCAACGACAGCAACCACCAACATCACAGCCTGCACCAAGACAGCAACCACCAGCATCACAAACTGCACCAAGACAGCAACCACCAACATCACAGCCTGCACCACGTCAACAGCATGCAGCTCAACCTGTGCCACGGCCACAACAACAACAACAGCCACAACAGCCACAACAGCCACAACAGCCACAACAGCAGGTACCACGGCCCGCGTCAAGACTACAGCAGCAGCAGCAGCAGCAAAGACCACAACAACAAGCCTCTCCCGCAGCTTCATTCGGCCGCATAGCATCACCTAATCCATATGCGGCATCGAATGCTGGTGGCAGGCCTAGGGCGCAGACGACCACGGCTGCTGCTCAAGCTTATGGTACACCTGTAGGACGCAACTCATACTCGTCAACTCGCGGCCCATCCCCTAGTGTCAATTCCATGCCACGAGCCGCATCGCCCCTCGCTCCACAACAGCCCCCGAAGCCAGCCTACGCGCAATCACAATCTCGCCCACAATCCCGAGCAGCACCTGCCTCTCGGGCCGCAAGCCCCAACCCGCAATTCCGCCAATCCCAAGACCGACCCTCGAGTTCGCGCGGAAGCGACATGGCCCTTGCTCTCTCAACCGCAGGTAGCGAGCGCGGCGACGGCAGTGTCTATGGCGGCAGTCAATACGGAGGCAGTGTACGCGGTCGCCCTGGAACCGCTTCTTCCGCCCGCCCTAGCACGGCCAGTTCAGCTCGACCGGGCACTGCTAGTACAGCGCGACCTCCAAGCTCCTACATGGGTGGTAGCAATGGCGGAAGCGAATTCGGCTTCAACGGCGGGTCGGGTAGTTCTGTGAGGGCTGAGTCGAGGGCGAGAAGTAAGAGTTTGGCTGAGCCTAAGAATTATAACAGTCAAGGGAGGGTTATTTTGAACTACTGTAAGTTTATTTCTTCTTTTCTTGTCTTTTTTTTTTCTCACTTTTTTCTTTCATACCACTTCATTTGCTAACATTGATAATAGCACGCGCAATGTACTCTTATGCAGCGCAGATTCCAGAGGAATTGGGTTTTCAGAAAGGAGATATTTTGGCTGTGCTTAGGTTGCAGGATGATGGGTGGTGGGAGGCTGAGCCGGTTGGGAATACGGGGAGACCGGGGCTTGTGCCGAGTAATTATCTTCAGCCTTGCTGAAGGGAAGTGATGAGATTACTGTGTATGGATTGAGGCGGAGGAATCGATGGATGGATGGAGTGTTTTGATGGGCTTGACCAATGTTTTTGTTTTTTTTTCGGACTTGGTTCCAGCGACTGAGTTTGCGCATACCCTCGTTGTAATGCTGGGGCGTTGGGGGTGGGCAATCTTTTTCTTCTGTGAGAAAGGGAGATTTGGATGAGGAAAGTGAGATGACATGAGATGAGATGGGCTTGGATAGTAAGCAGCGAAAATAGGACCAGATAGTATAACGATGAATGGGGGAAATTGTACGTACATGACCATTTAGACTTGCATTGTGCAGTCCAGCATGTCTTGTAGGGGCATCAAGTACCAAGGAAGGGAAGTGGAGTAAGTGGATTAGAAAAATTGCAAGTTTGGGTATCTACTCAACTGAACGCCTGTCATGCTCGCTTACTGCAATATCCCTCCATCCATGCGCCGTGTTTTATGCTTTTACCATGCCTAGGTCTTATTCATACGTATTCTCATACGGATCCGCATCATCGATATCATCATCCTCGCCGTTGTCAAAGTACTGCTCAGCATTATAATCGTCGTCGGATTCTTCCGAGTCGGTGGACGCAGCGGACCAGTTGTCTTCCTCGTCCACGGCATCCGGCTTGTCTTGATCGATTTCTTCGTCTTCTTCGTCTGCCTCTTCGTCGGCTTCTTCTTCCGCGCGGGCTTCTGCTTCGTTGGTGCGTTCTTGTTCGGATTTGATCAGTCGCTCGATTTGGGATAGGCCGTTTACTTTGGTGACGCCTAGCGTCCTGCGCTTCTTGGTCGAGTTTCCATCTACTCGTGTGCCGTCTAGTGTTGGTCGGAGCTCTGCGGGGAAGAGGTCGACGACTGTGTGTGTTCATGAGCCCTGGGTCCCTGTCTAGCTAGGTTCGTCTCAACTCACCGTATGGTCGCGCATCTAGCTTCGGCAGTCTCCTCCGCACTTTTAGGTATTTCGCGGAGTAGGTCTGGTTGCCGGTGAAGGGGTCGAATAGAGAGGCTTCGGTGGGTGCAGGCTCATTGGCCTTTCTCTTCAGCCCGTTCTTCATGCCATCGTTGAGGATGGTGTAGAATGGGCCTTCGTGTATGCGGTCGCGGACTGCTAGGTGGTGCTTGACCATGCCAAGCTCATCGTCGGTAGGCGGAGGCGCTTGTGGAGGAGGTGCTTCCTGTGTATGGCTTAGTGGGTGAATCAAGGCTGCGCTCTGGGTGGTGCTAGTGGACTGCTGCGATTGCCACTGCGGCTGGCGAAGCATGGTGGTTGCGACAACATTATATAGAGATGCGCAGTGCTACAGAAAGACTGCGACAGCGCGCAAAGCAGTAGTTGTAATGGCTTTGGGTATGCGCCGGAAGAGAGAGGGATGCTCACTGGAAAGCGTTCGGCAGGCCCCTTCTGGATGTCGAGGCCAGTAAGATCCCAGTTGAGCTCAGTTCCGGCAATTGTCACTGTTCCTCGCGCGGGATTGAAGGCACCTCCGCGCCCACCTCCGCGTCCACCACCTCTTCCTCCTCTGGCTGGCGGCATGTCCAGCTTTTGTGATGAACAGATTGACGCGTCTCAGGAACTTGATTTGGCGCGGTTATAGCCGATCAGGCGTCGTCGAACGAGGGTTTGGAGAGAGTTGCGGAGTCAGAAATTATTTCGGTGCAGCTGGGACCGCGGCTTTGCTAGGCTGAGGGTGGGTCCCTACCTAGCCTCCCCTCACTTTCTACGTTACCAAATGCACACCCTTCCTGCTCATTCTTGACCACAGACATCTTCACCGCCGTAGAGAAACATACATGTCCCGCTGCTAGGTCGCCACCCCATCGCTGCATCATTCGCAGGGTTCTACCCGCGTTGCTAGGCCTTGGCGCCCTTTACTTCTACTAGGATAGTGAAAGCGAGCTCAAGCAGCTGCGCTACCGGTACGACTTTACCCACTCCGCCCCCGTTGTCCAAATCGAAGCCAGACTTTTGCTTCAATGGCCGCATCAACTGCTACGCTCAGCGAGCTGTCAGAGCATCTGCAAAAGGTCGACCAGGATCCTACCACGCCACTCGACACAGATCTACTTGAGCGGTGCGAGCTCTCCATAAACACCCCAGAATACCGTAGTCAAATATGGAAAGAGACCAGGCCGCTCTTTCTGCACATAGCAGCCTTGCTACCTGAGCTTCAACAAGATCCTACACCCCTCACCCATTTCATCATCAAGTTGGCTGAGCCGTACCGATTCGACGACATCAAGGACATCGACTTCGAGATCGGTCTAGATCTACAGGCTGCTCCATTCCACACTCTCATCCTAACCTTGCTCGAGAAGGCCACCACAAGTAGCACCAATGCTCAAACACTTGCAAATCGACCAGCAATCATCTTGGCCGTCGTCCGTCTGTGGCTGTGCACTCATGATGCGGGAGTTGCGACCCAGGCCGAGGACCTTCTAGTCTCATTACTGGAAGTGTCGAAGAATGAACCCGTATCGATAGATGGAAAGTCATCTCTTCATACTTATGGCACTGGTCCCATGTGGAGGCGCCTATTCAGTGATCGGGACATCAGTTCGCTGTACTACCATTACACATCTCTCAAACAGCTCACATCACCACCTCTTCCACTTCTGAACAAGCGTGGTAAGACCATCTCACAAGCTAGGTTGTTGTCGTGGCTGCCACGTGTCGCCGCTATGGACTGGAAGGCCGCAGTCTCCCCATATGGTCTCGATGCCGAGCAAGAGGTCGGACTGAAGGAAGATCAGGGCCTGCTTCACTACGCTGCACTGAAAATGGTCGATACCGAGGATGACATGCTCATGCATATGACCTTGCTCCAATTCTATAGCAGACTGATCACTACGGTCAAGGCGACACCCCATCTCTCATACTACAACTCAAGTCTTGCTCTGGATTTCCTCAAGGAAGAAGGCATACACAAAGGCATCATCGACTTCCATACTTCAGATAACCCCAGTATCGACCATTCTTTCTTGAGCAGTCGAACAGCACAATACATTAGCGATTACGCGTCGCATTACCCAGAAAACTTTGAGAACAGCGACGAGATGCCGGTCATTCGAAACTACGTTCACCGCAAAATCCGCAAGTGCGAAGCAAGCGATCTCAACATCATCGCTTCGATGCCGCGATCAACACTTATACCAAGAAGGGCTTCGGGGCTAGCCTGGGACGATTGTGTCATCGCAGAAATGCCAATCATGAGAACGAACCAAGAAGCGCTCAAGACGCTCGCAGCTATCTTTCATGGCCCGCCAAAAGAAGAGATTACATTCCCACAAACCGAAACTATCGGCTTGGATACCAAACGCACACAGATCGAAGCAGCATACGCCCGCCTCCTTACCGCCCTCTTCTACAGCAAGAAGCCCAACATGTTCGCCGACATAACTACACACATGGAAACCATCGCTATGAAGGAAAACGCCCTCGCAGCTTTGACCCTCGTCGGCGCCCTCATCACCTCATCTTGGTCCACCGAACCTCTTCCAGGTGTTCCCGCAAACGACCCAACATACACTCGTCTAAACGCCTTCCCTAAAGCCGGTGTTGATGTGATCTTAGACCCCACTATCAGCGGTGGCGTCCTTCCTTCACTACTCAAACCAGCGACTACCTTCTCCAACCTCGTTGGTGGACGCGGCGATGCGGAGAATGCGGCGTACCAAGTTGCAACAGCCAAATTTGAAGTGCTGAAGACGCTTGGAAGGAAACTGGAGCAAGACGGTGGTAGGCAGGATGTTTTGGCTATGGTGAGGAGAAGAGTTGGCGATGGTGTTTGGGGTGATGATGGGCATGTGGGTAGTAGGATTGGGACGCTGGAGATGTGAATGTGCTGTATGATGAATCCTTTTCACTACACACGGCAACTAAATCGAAGATGATAGTCTTCAAGACTAATGGTAATATCTAACAAGTTGCTAATCTACATATTATACTGGCAACAAACAAGAAGGACGAAAGACGTGCATCAACCAACAATTTTCCTTCTCCCCTCTCCCCCTGCCTAGTACTAAAACTAGGACAAAAAAAAGAACCTGGCATGTCCGCCAAAGGCAGACGAATGCTGATGAGAGTGAGACTCGAACTCACGCCACTTTCGTGACCAGGAATATGCGTTAAGATAACCTTAACCTGGCGCCATAACCAACTCGGCCATCTCACCAATCAATTTTCAATCGGTTGATTGATGACTAAGTGCCAAGTCACAACAAAAATATTGATAAACAAATATTAGGAATCAGGACGTAAAAGGAAATTCTCGGCTTTGTGAGTGGGAGGCGTAGGTGTTGGTGTCGCGGTGGAGATTGTGTGTGTGTGTGTGTGTGTGTCTGCGTGAAGCGTGAAGAATTTTTTCGGGGGTGGGGGTGGTGGGTCTACGAGGAAAACGAGGAAGCTACGACGAGGTGGGAAGAATGGGTAACACTAGTACTGGTGTAGTTTGTGCGTTTTCGTGTGAGAAATTTGTATGCGTGCAACCTTTGTTTTTATGTATGAAGAGATCGTGTCACCGGACACGTCTTTAACAAAAGAGTCATGAAGTTTTTTGATGACAAAATACTTTTTTTTGGAGATTCGGTATGTGAACAGAGAAGCAGATTGAGTGCGTGGGGTAGCGACTGCAATAGTTGGAGTAGAACCAGATGGATAAGGAGAGATGGCTGGAGCTATGGGCGCAGACTTTTTGTTTGGTAGATTTTTTGTTTAGCTTCAAAAAAATCCTTGTATAAGAAACTCCATCTATGGATCTAAGAAAAAATCGGCGACTTGATCCAGTTGCGCTTCGGTTTCGTGTTCTTCAAAACTCTCTAAAGGGGTGTGAATAAGAGATGCATGATCAAAGAAAATCTCAGGTTCGTCTGTCGGCTCTGTACTGATGGACTGCTCGCTCGGCGGTGTGCTGGGAGGCAAGTATGGGGCGTAGCATAGTTCCAGAAAATATCTCTTCTAAAAATACTTCGCAATTAAAAGAGATCGCTGAAAGAGTGTTGATCTATATCCGACCTCATAAACCTGTAGGCGTTCCATGCCTGAGGCTGAGAACTGCTAGGCGGGCGTAGTAAGGCAGTGGTCAACCACTCTCAAGCTGCAACACCTGCCGTGATTACATTAAAGGCGTAGCCAGATCGAGTAGCATTGTCATATCAGAGTCAGCCTTGTTTTATGCCTCCAGTATCGCGTCGTAAGAGAAGTGAGGAGGACGTCGTATGGGGATGTCGGGATGTCTGTGCACTTCCGGTTGCGGCCCTTGTCCGCTTCAAGACTAACTTCCCTGGGCAACAAGCATGCACGCATGCATCTCCCATCACTTTTCTTGCCATACCCCAACATCTTGGAGTGGCTGCTATCAGATTCAACATTTTGCGATGATGATGGAGTTGCCGAGACTGTCACCCGCATCTGGGCTCGCCTGTGCGGCACGCCGCAAGTGCGAACGAGGCTGAACATCTACACAGTAGGTAAGCTCACATACGAAAAGATCTTATGCCGGCAAAGAAACATGCGAATTATCGATCCACAACCCGAATTGATTCAAAATTAAATTTTGTCATTATTGATCGGAACAACTAGATCATCACAAAACTCTACTTCCTTGCGGCACCGCCAGTACCCTCTGGCCAGAACTCCTCTAGCCACTCATACGGCTCCTCCGGAGTATACTGGTTCAAGATCTCGCCCTCGAATTCGGTAATACGGTCGCGTGTCAAGTTGTACAGTGCGTACTTCTCATCGGGACCTGTACCGACAGTGTATGGGACGGTCTGAACATTGTTCCCGATCTCCTTGTCAACATAGCGCTCGACGTCCGCAACCTGGGAGTCCTTGATTCGGTACTCGTCACCGTAGTTGGGTGAAATCTGGTGGACTGTTAGCCAACTGAAACTCGAAGACGAGGAGTTTGGGAAAAATACTATTCCCATCCTGGTACCATTAATGGCGATGACGTTCTGAATGGTAACGTTGCGCTTCGCTTGGTTCAAGCAGTTGCCACACGACTGGTAGAAGGTGCCAAAAGTCTCAGCGTAGAAGCCAGTAATGTTTATCTTTCCACCGAGCGAGTTGTCCTGGAAGATCTTGTCGGTTGCGTTTCGTGCACCGCCTCCGATGACGCGGAGCTGGGTGTTGAGACCCTTGGATGTAAGGGCATCTTCGCACACGTCCTCCCACCAGACTATTATAAGAATGTCAGCATGCCGGTAAGATTAATCTAAGTCTAGGGAGCTTACCATTCTCGACCCATGCATCGCCTAGCGCGTGGATACCCTCGCTCTGGTGTTTGCCAATAACCACGTTCCTAATCGTGGCCCCGGGAAGCAGGTTGAACACAGTGTCTGCATCTGTTCCTTCCGCCTGTTCGCTGCACGAGCCTTCTTCACGCTCGTATCGCTTCATCTGTCCATCAAAGACCTGGCCAGGTTGGATGTACATGGTCTCATTAAGCACGATAGTCTCAGTCGGTACCGGGAACTGGGTAACCGGGAAAGGGAATCTTGGAAGAGGTCGCGCACCGAGGTCGCCCTGAGTTGAGTCTGCGCCTCCTTGTGGTCCATCGCCATTCTGACGACGGATCACTGCTGCTGTCGAAAGTGCAGGAAGAAGGGGGAGGATGACAGAGTTAGCGAGCTTCATCTTCGGATTTGAAGTATGAGAAGGACTGAGTTCTTGTGACCGAGATTCTGGGTCAATTGAAGACTGCAGTGGTGCAGGAGAGGTACTTTGAAACGTATGCAGCTCCCCTAGCTTTTATAGCTCCTACAACACCTTCTCGCTCAGGTCTGCGCCCATTTAAGAAGCCTCATCACACACACTTCCACACACCATCCCGCGTGCAATCCTGCTCTACCTTTTTTCCTATGCTCGTGTAGCTGCACAGGGCCATGCCTTCCCCAAAGCTACCCCTGGCATCTCAGCCCCCAATCCAGCGGAAGAACTGTCATCCATGTTGTTTCCGTGAATGACGGTGCGAGGATGGTGGTGTAGTATACTTGGCACAGCTTTAACCGATCAAACCCCAGACTATGAGGTGCGTCGCCAAGTGAACGCCTCGCGTTGGTCACAATCGGCGGCATTTCTCCACGAATAACCCCGCGACTTGGCGATTTGTTTTCTCCAACCCTAACTTTTCTCCCCGCATATCTTGGGTAGCTTAGGCTTTTCCTGCGGGGTACAAGGGTGCAATATTCCTGCGCCCTGAGTGGTCATAGAGATATGATGGCTTAAAGTGCGGGCTTGGGTTACCGTGGCCGCGCTTCAGAATAACTCATCCTCTGTGTTGACTAAATACTCTCGGGCCATGGACGAAGAAAAAGAAAACACCAGATCCGCTTGCGAAATAAGACTAAGAGACACAGATAGTATGTATTTGAGGAGTATCAGCCTACAGGACTGCATAGTCAACACTGCACTCATGTTGGCAGGGCAGTCACGAACTTCTCTTTCGAAGGCTGGCGCAGACGTGGTGAAAAGAGATAAGTATCCCGCAAATGAAGCTGAAGATAAATTGAGCAAGCGTAAAAGAATGAAACGCTATCAAACCCAGTTTTCGGTCATTTCCCGCAAGCCCTTCTCAAGACTATCCCATCTTGATCCCGGCCCTTTCAACCAGCCCATTATTTCCTCAGCCCGGGCATTCGGCAAATTCATTCGATCGACACCCATGCCCTCGATGTTATCTAGGAACTCCTTTTCGGGGTACAGCTTACGCCATATGTCAAGCATTTTATTGTAGCTCCACGGCTCCGCGAAACCGAAGAGACGCTCGGTTTGAACATCGCTATGGATGAGCGCGGAGATGTGCAGAAGCGCACAGTCAACAGAATGGATGTACCATTGCGGGCCAACTGACGTGGTCCATATATCGAGCCGCTTGCCTTCCCAAGCATCGTGCGCCCATCCGATGGTTGAAGGAAAACCTTGGTGCTTGGGGATCAAAACAGCGCCGAAGTTCGCGTTTGGCAGCTTCCAGATGTTAACAATATCCTTTTCGGCAATTGGGGATCTTGACATACGACGCGATTGAATATGAAGCCGGGTTGATTCTCTTCCATCCACCCCATCATTGCCTTCTCGGTTTCGGTCTTCATGGCCGCATAGACAAAAAGCCCTGGTTTACCAGGCTCTTTTTCCAGAATATTCAAGGCTTCATCATTGTAGGTATTCTCATCGATTGAAAACTCAACGTTGGGGTGAGGAAACGTTGCAGCAAGAGACGAAGATGTGAAGACGAAGCCTTTGCATGAAGGGATCTTTGCGCAAGCCTTGAGAGCATTCAGACCTGCGTTCACGGCGATAGAGATTGCTAAATTGACGTCCGAGATGCCTCCAATGGGTGATGCGACGTGGATGAAGCCTTCAATACCTAGGTATCAAGGCACCTTAGCTTTGCTAGAGAAGGCATCCGAAAAACGAGTCTGGGTTCTACGTACCATTGACAACATCGTCGTAGCATCTATAAACTGTCATATCCGGCACATCTACCAGTTCGAACTTCGCTTCATAGTACTTATTGTCAAAGTACTCGATCAAGTATTTGTGCTTCTCGGCATCTCTCACCGCACCGCGAACGTTGTATCCTCGCTTTAGCAGCTGATCGGCAATATGGCTACCAACGAGCCCATTGACACCCGTCACGAAGACAGTGGCACCAGGCTTGATAACGACTGCAGGCATAGCGCCCAGTATAGCGAAATCGGGGGTGAATTGTTCGAGGTAAGCAACAATGAGGTAGAAATCCAGTTCTTCGAGGATTCAGCGGGACTTGCTCATCAATTTCGAAATACAGGCTGATCTGAAAGAGAAGAATAGCTAGTAGTCGCAAGGATAGCGAGCAATTTAAGTACAATGTGTTGGCTGGCTGCAAATTCACACAGCCTAACTATGTTCGGAAAGGCGGGGTCGATGCAGGTCGCAGCATCGACAGGATACCATTAACTAACACTATGGGCTGTTGTTCTATTCTACTGCTGAGCTTACGGGTAGGTATAGTGTTCACGCTGTGTAGGCTTACATTTGGCAGTTCGGCTTATAGCCTCTAAGCCATGGTAGCTCTGCGAGGTACAAGCCCAGATAGGCCCACATTAGTATTTACCGCACACACGGGATTTTCAAATTATATTACATTGGGCTTTTCGAGCAACTTGCTTCATCACTTGGAATATAAGAGACTACAAGTAGCGTCGTCGAACATACATTACAGCCTACGGATATCGACGTCAACATCTCGAATCAAATATTAACCTAGAGTCTTTTGCAATCTCGCCACTCACTTGATAACAGTTTTCTTTCTGGAAAGTAAGATTCGAATGCTAAGCCGTCGAAGCTGCAAGATAATGGCAAGAGATACTAAACGCACGCCCTTGGGATTGGTAGCCTTTTAGAAGTAGTGCAGTAACAATTGGCCCTAGACGTGCTGTGTTTCCGTCGCAGAACCAAACTAGCTCGGTGAATTACAGACTGGATCTACCCAAAGATGCAATGATTCAGCTAGTATTCCACGTATCCCTCCTCGAGCCAGCAGACCCTGCAACGCCAACTCAAAAAAGAACCCGTTACGAAATCGCAGAGGACAACGCAGGTCGAGAAAAGAACAGCACCATATGAAGTGAGGAGGTTACCCAGACACGGAAACCGGAGACCAACCTTATGAACCGCCAGTTGTTGGCTCGATTCCGACGGAACCAGTGAGCTCGTTGACCATGTCTAGCGTCGACCACATGGCAGGAGAAAAGCTTACCAGGACATTGACGGTGGGACTGTTTTCCAGCTCACCCCTCCATCTCCGATATCAGGCACTGAGCCTTCTTCTTTGCATGCTCTTCCGCCAGCTTCAGAATCTTCTTATTTCGCATAAACCGAGCCGACAACTCAGCGAGTGCCTTCTCGTCTTCATCCACCTTTCTTCGATACTCTTCACGAGTCTTGTCCAGGTCAAAAATCGCAATAGCTCGTCGTCATTATTGCCAACCATAGTAAAAACAAAAGTGATTACGCTATTCAACAATTGCGCGAACACCTCCTTACTGCAAAGCGAAAATTCGAAAAACTATGTCGGGCATCGTTAAGCCTTTGCAGGGACATGTGTTCTTCCAGCAAGAGATCCTTGATCTAACGAGCATAATATCGATACAGAAGCTTTGCAAGCGACTTCGCGATACGACGCTGAAGCTTGATGTCGTAATCTACAATGCTGACATTGGAGGCTGGATGATCTATACTGGGTTGGCAATCTTGCCCTTTGGAATGAGTCTCTTATGTTCTTCCTCACCCTCTATTCTCTTGATGTACAACGCACACTAACACTTGGGTAGTGCACTGATAATAGTTTGGCGAGTAAGTTTTATTAACTAGAGGGCCTCCACTACAAACACGTATGCGTGACCCTAAACGCGGCGCAGAACTGTTAAACAAAATGAGAGTGGCATTCAATGTAGGGGAAATCTCACATTTGATCAGGTCCATTTCCGTTTTAAGCCATAAGGATACGTGACTGAACCTGGGAAATGAGGAATGCCCCCCTAACCCTGCCTCAACCATTCTTGCAAGATCAGAATCTGGGCCTGTACAGCAACCCCTCTCAAATTTCAGTTGATTTCTTCGCGATCTCGAAATGGCCACCCCATCCGGAACGCGTGTATATCTTCCTCATCCCCTTCACACTGTAGTCGAATCTCTTCCTTTAGGTCCTCGAGCTTCTTCTTTGCTTCCTCATAATCTTCATTTCGGACCCACCCTTCCTCGGTCATATTACAGACTCTCTTCCGCCACTGCTCCACGGCTACGCTCATCTTCAGCCAGTCGTCCTCATTCTCTGCGAACTCATCTAGTTCAATTTGATCAAACTGAACTGGGCACTTAATCCCCTCAACATCGTGAAAGTGCTCCCAAAACTGAGCCGCGCGTATGATAGCTCCTTTAAGGATTATGAGATTGCCTTCCCACTGACGACCAGCCCTATCCACAAGCATCTGACGACCGAGAAGAAGGGGGTCACGTAGGGCCGCGATGTGGTGCTGGTTGAAATGGCCGTTGAGCACACGGTAACCGAAGAAGAGGAGGCGCTGACGATATAGCTCGCGCGCCGCCACTTTCTCTTCCACTTTCAAGGATGTAAAGTTCTTTGGAAGCTTAGGTTCTATTAATTCGGGTGTAAGCTCGTCGTCTGGGTTCTCGAATGCGCGAGGGTAGCCAGCGGCGAGGAGCTGTGGCTGGATGATGGCGTGCTGCCAATCGATAAGACATGAAATACGACCGGGGGTTATGTCAGGGTGACGAAGAGTAGACTGGTTAAAGTGGTGTGCGGGGTCTTTCGGCAGCAGGTGTGGTGTTAACAACTGGTAGCACTCTAAAAGCTTTAGATAGTCCTCTGGACGTTGAACTCCCAGTCCCAAATCGTTGTGTGGGAAGTCGGGTTCCATCGCTTTGCCGTAACGCTGCGTCCAGCCTATCTCTTTTTTTGCTATCGATTGAAGATATTCAACGTGGTTTTTCCATGGCCCACGGTTCACTTTTAGCCCAGCTCTTCTACCGTACCAGAACATATAGTCGGCAATAGGCCCGATGCAAATTTGGTTTGCTTCTGTAGCATGTTCTTCTATGTGGAGTGGAGCCTGTAGATCAGGTGGAATGTCTTTCTTGAAGTATAAGCTACCTGTGGCGCCGAAAGGAATTTCGAAGATCTTTTTTTCAAGTTCAACGAAGCTATGCGCAAGTCTTCGTATCTCAAGGTCTTGGAGGTTCACCCATTTGGATGCGAGGCAAACCCCGGGAGCTTTCTCCATAAGGATATATTCGGTACCGACAGGACTTTCCACCGTTGCGGAGTAGCTATATACTTCCGGGACGGGTATACCCTTCCACCGAAGGAACGTAAGAGTGGCGGCCTCGCTAGCGGTGGCAAAATATTCTGGTCTGGTTATGTGGTATGGGATCTTGGCGATCATTTCGAAACCATCCTGCAACTTGAGGACAAAGACTCGATTAAAGCCTCCCTCGGCTAGTTTTTTTGTGCTGACGACCTTGCCATGTTTGTTGCCAACGGAGGCTTCGGCTGCATGTTGCAGAGCTTCGACGTTGAACTCAACATGACGTTCCTTTAACCTCGCGTTCTCGTTGAACAGATATCGACCGGAGGTATACGAGAACAAGAATGCGTTATCAGGGGTATCTCAGTGAGCAGTCGACAGCAAGCGATAGCAAAGCACTACTTACCCATTCCGCATGCTAAAGTCTGAGGTGCTTTTCGTGGTATGGTGGTTGACAATGACCTTCGGGCTACAAGGCGAACGCAGGGGTTGATAGAAAGAACATGTAAGCGGGAAGTTGATCGGGCAATGCATTCTATTGACATTATCTACGATAATTGTAAGCGGCAAGGACGAGGCGACGCGCCCTGATTGACGCTACGATAAGCTCGGGCCTCTGATGACTCAGCAATAAGATGAAGTTAACCGCCTCAATCAAACGATCATTCCAACATTAGCAACACTATAATAGCCTTTTCTGCGTGCTTCGCCGCAAAAATGTAAAGAACCTGCTATGTTGCCTCATCACTATTAACTTTATAAAGCACTTACCCTTTGTGTTGCTGGATACCAACATAAGAGCCTAGGAATGATTAAACAGCTAGGATAGTCAACTAAATATAATTCTGTGCGACGCTGGTGACAATATATTGGCTTTCACCGCTGGCTTCGGCGCACGAATGCTGCGCTACCTTGTCGCAACCGGTTTTGCAAACCTACTGTCCACTACTACGTTCACTGGTTATGACAGAAGATGACGTTGCCTCGATATAAGGGAATCGGGACGACAAGAGGTGCTCATTCAACCTTCGCCGCAAAAATGACGCCAGGCGGTTAGGTGGCCATCCTTAGAGGTTCATAACTTGGGAAGAACCGCCTGCCTGAATCGCTAAGGGTTTGCTGTGCTAGCACACTGGGTCGCCGATTTCAGATACAAAGGAGTCCTATCAAGCCCAAACCACCAAACAGTCATCGATTCACAATCTACCACTTTTCACCCAATCCCACGCGAACAACTCGTCAGATTACAATATGTCGGTATACAGCACACAAAAATTGAGCAATATTGACACGTCCTACAGTCAAGCCTACGTATTCCACCATCATG
This sequence comes from Alternaria gansuensis, assembly GCA_009289805.1. Classification (NCBI taxonomy): domain Eukaryota; kingdom Fungi; phylum Ascomycota; class Dothideomycetes; order Pleosporales; family Pleosporaceae; genus Alternaria; species Alternaria gansuensis. The sequence continues at coordinate 18,131 of WBOK01000076.1, forward strand.
GGCAGCTTCTCTAAGACGGTCAAAACGGTAGTCAGCATTGATTCCAGCCGTTCATCAGACTTGAAGCAGTTTTACTAGCCGAGTGTAGCCCAAGGCAAGACGGTCTGCACAGTTGCCAACAATCAAGCGCATCAAGCTAAGCTAACGAAATATAGTAATTTGCTAACCCGTTTAGTAGGTCTCTAACCTACACAAGCTTCTAATTACCCTTGTCTCTGTGAATTGTGATTCCCCTTCCCATAAGCTGGATTGTGTCTCTAATTCCTCGTCCCACTCAGTTGATATGTCGGGCCCCAACATCTACAGTTAACCGTGTCAATTCTATTCCGCTCAGAGGAACTTGTCTACATTCTCACGTCGCCCTCGCTCCATCCGTTCCGCGTATAGTTGCTCTTATCTCTTGATCGGTGCGAAGAAACTTGCTGATTACCGAGACGTTGCATCCTTAGCTTAAAACTGACTGACACGTTCTTGTGTGAATGATGTTGATCATGGCAGTCGATTTTTTCTCTCTGGATCTTTCAATGAAAGGACGAGATATTTCAAAAGCTAATACCTTTCGATTGCCAACAAGCAAACAAACGATACGAAAATATATATAGACAACGAAGTCACCACGACTGCGTGCTTCGCCTACGAGGTTCCGGCAGGATATGCCAGTTATGTCAGAGGTGCTAGAGCATATTTCAAAATCTAGGAGGATAGCAAGAGCTGTAGCCTAGGGTTCTTGTTCCGCCGGTGTCCGTCTTTATAACTACACTAGATTGTGAAAGATACGTCCTGCATGTCATCCTCTAGGAATATAATAGCCCAGCATATTGTAGTCTGCAATTCTTGACTCCTTTCTCACTTCTATAGACAGTCGTTCTACATAGCTGTTTTAAATATCTCTAGGCGTTTTGTTTTGTCGCTTACTAGTCCATTTGTATACATATGCTTTATTTTCGTAGATAGAACTATTAGTAGCGTCTTGTACATATTCAAACATTTTCTCTTACCCCATTTTTTGTTCAATAATAATATTGTGTTAGTACACCTTGGTTTTCTATTGTTTCTTGGCTTTTGTGGTTGGTTGTCGAGCGCTCGGTCTAGTCAGTTTTTGTCGCTTTTTCTAATTGTCTAGGAAGCAAACCTTTAAGAAACTCGTCGTATTTAGGAGAGCTCTGCAACAATTTCTCGTCTTCCCTAAGCAGATGAAATGTCTCTCGTATCGTGCGTGGCCATGTTTAGACCAACTCGGGCTCAATAGCATCAAGGAGGCAGGTTATCACATTTAATGCCATTAAGCTACCAGACCAAAGTGTAGGAGCAACATCTATTGCCTATGCAATCACCCCATTAGGGCTTAAGCCTCGGATGAACTCGCATCTCTCCCGTGTAGATTGCTTCCCAGACTTCAAGTCCTTGGAGTTAAATTTCGAATCCTTGGGCACCTCAAAGATTGTGATGATATTCCTTCTGAAAACAGCTAGGTTTCTCAATCGACTCTTTGCGAAAAGGTCGCCTCTCGCCGACTGTGCATGCAACCACGTGGTAACCGTAGATGGCTAGAGTACTGGAACCGCGGCTGCACTTGTTCCAACCGCATCGCAAGGAACTTCATTTTGCCAAGATGCAAATACATGTTCCAGAACCAGAGCATCTAACCTATCAAGACACAGCACACCAGGGGTAACATAAATCGTGCGCGCTAACGTAAGAATAGGTAAGCAACCTCTGCATACTTTCTAAACCCTTTCTATATGTTGTAAACTATAAATTTTAACACGTCATTAAAGAAGTGAAACGCGCTAGCATATCTAAATAAGATGACACTTTAAAAGATAGGTAACACAGGTCTAATACATTTTCCAACACGATGACGCGCCCTTCAATAAGCATGCCAAGCCCCCGATCTCCCCGAATCCTGAAGCTTGTCTATCCCTTCTCATCTTGGCGAAATGAAGGAACCCACGCCGTTCTCCACAAACGTAAGCCTAGCCGTTTCACAGAACAATGCCAACGGCCTCGAAACGGCTGGTAAGTAAGCCGAAAAGTGGGGTTACCGTCTTGCTTGGCCTACCATGTCTGTGCGCCCAATGACCCAGTTCGGTCAATAACCCACCCCACCAAAACCACCACCACCACAAAACGCGTCAACAACTCCACTAATATGGTCCTAATCTTAGAAGCGATTGAAGATATTAAATCGCGTAATAAAGGCGTATCTTTTAGCTATTGCAAAGTTACAAAAAAGTATAAAATTAGTTATTATACGCTTGCTTAAAGACACTAAGGCTAAACTTAACTATGCAGGCTTACCTATTAATTTCTTAACCTAAAATATAAGACAGAGCTTGTACAGTACATAAAATTGCTTACTAATTAATATATACTACTTACCTAATTAATAATACGTAGTTACGCTACTAAATTAGTAAAAAAAAATATCTTAAAAAGCTAAGTTACGTGTTTTATAAATAAAAACCTACACTATCTTATTTTACGCTAGTAGAGAGAAATAGACTATAATTACTACAAAGCTAATTTAAAGACTAAATATAAGCTATATTTTAATTTTTTACATAATAAGATAGCTAAGTATTAACTAGAAGCTTAAAATATATATAATATAAATAAAAAAAGCTTTATAATTAGTATAACTAGACGCTTAAAAAGAGTATTTAATAAACAAGTATACTACTAAAAAAGAGTAACTATAGCTTTTTAAAATAGTTATAAAAAGTAAATATTAGTTATAGCTTATATTTGTTTAGATAGTAGAGCTTTATTGCTAAGTCTTATATTTAAATTAGCTAACAATACTATATAATTAAGCTAGGTAGCATTTATTAAATAAGAAAAGCACTTAGTTTTTATTAGCTTATTTTTCTTAGGCTAGTTAAATAATAATATTAAGCTAGCTTAGCTTAAGGAAGTGTTTAATTGTAAGACTAAATAAAAAGCCTGCTTTAGTGTCACAGATAGTTGCGTGTTGACTAGGTCCGCTAAACTCGCTTATCGTTTGCTTACCTACCTGCAATTATGCTTATAAGGGGCTCCTCACCTGCGAGGATACCTGCAGGTATTATTGCTTAAAATATACACACGTTATTATTTACTATCTTCTGTAGTGTAAAGCAAGTACTATTGCCTAAAGCCACCTCTTACAGAATAATACCTTCTCCTACAGGCTAATAGTCTAGAGATAGCTCCCTTAACGCGATCTAACACTTAAGGCAATTAAGAAAGCTAAAGCCTAGCTATATCTAAACTCTTTAATCCCCCTTAAACTTTATTAAGGCCCGCTACACCTAAGGAGCCTAGAGAGCGTACTTAAGGCACACCTGCAACGCTTAAAGAGCGCATTAACGCTGTAGAAAAGCAACGTAATAAACTTTAATTTTAGCAATAATTATAGGAGTTAGAAGAAGAAGTAGCATAACTAGAAAGAGTTAAATAAGAAGGAACTTTAAATATACTAACACTACTAACTACATTATCCTGTACGCAGAATATACTTAAAGTAATACCTACTATATATATACAACGCGCGCTAAAACTTAAAAACTTAGCTAAATACTAAAGTAAAACTCTTAAAAAATATTATAAGTTTACTTATTCTTACAAAGTAGCGTTTTAGCTACTACTATAAGAATTTAAAAAGAATAACAATAAAGTAATTTAGGTAATATAGTATCTTAAAGTAGACTTTTAAGAGCTTTAGTATGCTTACTATAAGCATTTTTTTAAAGTAAAAAAAGAAGTGCTATTTTAAAACTACTTTAAGCAATATATGCTTAACTTACTTTTAAATTTTATTAACTATAGCCTTAAAGTAGCAACTGCGTATACGCATGCTATATAGTAAAAAAACTAGACTATTTAATTATTTATAACTTATTTTAATATTTTTAAAGATTAACTTTTAATATATACTAAAGTACAAAAAGTCTAGCACTTATTTGTAAAACTAAAACTTAAACTATAGTATATAATTACTAACTACTATTAAATCTCTATAACTAGAGAAAACCTTATTATGCTTAGCTCTACACTTAAATAGAATTTATATAAAGTACTTATTACATATAATCTGCTCTACTAGAGCACTTTTATAAAAAAAAAAAAAAAATTTAAGTACTAGAAAAAAAAATACTACGCTAATAAGTGCTAAAGCAGCAACTTTAATAAAGTTCTAGTTAATATAAACTAGATAAAAAAAAGTTAAGCCTTACTATAAACTTAGAGTTAGTAAAGTGTATACTAATAAATATTTTACTAAAGATGTAGCGCGTGTGTTATGCATGTTTAGCAACTAAAGTAAAAAAAAAACTTTAAGTTATTTTAGACTTATAAGTAGATATTAGCCTTATTAGTTAAAAAACAGCTATAGAGATAGATTTAAAACTTATTTAGGATATAGAACTTCTTTGCCTAAGTTAGATTAGACTTTAAAAGTAAAATATATACACAGCATATAAGCTCTAGCTACACTTAATAAATAATAATAGCGTAGAGCGTATTATAAAAGTTACTGCATATAAAGTAGATAAAAAGGGCGCACTACTACTACTTAGTAATTTCTTCTTAAGTTAGAAAGGTATCTATATTAACTACAGAAGCTAGAAGTAGTGTTAGAAATATATAAGAGTAAACATTAACTTAGTAGCTACTAAAGTATTTCTAAAGAACGCAAGATTTACAAATTTAAAAACTTACTTTTTAAAAGTACTTTAAAGTAATAGCGTAAGCATTAAGCCTAAAGTATATATACTAAATATATTTATAGTATAAGTATAGCGTATACCTAATATGTTGTAAAATTACGCTAATATTTTTAATAATAAAGCTGCTAAAACCCTCTTACAGCTAAAAAACTTAGATTACGCAATCTTTATTTAATAAGGCAAAAAACTCTTTTATAGGCCTTTTTATACTTTCTTTTTTTGTAAGCTTTAAGTGCTCTACAAATATATTAAGGAAGCACTATAGAAAAAATAAATTTACTATAGCACTAGCTCTATAGGCGTACTAATACTATTTATACTAAAAAAAAATAGAACTTTTTACTTTTGCGTAAATTATTAAGGTCTTAATGCTGTTATAATAAAAGATTATTACCTACTCTCTTTAATTAAAAAGATACTAGACCGCCTGTTAGGCGTACGCTACTACACTACCCTAGATTTTAAAAATGCCTACTATTGTCTAAAAATTAAGGCAGGAGATAAGTAAAAGACTGCTTTTAGAATATAATATAGACATTTTAAATATTTTATTATGCTTTTTAGGCTTATAAATGCTCTAGCAAGTTTTTAAGCTTATATTAATAAAGCTTTAAAAGGGTACTTAGATTATATTTACGTAGTTTATTTAAATAATATTTTTATTTACACTTACAATAATAATATTACGCTATACTAGCGTACTATACGCGCTGTACTTAACTTTTTACAAAAAGTAGAGTTATATATAAATTTTAAAAAGTGTACATTTACTTTAAATAAAGTTTATTTTCTAAAATTTATTATTATAAGAAGCAGCATTTGCGTAGATCTAGCGCGCGTTACTACTATTAAGTAATAGCCTACACCTACTAGTATTAAGGAGCTGCAGTTCTTTCTAGAATTTATAAATTTTTATTAGCGTTTTATTAAGAACTATGCTATAGAAATAGCACCTTTTATAAATATCTTAAAAGAGAAATAAGCGTTTTACTAGAACAAAAATACACATGCTACTTTTATAAGGCTAAAGTAATGCTTTATATGTACGCCTATTTTATGTTACTTTAAAAATACACGTATAATTTATGTTAAGATAAATACTTTAACTTTTGCTATATTAGGTATATTATTTTAATTATTTAAAAATAAAAAGTAGTATTTTGTTGCGTTTTACTTACAAAAACTGCAAAACGCTAAGCTAAACTATAAAGTATATAACTTTAAACTTTTAGGAAGGCGCTTAACATACTATTTAGGTATTAACTAATTATAATAACTTACGCTCTTTACGTGCTATATAAAAGCTAAACTAGCGTTAAGCACGCTAGGCTCTATATTTAGGGGCTTTTAATTTTAAAGTTAAATACTACCTAGGGCGTATAAACCCTATAGATAGACTATTAAGAAGAGTAGATTATAAATAAAAGAACTTATTATTAACTTAACTATTGCTTATACTGTAGAATAAACTTCTAGCAAAAGTAGAGCATAGTAGAACAGAAGGTTTTATAACTTAGTATAGCTAAGAAAGCATATGTAAGACGCATATAGCTAACATTTATAAAATAAAAAGTATTTAAACTGCTAGTGCTATAGAGTGTACACTATGCGTACTACACTCTCTAGCTAGAGTATTAGTTAGTAGTAAACCTGTAATAGTAGAGTTAGAAGCTCTAATAGATAAACTGCGCTAGTTGCAACAAAGGGACGCCTTTGCTCTATAGCAGGTTGTAAACTTTATACAAGTAGCACGTACTTAAAATAGTAGTAGCGTGTAAGTATAGCGTATTAATAATAAAGAAGTCCTAAAATATAAAGGCAGAATTTACGTTCTACTAGAACAAGCTATTAGGCAGGAGATTCTATTACAGAATTATAACACGCGTATAGCAGGTTATTTTAGCGCACGTAGGACTTATAAGCTTATTAGCAGGCTATATTACTAGTATAGCAAATACGGGCTGCTACTAGTAAAGAACAATAGTTTAAGTTACGTGTTTAATATAATTCTTGTAATTATTGACCGCTTTTTAAAGATAGCAATCTATATACCTGCATTAAAAACGTAGGATGCAAAATAGTTTGCAGAATCCTACTTTAAACATATTATTTTAAAATACAGAGTTTAGAAGGGCATTATATTTAATTGCAGTTTAATCTTTACCTCTGTATTTTAGACAAAAATATACTACTAATTATAGGTAAAGCGCAGGCTAAGCATAGCCTTCTACCTACAAACAAACAGGTAAACTAAACGCTAAAACTAGATAATAAAGTAATACTTAAGGATGTTCGCCTTAAAAAAAATAAAATAATTAAGTATTACTTTTACTAACTGCATAATTTGCATACAACAACTCTATCTATATATTAATAAAGACAACACCTTTTTACTTAGTATATAGTAAGCATTTATTGCTTACGTTGCCTCCTAAGGATAGCAGGCTAGAAAAGGAGGTACTAGACGCTGTAAATAGAGTGCAGCGCATATACAGCGCATATGTAATAGCAAGAGAACACTTTTTAGTAGCATAAAAATACTAACGCTAATACTACAACAAAAAACACAAACTAAAAATCTTCTACTAAAAAGACTTAGTTTACCTTAGCACAAAGAATATTAACTTAGCCTAATAACTTAGCAAGAAGCTATCTAGTAAGTTTATAAAACTATTTTAAGTGCAAAAAGTAGTTAGAACACAGGCTTACTAACTACAACTACTACCTTACTATTATATTTATAATATTTTCTACGTCTTCTTACTAGAATAATAGGAATTACGCAGTAGTTAAGAAGACAATACTTAGGCACTAAAAATTAGCCTTAAAAGTAAAGAGATCTAGAAAGTTAAAAAGATATTAAGAAAATAAATTAAAAATAGCTAGCTAGAGTATTAGCTATAATAAAAAGGCTATAATAAATTATAAAATACCTAGACTCTAGTATTACAGTTAAAGGATATAAAAAAACTAATTAAGAAATATAAGTATAAGCAAAGATTATTACGTCTTAAGCGCGCTAAAAGAATATACTAAATATTATTGTTACGTATCTAGGGCGTAAATTAGGTATTTAAACAAACAAAACTATAAGTACAAAAATAATTTACCTCTACTTATTATTAAAAATCTTTTTACTACTAGCATAAACCTTATTATTACTACCTATATTATTACTACTACTTCTAGCACTACTGTTATACGCGCTACTTGCGCCTAGACTACGCTTAAGAAGTAGCACATTATTGTTGCCTAAGCTTTTATTATTATTTTTATTATTACTAGCAGGACTAGCAATCCTAGCTGCATAACTAGCAATTAATTTAAAAGTAGCTGCTATATAGCACTACTTTACTAAAATTAAGCTTAAGTAATAAAGTAAAGTTATTAGTACTTAAGTAAGAACTTCTAAAGAGGTACTAGTATACGCAGCAACGCAGTAGTAGTTAGAAAGCTTAAAGTTAAATTAGCACTAGCATTGTGCAAGCTTAACGCTAGCAGTAATAATAGTAAGGTTAGTCCTTAAAATATTAGCATTAGTAACTATAGTATTAAAATAAAAGTAAAGTTAGTATAGACAATTTAAACGCTTATTAAGCGCTTTAGAAACTTATTTAGATTAGCTAAAGCGTAGTTAATAAAATAAAAAGACTTACTTTAGTATAACTACTACAGTTGCTCTTAGTATAATAGTTATAATAATAATGCTTAGTCTTTTTATAAATTTTTTATTATTTAGTAATATTTTATATATAGCGCAAGTACGTTGTATACAAAGCAATAAAATTAGTAGCTTTATTAAGTACGCTAAACTTATATAGCTAAGCATCTTATAAGTAAGACTTCTTAATGTACTTAGGATTTAAATAATAAACTATAATAAAAATTAAAGCTTATTATTTAGTTACGTAGTAAGTGTATTAGAGTTGCGTGTTAAATGTGTTAATTAAGATAAGAATTACAAAAAATATACTAGAAAATTTCTTTATTACTACAGCAAACATTACTTTGTATAAACTACCTATAATAATTATACACTCTTACTTTTACTTCTAAAAATTTTAAGAAATAAAATAATAAATTTAAGGGTTACTACAACAACACTATAAAGACTAAAGCCTAAAGCTTATTACGTGCCTAAACTGCAAGTAATACGCGTCTTAAGAGCACTTAAGCTGTAAGTAACACGCGCTTTTTACTAAACTATCCTTATACAGTCTAAAGAGTTAACTTGAGGCTGTTAGGACGCTAGACTAGAGGGGGAGGCTCTGTCACAGATAGTTGCGTGTTGACTAGGTCCGCTAAACTCGCTTATTGTTAGCTCACCCACCTGCAATTGTGCTTATAAGGGGCTCCTTACCTGCAAGGATACCTGCAGGTATTATTGCTTAAAATATACACACGTTATTATTTGGAGCTATCTCTTACTATCTTCTGTGGTGTAAAGCAAGTACTATTGCCTAAAGCCACCCCTTACATTTAGCTACAAATTACTTATTTTTAATAGCTATAAGTTTTATATAACTATAAATTTTATTAAATACTATAATGCTAATAAGATCTTATTAGCTATATTACTACTTTATTTAACTTATACGCTTTAGCTACTAAATATAGCGTTGTTTAAGCCTTTATTAGACGCCTACTAGCTTCGGCCTTTTGAGACAACCTTTTGATGTGACCACACATTTTGTAGACACCTTTTTAGTAAAAAAAGATTTATTGCTAACAAGTGTGTCGCATGTTTAGACAGAAACAAAAATGCGCGATATCCCTCCAACTAACTGTCTTAACTAATAACTATTTACTGATAACCGCAACTTCTGTCGTCTCTGTCGCCATCCTGGCGGTGTTGCAGTCGCGGCGTTTCTGGCATGCGCCTATACTTAGATGTGAACATACAACAACAGCGTTACTATCTAAGCACAGCTCTCCTATTTCTAAAGGCAACTTACAAAATCCTCCTGCTTATTAGTTTGTCTTAGCTACTTAATAGCTGTTTTAATACGCTCTTGCTCCTTGTAAAGCTACTACAAGGTCTCTCTACTAAGGTTGCATTTGCGCAGGAGGAGATTAGTAAGATAACATACTGTTACTACACCTAGACTATTAACATGCACAACGTATTTAATAGACTTGCTGCTAAATAAGCTTTTTACAACCTCTATTGTAACTTTAATATTTATAATACTAGACGCATTAATAAGGTGTTAATAAATAACAGAATTTGACCTCTGCGTTTACTTAATTACTATAGAAGCTACTGCTAACAGCTCCTCTTTAACTAACTAGGGAGGCCGCTTAACAAAAGTAAACGCGGGCTTTGTAATTTACTACTATAGCTTCTTATATAGTAACCTAGTAAGGTCTAATTTTACTTAATATAAGCTATTAGTCTTTGTGTTAAATAAGGAGAAGAATAGTCTAAGCATTATATTATTTATATACAAGTTGTTTATATGTAGTACTGTGTAGTGTAGGAAATCCTAAAAGTAAGAAACAGCAGGTAAGGAGCTTTTATAAAGTATTGTAGGCTCTCGCTGCAGTAACGTACGTGTCCTTACCCTCCTCTACTTCTTCTACCTCCATCGCAATCTTGTTGCTAGCTATAGGCTAGCAATTGCCGTTAAACACGTTTTAATTAGTATCGTTTTTTAGTACTTTTAGCAAATTTTTTAACCCTAATTTTGCTTAGTAGTTTAAGCTTTTCTACTCTAAGCGCTTAGCGCGTAAATTAGACGCCTACTTAAACTAGCTCTTATTTTATCTTTAAATAAGCTAGGAGCTTATTCTAATATAAAAAGAAAACTTTTTTCTACTATTTTAGGCTACTTAGCGTAAGGCTTTTACTAAGAATACTATTAAAAAGTCTTTTAAAGTTACTAGTATTATACTACTAAATCTAAATATTTTACTTAAAAAATTCTACTAAGAAGCCTCTAGTTTAGATAAAAGCTTAGTATTAGTACTTAGTAGTAAGAATTAGCTTAAAATAAAGTCTTTTATACGCAAATTAATATAAAATAAAAGCTTAAAAAAAGTTTAAAAAGCTTTGCTATTCTCTCTACTATATCTTAGTTTAAAATAAGCTACTTTATTATAAAATTTAGAGCCTAAAAGAGGCTTTTTTAGTAATAAAAAAAGTATAAAAAGAAAAGTTATACTTTGTAACTTAGTAACTAAGAGAAGTACTATAGTAGTATAGTATTTTAGTTTTCTTATAAAGTTTGTTAGGCTTAGGAAGATAAGATAGTACAATAATAAGAAAAATAAAAACTATAACTATAAAAAACTAAAAAAGCTTACTTAAAAGAGTAAGCTTAATTATACAAGCTTTAACAAGCTAAAAAAAGATAGGTTAAAAGAAAAAGACTTAAAAAAGTGTAAAAAAAAAAAACTACTAAGATAGCTAAAAAGGCAGCCTAAAAAGCAGCCTGTAATACTAAAAAAGCTATATAATTGTTTTAAAACAGTAAGCGTAAGGCTTTACAAGCTTTTACTTAAAAGTAGAAGCGTTAAAAACGTAGTAGTGTAGTTCTATCTTATATATAAGTTAAGGAGGCTGCACTAGCTGCCCTAGCGCGTACTACCTAAACACAGTTAATACAGACCCCTAAAAAATATTCTAAGTAGTACAAATTGTTTGTATGCTTGTATTTAGTACCACACTAAGTTATCGCAATATTATCACAATTTGTGGTAGTTCCACAGCCTCATTTTTTATATAGTTATCATGTTGCCAAGTGGGTCATTGACCGAACTGGGTCATTGGGCGCACAGACATGGTAGCCACCGCCTTCCGATGACAGCACTGACATTGTACAGCAACCCCATTTCCCAGGTATCTTGCTTACAGCCACCCGGCTCACCGGTATTACCACCGACCAACATCTCGGCAATGATCATGAAACGGTGCGAACAATGAGGGAGACTAAATACCGCCATCTTGTCTTCTAGATCCTAGGTCTCGAACGGGTTGGAAGCGCAAGGATATGGCCCTTTGGGCATGTACCTTTTCCACAAGATGACAAAAAACGCAGTCTTCCCTCCCTCTCTCTCTTTTCCCATCACTTTTGTAAAGTTTCATTCATTTGTTTCTACTGGTGCTATCTAGCATTGTCACTCTTTCTTTACCTACCCAATTCCTTCATTCATTCAAACTTCGCTTCAATGGCTCGCTACTCATTCGCATTCGCTGCTCTAGCAGCAAGTGGTGCCTACGCCGCCCAGGGTACGGCTTACGCACAATGTGGTGGACAAGGCTGGACCGGTGTCACTGCATGTGTGTCTGGTTACCACTGTGAGGTCCAGAACAACTGGTACTCTCAATGTGTTCCTAGCAATGGTGCCGGAGCGGCAAGCCCTGCTGACCGTATGTAGTCGTGGGGGGTTTTCAAGATTTTCGTGCTGATAGCCCAATAGCTGATACAAATGCACCTGCGTCCGATGCCCCCGCCAAAGCAGTAGCTGCTGCCCCAGGCAAGGCCCTTGTTGTACCTACTGTCCCCAGCCCATCGAACGGAAATACTCAGTTCGGTGGTATGAACATTGCTGGTTTCGATTTCGGATGCGACACATCTGGATCCTGCGGCGGAGCCTACGTCGACCCCGGTTCCAACGGACTCGCTCAGATGCAGCATTTCTCCAAGGACGACAAGCTCAACATGTTCCGTCTTCCCATCGGCTGGCAGCATCTCGTTGGTAATACCCTTGGCGGTGCCCTCGATGCCACTGTGAGCGCAGCCTATGACAAGCTGGTCCAAGGCTGCTTGGCCACCGGCGCCGTCTGCATCATCGATCTCCACAATTACGCCCGCTGGAACGGACAAATCGTCGGCCAAGGCGGACCAACCAACGCCCAGTTCGCCGATGTATGGTCCAAGATTGCAACCAAGTACGCATCAGAGAAGAACATCGCCTTTGGCCTGATGAACGAACCCCATGACCTGAAAATGTCCATCTGGGCCGACTCCTGCCAGGCCGCTGTGACCGCCATTCGCAAGGCAGGCGCTAACTCACAAATGATACTTCTCCCTGGAACGGACTACACATCCGCCGGCACCTTCCACACAGTCAGCGGCCCCTCTCTCCTCAAGGTCAAGGACAGCGACGGCACGACCGACAAGCTCATCTTCGACGTACACCGCTACCTCGACACCGACAACTCTGGTACGCACGCCGAGTGCACCAGCGACCACGTCGAGGACTCTTTCGTCCCGCTTGCTAACTGGCTTCGTAGCAACAAGCGTAAGGCTATTTTGTCTGAGATTGGTGGTGGCAACACTGCTTCTTGCGAGACATATGTTTGCGCTGCGATTGCTAGCTTGAACAAGAACAGTGATGTTTACATGAGTTACGTTGCGTGGGCGGCTGGTGCTTTTGATCAGAACTACGTGTTGAGCTTGACGCCTAGTGGTTCTACAGACAAAGCACTTGTTACGAAGTGCTTCAGCCGTGCTTAGAGCAGTAGCACTTTGTACAGGGGTTTTGCTTGGGCAAATCTTGTAGAGTACATGTCTCTGTGCATGCTTCTCTTTTCGTCACCTTCTCTACATGTGTAGATCTTATCCAATCAAATTTTCGATCTTCTTTCCATGCTCATATAGTCGCTCCAGCAAACTTTCATATGACAGGGACGTCATCTTCTAGATAATGACGAGAGTGACAAAGGTATTAGGTCTGATATGTAAGCTCTACGATGCTTTTAAACTGATTGAGGACTGCAACGACGTAGTCGACTACACCACAAAGCGGACGTTCCCCAAAAGCATTCTCAGCACAACTCTGCTCATACAAAATTCAACTTTGTGTTTTTGGTCAAGTTTCGACAGTTGGCTGCAGCTTTTGCGACAACATGTAAAGAATATGGTCGCTTGTATTCTGGGGGGTTGGGGTTGAGGTTGGACAAGGAACACAGCCAACACATGGGCGACATGTACGCTGCTTTGAACTGGAATCCAACTGAACCGAGGAAAAAAAAGACATGATAGCCTTCTTGATTGCTTTTCGTAGATATAAGACGTGGTTCAGAGCATTCACATAACTGTGATTTCTCCCGGGTTTAAGAAAAGCAGAATGTGCTGCCAACATGCACCGAGCGCTGGGCGCTTTGGAAGAATGGGAACATTTTTTGGAAAAAAAGAAAAGTAGGAGTACAAGTGGTAGATATTTATATGCACAGTAAGATGCACGGACTGTGGTCCTGGCGCGTAGAAGAGATGACCGACTAGAAGTATCTGGTTTTGAATTAGCTTGTGGTTTGCTCCAGGACAAAGAAGATATGGAAGCTATGGGGTTATAATTTGATAATGGCAGGTATGGCTTCGAGCATCCATACTCCATGGTACGTTGAGGATCTGAGAGGAGCAAAACGCGCTACCACCATGATATGGTACCGATTGCTTATTTGAAAAGTAGGTATAGGGTTAAGTATAGAGAGGGGTTTGAAAATTATGAGCACCAGATGTTTATATGAATGGCTAAGACGTTCCGAACGTTGTCTTTGTGGAAGTAGTATCCGTGATGGACTTGAGTCTCGCTTCTGGTTCATCGTTCCGAATTTTGTTGCCTTTTTGATGACAAGGGGTGAACAACATTGTGCTTTGATATCGTGACTTCTAGAGAAAGTAGTGATGACTAGCAGAAAGCATCTCATATTCAATTGACAGGAATAACAAGCTTTTGTCTTTGATAATAGTCATTTGGATGTAGAACGACTACATGGATTCGCTTTTTGTGTGTTTTGAGAGAAGTGAACAAAGGCCCCAAACATGGCATGTTGTAAATGCCTTTTTGAAGAAGGAATGTGTTCGAGTAAAGAAAGAATGTTATAAGTATAAACAGCTTATATTTATATAGACACCAAATGCACGGGCTTTCGTCTCGGCGCCACATGGTAGGAAAGCAGTGATGATGATAATCACCACCACCTACAGCTTCCCTCGACTTTTCGCCATCTCCTCTTCTAGGATCATACCAATAGGCCCACCTCGACTCCCGTCACCAGCCCATTGCTCTTCAGGTACACGCTCAGCCGGCCACTCCCAGCGACCCTTGAATTCTTCTGGTGTTCGACCTTGTATGCATTCCACAATACTGTCACCAATGACAGGCAAGAATTTGAAGCCATGTCCTGAACCGCCTGTCGCCACAAAGAGACCTTTGTACTTGGGGTGATAGGAGATCAAGAAATCGCCATCCCTCGTATCAGTGTACCAGCAGATCTTCGATTTGGTGAAAGGTCGCGAAGGTGCGGCCAGTGAAGGATGTATTGATGCGAGAAAATCTCGACATTGACGCTGTCCTTCTACAGGGACTGCCTGTGATGGGTCGTCTACGTGTGTGTATGGTAGTGAGGTAGTGATCGTCTCGTTGGGGTCATCCGACTCCGGGTGTGGGATTGTGGTCGGGTTGAGGTAGCCGTGGCCGTGACGCGCTACTTTGAGCAAGCCCTTGGAGGGCGGAATCATGAAGAGGCCATGGGAGAGGTTCAGGATAGTGGGCCGCCTAGACATCTTCGCTTCCTCTTCCTTGGAGATGGGCATGTAGCACAGAGCTTGCCCAGTAGCTTTGCAGATGCCTCGAAGGTCGATGAGCGACGCCGTCCATGCGCCAGCCGCCAGTATAGTCAGGTCCGCCTTGAGTTCGCTCAAGTCGTTGAACCGTACGCCGGAGACGGTGTTGGTTTTGTGATCGATTAACAGCTTCTTCACAGACTTTGTGACAAAATTCACCCTCTCCAGCTTTTCTACTTTTTCCCTGAGCCACATCATAGCGCCCTCTGCATCTGCCCAGCCTGAACTCCAGTTCACGTATCCAGTGCTGCCATTACCCCAGGGATCTTTGCCTTCCAGACCACATGCTTTTTGTATTTCTTCCGCCGAACTTAACACCTCTACTTTGTCTGTCCCTATTGCGCGAACGTTTGCGAGCGACCCGGAAACGTACTTCTGATCCGGGCCCCAAGCGGTCACACACAGGCCGACCTCATGGTAATGTTTGGTCGCAAAGTCGGTTCGCCAGCGATTTTGTGCGATAGTAGCGAGACGGGTGTAGCGTGCGGCGGCGTAATCGGGACGGATGATTCGAGAGGTATCGATCTGTGTCGCGCTGTTTGAGCTTTTGATTTTTGTCGAGATGATACGGTTTCATCACTGGCGGACGTGTTGCCCTTAAGATAAAGGGCTGATCAGATATGAATTGAGTTTCTCTACTTACACTTGAACCATCAGGCGCAGGAAAAGGCTGGCGGTCTACAACAAAGATGGAGGTGTTCTTGTACTGTGGGGTTTGGCATAGAGAATAGGCAGTGGAAAGTCCGAATGCACCGCTGCCGACGATCAAGATAGATAAGGGTATCTCGGAAGATGCAGAAGACGTCATTGCGCGCGGAGTCAAGGTGTTTAGAAATACAACAACCGAACAAAAAGAAATAAAAAGACGTGAAGAAAAGTCTACCTACATGAGTCCTAACGGTGCGCAAGTGCCAATGGTGGGCCGATATCGTTGTCTGAAGGGCGTGCGTCGGCTGGGCACGGTTGATACCTCGTGGCTGCAGGGAAGCTTTGACGTTACCGAGCGATTGGGTCGGTGCATGGAAAGATTTGAGGCTCCAATTCAATGTCCGACAGCCTCACCAATTGCATCTCACTGTCACTCGCTACTTGCTTCTTCCATATCTGCTTGCATTGCAATGGCAAAGCTACCGAAGCCCCCAAAGTCATTTCCTGTAAAGCGCACGATACCGTCGAAGCCCGCTATACCTCTACACAAACGGATACCGCGAGCGCATCCAGATACCGAACCATCGCTACGAGCTCCAGCCAGCCAAAAACCTGAGCAAGCAGCGAAGAGAGTATGGGCGGCACGTCCGAGGTTATCGGATCTACAGCGCCTGTCGGATGGGGAATTGAGGTCGGCGCAACACCAGGCAAAACTGCGGAGATGGAGACAATGGCCTATGTTCGGTATCGGACTGATCGCGTTTGGGATGGGCACATACGGGGCCATGCTCTACACATCGTTGACACAAGATAGCGAGTTGAAAGACTTGCCAGAAGACCTCTCCGACCGGTTCGACAAAGAGGCTGAGGGTTATGACGAGAAAGTAGATACGTCTGAGATGCTACTTTTCTTGACTCGGAAGCGCAAGAAGCTTACTGCCATGGCCAAGGGACACGTGTTGGAGGTGGCCGTTGGTACGGGCAGGAACATACCTTACTACAAGACCAAGCAATGCGCCACAGTGACGCTGCTCGATTCCAGCGGACCCATGCTGGCCGTTGCAAAGCGGAAGTGGAACGACACGCACAAGGAGTACTTTAGCCGCGTCTTCTTCAAGCAACAGTCCGCCATAGACCCGATAACACCCCCATATGGTGCACAAGACGGATACGACACAGTGATTCAGACTATGGGGCTTTGCTCCACTCCCGAGCCCGTAAAGTTGCTGCAAAATCTAGAGGCGTCGACCAATGAGAATGGACAGATCCTACTTCTAGAGCACGGCAAGTCGCATTACGAGTGGCTCAACAACATGCTAGATAAGACGGCTCCAGCTCATGCGGATGAGCATGGTTGCTGGTGGAACAAAGACATCGGCAAGATTGTCGAAGAAAGCGGGCTGGAAGTCGTCGACATGAAGCGCTACAACTTCGGCACGACATGGTGGTTACAGCTGAAGCCGAGGAAGGGCATGCGGCAAAGATTGGCCGAGGCCACCACAGCTGAGCAGCCGCTCGCTGCACAAGCCGGATCTCCGGTTACGCAGAAGTCATGGTGGACGCTATGGAGATGATAACTCGCCGCATCGCCTCCACACCATCGATCGTGTAGTGATGCCGCTACTATAGACAACGCAAAGCTAAACCTACACTGCCCCGAGTTGCGGCGTTATTTCAGCGAACTTGGCTCTGTGGAAAACGACGTCGACTTTACACGTCGTTGACGATGGAGGGGAAGCACCCAATGCGGCAATTCCCAGATCGCGACTATCGTAACCTGGAGCCAACAGAAGGTCAAGCGAGATCTGCAGTCGGGATTATGGGTAATGGACAATCGCGTCACTTCGCTTTGGAACGCGACATGGCTTGCCCGAACTTTGTTCTGTCTGACCATCCGTGCATGCCATGTGTTTCCGTGTGCGCCTGAGATCTGATATCCCATACCGTTGAGCACGATGGGCTCAGGCGCTGTGAACATGAGGCCGAGCACTCCACCTCGTCGAGTCAGATACAGATGCATGTCAGCGATGGACACATCGTTGAGTGTGGGAACAAGCAAACAAACATGCATCTTCACCGTCTTTCGCGACATGGCAACTTCCTCATCCAGCCCACACTTCGTCTGGGGAAGATACATAGCGCATCCGTTAATCTGTTTGCCCACAGGACAAGTACGACGCCAGACCTTCCAGTTCCCCACAAAAGGTGACGCTGTGCTGCACATGCAGACCGGACCTGGCTCCATGCGCCTGTCCCCATCGGGGAAAGACATATGCGCGACCCCTGCTCAGCCATCGGAAGTGATGGCAACTCGCGTGCGCAAAGTTTGGAGGGTGTGGCCGCAATGCGGAGCGGAGGCTGATGAAACAGAAGTGCCAGAAAATCCAGCTCGGCATCATCATCATCATTGTGCTTTTTTTTTTGGTGCGTCGTGCCACGTCGAAGTGATGAACAAGCAACAATCAACGCCGCATCTCGTGAGAAGGCTTTTTGTCGTTCGCGTATCAACGTTGCCGAGGGTTGGCCGCATTCCAGCAGGAAAACGTCCGTTAAAGAAAAATTCGAGAAAAGTGTGCTCACCGCCCTGGGGCATCCTGGTTCCAGCGTTGAGGCTAAATCCACTTTGTATACCAGGCGAAACCTCAGAACAGGGATGGCTCCGCTCTGGAACAAGATGATATGCACGCTGCATCAGATCATGGAAAGCGCCCGTCCACTCGCATCGTGGCCGTTTGACGGCTTTGGAGAGCGGAAGATAGTTTGGCGGTCAGCGTGCGGGACAGCTGTGATGACCCGCTCAATTGCAGATGTGAAGGATGCGCGATGCTTTAACGAGACGTGTTGAGCAGGAGGTCACTTGCGGGTCTCAGGGCAACAGACGTTCGTATCTTTGGCGGAGGTTTATCGGCAAGGAGGCATCCTTACAAGCTTCGTCTAGCATGTGCCACTTGGTGTGCGCTCGGGGCAACATGTACATAGTACAGAGATGCAAGTGCGGTGTTCACTGTTCCGGGCGCAGCTGAGACCGTCTACTGCCCCACGGCCAGAGGTGCAAGATGCAAGACAGACAGTCCAGAGGCATGCCCCGAGAATATCCAGCGAGGACTTGGCTGGAAGACTTTGCTGTGTGGTACATGCAGGTAGCCACGGCATGTGGATGGGGGTGTTAGGCTCTAGCCCCTGGCCAAAAAAGCAAGAACGGGCTCTAAAAGTAGTATGCTGTCATAGCCAAAGAGGCGAGCCCTGGACATTCACCTACCAAACGCACGGACTCTTACCGGAGCCTAGTCGCTCCTTCTTCACTGTGTGCTCCACTACGCCTCCGTTCTTTCCCTCGTCGCATCCCCTCTTCCTCACCACCCCTCGAGCTACATCAGGGCCCGACATCAACTGTCCTGTCCCACTCTGCCTACTCTTGCTTCTCCCTGTTTCTGAGTCCTGACTACCGTGGTGTTGCAGCAGCGACTCTTGACTGTGTTGCAACAGTTATTGGTTCGAGCTTGAGGCAGCCAGTCGCCTTCGCCGAGTTACGTATTCGCTGCCTTCAGGAGGCGAGCCCGCGTAGCTGCGACAGGACGGGTGCCACTCAACGCTCAACACCATCAAACATCTCTCTCCAAACAATCGGGCGCCCTTTTCGACGCCAAAAGCTGCAGTGTAGACAGAAGCGCCTCACGCTACCTTGCATACTCGGCGGCAGCGTTGGGTGGAATAGGCTGCATTGCGCATTGCATCCCTACCGGACCAATCGACGACCCTGGCACTCTCGCAGTAACAAAACACATTTGGTTGCACACCGTCTGCCAGCCTCAATAATTTACGTCTCCCTGGGAAGACTCTCTTCTTCCCTCCCCATTACCTCGGCGACGTTTGCGACTGCGTCGCTGCCCCAAGATGCCCTACAACACTCGCCGGAAGTCGCTGTCGCTGCCGTCGCTCGGCATCCAGCTGCCAGGAGGACCGCGACCCGCGCGCTCACCGCCTTCAACAAGCGACGGCCACCACGCCGCGAAGAAACAGAAACGCTCACATTCCGGCTCACTCTCGTCGGCGCTACCATCACCACCACGCCCGTCGACACTGCGCTTCGACGAACAGCGGCCCAAAAGTTCAGGCCGAGTGGCAGACACCCCGCCACCTTCACCAGGCAGCGAGTCCGGGACGACCAAGATTGACACCCAAGGCATCGACGATGAAATTGTGGTTGGCGTTATCGAACAGCTCCAGAAGACAGGCAACCGTCCCCACCTACTCAAAGAACTCGCCCTGGTTCTATCGCCCATCATCCCCATTGTTGAGAGGTACGTACCAAACTTCCGAGCATCAAAAGCTTGGCCATTAGTCCCTCATGCTGACCTTCTCTAGCTCCGCGAACCCAGCTGCCATTATCTCGTCACGCTTAGCCACCTACCTGAAGCGCAACTGGACAGCTTTGTCGAGATGTCCCCTCGACAAGAAGCTCGTTGGTACTCACCCAAAGCGCGTCTACTACTTCCTCTCCACTTGCCCGCATCAACCCATCCCAGCCGACGGAAGTAGCGCTGCCATGGCACCACGCATCGTCACCCCCTCGCTGTCGTCTGCAACCTCGGAAGAAGAGGACATGGATGCGAGATCAAGAGATCGCATGTCGCCGTCGCCAGAGCTAGACCTGTCCGACTACGATAGTCACGCCAGCGACCCCTTTTCCAACCAGAGCCACCCACCCACGACTGCAAACATCTCGCACAACCGCCGAGCCCAATCGCCGCCTTTGGAAAAGGACGAGCGCGAATTCACCCAGACTGCGTCGTTTCTTCAGCAACGCCGTATGAGCCAGGAGGCTGAGCGCGAGCGATCTGCCAGCGTGTCCGTCGAGCCAACACAACATAGCGACGTCAAGATGGAAGAAGTCGCCGCTTCTGTTGAGGAGAGTGTAGAAAGCGCTGCACGTAAGGACTCGGAAGCTGCTGCAGCACTCTTCGGTCAGATGGACTATCTTATGAGCTTCCAGTCGGCTCTATCACCCAGCAGTCCTGCGCTGAAACCAACTCTCCACATCGAAATGCCTCCACCGTCGCTCAAGCGCAAACAGGTAAAACTCGAGCTCGATGACGACTGGATCATGAAGAGCCCGGAGCTTATTGACCTTGACGAGCTTGATGATCTTTTCGGTGGCTACTAGGTCACTCATCTCTTTTATTTTTTTTCATTTTTTTCCCGCTGTTTCTCTCCTGTCTACGACATTTACGATTCTCTTGGGACACGTCTCTCGTCTATTCCTCCATTATCTATTGTATTCTCTCCTCTTGTCGTTTCATCACAGCGTATGTCCTAGATGGATTCCATTTCGCCGCTCGCGCTGCACTATACACTCTAGGGATGTTGGTTTGTCGCATGGAGTTCTTGAGATGGGGTGTCTAGGAAGGAATTCTGTATGATAACTGTAGAGTGTAGTTGTGCGATCACCAGCCAAGGGATGTGGCTGCGGCGCTGGATTGTTACTCGGCGCATGAACGCGCGGATCTGCGACTAGGTGTTGGTCAACATTTAGCAGAGTGTTGCAGTCGCTTTTGCGCGACGAAGAATGAGCTGAAAGGAAAGGAACTACTCGATAAAAGTTCTTGAAATTGAAAAACAATTCATATCCCCTCACAACACTTGACCTGCTTGATCAAAACAAGGTTTTTGACTGTCGGTGACTTGGACAGTTTCGATTGGTGCTGACGGTGGTTGGTGGGCCGGGTTGTCCCTTACCACGACGCAGCTTTTCCCTCACCGCCCGAGTCGCACGCGTCCTGCACCTAACACTACACCTGGCAATGCCCTAACGCATAACAGAGAGGAAAATTGGGCCTTCACCGGCAGGGCTACTTGCGCCCAATGCGGCTCCATGCGATGCAGCGCACCCTAGTCTCAGAAGGGAAGTGAGCTCACGCTTGGCGCTGCGTTGTTGAAGAAGTTGCGGTCGAGCGCCATGTGCTGGAGAACAGCCTTACTCTGGACGCAACGCGCACACCCTCGGCCACCAGCGGGATAAAAACGCGCAAATCTTTGCAGGCTGCTTCACCTCTTCTCTCATCCGCCTGGTAGCAGTCAACAATCCCGAGGGGCAATCGCATGTTCGCAGACAAGAGGCTGGGTAAGCGAGTCCAATGACTTGGGCCCCCCAGTCTACAGCAAAGCTTTGAGGCCGACGCCCAACCTCTCGACGTAAGAGTGTGCGCTGTGCGCTGTGCGACACGTCCGCCCCATTTCCTTTCCCATCATATTGACCATCCGACCTCCTCCGTTTTGCGAAGTCTGGAGCCCTGCGTCAAAGTGCTCGCTGCAGGTTCCCGAGGCTGATGAGGTTATCGGCTGCCTCGCTTACTCCCGCCCGTCAAGATTGAAGAGTTGGGACGGAAGAGGTGGAAACTGTGAATAGCGGACGCTGGGGATTCGCGACACCCTCATCTGCTTGCTCATTAGAGTTGGCATAGGTACCAGACGAAGCGCGCCTTTCCGGCGTCTCTGCAAAAGTGGTATACGAAAGGTCATTCGCGGACATAACACCAAGGCTGCCAACAACACAACACCAGTAGAGTGGATAGTCGACACGTGGATAAACAACAACCGGGTTAGCCGCATTGCCAGTCACCAAATCTCGCCGCGGCCGCAAAAGGCTCACACATATTGACGTAGCCCGCTCCAACTCCCCCTGGACTTGGGCTGCGTCTACTGCTCCCCGCCCACAACTGCCCTTTTCCAAGGCACATGAAGAAAGAGCAAAGAATTTGAAGAAAAAGAATGTCTGTGGCACTGTCTCGAGCGCGGAGCAGAAGTCGGGCGCCCAGCACCAGAGCGCCTCTCACGCCAGCGCCCATCGTTGTGGACGTTCCGCGAAGTGGGGCTAAATCACCACTCATTATTGATGTACCAGTACAACCCCGAGCAAGAAGCAAAAGCGTGCGTAGCATGCGCGAACCCATGGTCGACGCACCGGGACTGAGTGGTGGAAGGGGCATGTTCAAAAGGTTGATTGTTGCATGTGACGGAACTTGGCTAAACTCGGATGATGGAACCAAGAACGGGACTCTTTCCATCCCAAGCAACATCACTCGGATATCAAGAGCCATAAAGGCAGTTAGTCAGGATGGCATCCAGCAAATTGTAAACTATCACCAAGGACTTGGGACCGAAGGTGGAAAACTCTCTCGTTTAGTTGGAGGCGCGACGGGCAAGGGCCTTAGCGATGATGTTCGAGAAGCCTACTCATTCCTTGCCAACAACTATCATCCAGGAGACGAGATTTTCTTGCTAGGGTTCTCGAGAGGCGCGTTTACTGCGCGCAGTATCGGTGGCTTGATCGGAGAGATTGGTCTTCTTACAAAGAAGGGCTTGAACACGCTACCAGAAGTGTATGAAGATGTTCAAAACCGGCGGAACCCCGACTATCGCCCAAAGCATGAAGACGTACCATTTCCGCGGAAACCAAGCGCAGACGACCCACGATACGCAGAAGAATTAGAGCGTAGAGGACTGACCAGACTCGACATTCCAATCAAATGCATAGCGGTGTGGGACACGGTTGGCAGTCTTGGGATCCCACGGATTGGCAAGCTGCAGCGCCTAGGTCTGCAAATGAAGCAGTCAAAGGCAACAACCTTCTACGACACCAAGCTCTCCAACTGCATTGAAAATGCATTTCAAGCGCTCGCCCTGGATGAGAATCGGGCATCGTTTTCACCTGCCGTCTGGGAGAAGCCCGAGGGAAACCGAACGACGCTCCGCCAAGTATGGTTCCCCGGTGCGCATGCCAACGTAGGCGGTGGCTACGATGACATGCAGATTGCAAACATTAGTCTTGCGTGGATGATGAGTCAGCTCGAGCCATTTATGGATTTACGGTCTGAATACCTATTCGAACAAGACGATCTGAATGAAAAGTACTACAAGAAAGAGGAGGGCGCCATTAGACCGTGGAGTTTTGGCAAGATATACAACGAGCTAAAGGGTGCTTTTGCATTGGGTGGCAGTAGTGTAAGTCTTGGTTTTGCCGATGGCTTGGAGGGGTTCGACAGGTGTGTACTAACACATGCATGGCAGCAACGGAAACCGGGTCAATATACATCAGTCGATCCATTCTCAGGCCGTGCAACAGACCGACCGCTTCGTCAAACCAACGAATACATCCATCCTTCAGTGCGCACACGCTACCGTCTTGAAGGGCCGGGAATCCAAGACCGCGGTCTCTACGAAGCCCGCGCTCTAACAGATAGCTACAAACTCGTCGTCGACTACGGTGCAAACAACTCCCGAGCGGGCGACGCAGAAGTATATTGGAAGATCAAATGGAGAGACACCATGGCGGTCAAGGTACTCCCCGAGGCACCCCTATGGAGACTAGAGCGGGAACTCGCCAAACGCGACCCAGCAACATACGACTACATCAAAAAGCCACCTGCAACGACGTCAACGCGAAGTAAACGTCGCACGGCACGTCCGCTGTCGGCGGATTTCTCGTCGAGCAAAGTCGGAGGTGGGCTCACTAGCCCGACGTCAACTCGGAAAGCGAGGAGGGATACGTTTTCTCCGAGATCGACGTTTCCGGATGAGGATCGGGGGCCGCCGCCTAGGAGGAGCAACACCAAGGTGGAGCGACAAAGGAGTAGAAGTCGAGCGCGTAGTGTGGAGTTTGCTAGTGACCGGGAGACGGATATTAGAGAGACTATGCCGCATAGGAGGGAAAAGGATAAAGCGTGGTGGGAAGGGCGGCGGTAGCGGGCATGCACTTGGTGGTAACGGTGACGGCAAGGTATACGATGAGGCAAGATTCATGTGTGAAGAGTTGATTGGCTTCATACTGTGTATAGTCGGGTTGGATATGTGCGGATACCCTTTAGATGTAATACGATTCATAGACATGTCTACTACGGTATTGGGGTTGGTGATGCTGCTAGGTAGGCGTCTTGCTAAGGAGGCTCGATCTGCTGAGGGGACCCTGGCCAGTCTTGGCAGTCCGCAGTTTCACTGCGCAATGACCGGACCGATTGCAGGCAAGGAGATGATGTTGGGTCTTTTCGCGTAGGCATGATGATGCGGAAGACGATGATGTGATGCGGTGCACGAGGCTGAAGCTGAGGGCTGATGTGAGTGGCTGCTACACCCAAAGTCGATGGGCGCAGCGTTTTCGTGCCCGGAACAAGTGCATCAGACACGCAGGTCCATGATGGTATGCCCCTTCGCCACATGCACGACTTTGGGAATGCGCGGGACAGTCGTAGAAACCAAAAACGACGACAGGACAGAATACGAAGAGCGCATTGATGGAGGCGTCGGGACAATAATCTGTTGCGGAGCTAGAATGTTATAATTAGTGTTGCTTGTTGGCCCAGCACTAGTCTCGGCCCCTGGGCAGTCCGTCCCATTCGCCGCCGCCGCGCTGCGCTTTGCCTACTACGCTGAGACCACCCACATCCACCCACCCTGTCCTGCCGCTCTCCTTTCGCATCCTACCGTTGAGGAAAACCATCAGTCGCTTCATCGCCACCTTGGATTCCCATCTCTCCCACTCCCACTCTCGCTCCTACTCTCGCTCCCACCCCCAGTCTTACGCTCACTCTCACTCTCACTCACCCTTCGCCAGTCGCTCGTTTTATCGGACGGAGGAGTGTGCTAGTAATATACATCCTTACCTCTTGCGTAATCAAACCTTGTGTTGCGCCGACTCGCCTCGCCTCGCCTCTCGCTCTACAGTACTCCCGTCCCGCCTTGTTGACGAGTTGCACAATCCCCTCGCACCCACGAGGACTGTCCCCCCGCCCACCAAACGAGCCTTTCTCCGATACACTGTAACTCGGAGCTTGCTGCTTTGACCTTTTCAAGTAAACTTGGATTTGGGCATCATTTCACCAAGATGAGGCCGTCTCAGATCCTCGCTGCCGCCGTGGCCATGTCGTCGGTTACACATGCCATGAACGTGAAGCATGCGTTTGACAATATCCATGGATTGACTGATGTCAAGAATGTGCTTCTTGGACGCCAGGATAACAGTATGTGTGGTGGTCTCGGATTGAATGGATTGCGTACTGATGCCATGGACTAGACAACAACAATGACAACAACAACAACAACAACAACGACAACGCCGCCTCAGATACACCTGCCAGCACACAGCCATCACGAACATCTGCACCGACACCGAGCGCAACCGGTGATGACAACAACAACAACAACAATAACAACGACAGCAACGACGACAACAACAACAACAATGACAATAACAACGACAACAACAGCGCCTCCAACTCTGCAAAGGAAACAGCAAGCGGCACACGGAAACCCTCGGGCTCAAAGACAACCGGCAAAGGCTCCAAGTCCACAAGCTTCGACGCCCGGTTACCCGCCGGAGGTCTCACCATGGTAACTCCTGACGCCATAGCAGGCCCGCAATACTACAAAGTAGGCGACTGGGTAACCTTCGCCTGGAACTACACCTCCCTGTCCGTGACACCCACGGCCATTGACGTCCTCGCCTCGTGCACCGCCAACCAAGCCACCTACACCATCGCCGTCAACATGTCCGCATCCGAGACGAAAGTACTCTGGGACACAAAGAGCACCCCCGACGGCCAAGCTCCCTTCCTGACCGAAAACTACAAGCTGCTCATCTACGACTCTGATCTCAGTGCTACCGCAGCGCCGAGGCCTGGTTACCTGGGTGCCTTCTCTGGCTTTACTTTCGGCATGTACTTGCCTCGGGAATACATTTCTCTCAAGGGTAAGCTTAGACTACCTTTTTTCCTCTTCATTTGAAACATACACTAACGACATCTAGATGGATACACCTGCCCCAACTGCAACGGCGCACTCTCCCTCACCGAAAAGATGACCCTTGGCACTATGCTCCTGACCACCGGAACTACAATCGGCTCCCTATTCTACTTCACCTACCAATTCGGAGTCTGGTAAACAAAATATCTTTTGCTACACACAAGCACACGAAACGGAAATGCAGGAGAAGAAAGAAAAAAAAACGCAAGACTCGACGCTTCACCGCGGTTACGATAACGGCATACTCACATTCCTTTTACGCCCTTCACATCTGTCCATATATATATATATACAACGACCACTTTTTTCCACTCATTTACAAAAAGATCTGGCGCTTCTGATAGGAAAGGGGACATTGGGAGCGAAGCATGTTTACAATCCTTTTTTGGGGAATAACTTGGGGCATCTGGATATGGTGTTTTTTGGAGTTATATGATTGGGTGTTTGGTTGGAAAGTGGAAAGATATTGTTGTGTTGTGTTGTCTGCATCGAGAATATAGTAGTATAATACTTGAGCTGTTTTCGGCAAATGTGGATCTGGATGGATGGATGAATGTGAGGGGTAGTGTATGTATGTATTTTGTTACGAGAGAGGATGAAGTAGCATGTAGCATAAAACATATTCATCGTCATTAGTTTGGGAACAACAAGAGAAAGCATGTGTTAAGACATCTTCCATTTACACAGGCTGTAGCTTTCGGCTATTCAGTCACGAAGGCTTATAACAAGTAGAAGAGTGCGAATAATTTAATACGCCGCAGCAGCCAAGCAATATAATCAGATATATGCCCTGGCTACGATTCAGCCGTCTCAATCACGGCTCCGGTCCGACTTATAAAGTAGACTAGACATGCACTCAGTGTACAGCACTTCTTCTTTACGCTACTCTTTCCTCAACAATCGATCTAGTACAAAATTTCTGCCATTGCGAATTTCTACTTTACTAAATGGTTACTACTGAGGTTTTACAATGACAGCAAGATAGATTTAGCACGCTTTACTTTTGAACTGGGTTCTAGTGTTGTTGTACTTCATCGGACCAGGACGCGTGGGGGAACCGAGCGGTGAAGTAGCGGGTCAAACGAGTAACTGGATAACAGGGCGAGGAGGGCGGGGATGAGGTGCGAGTAGATGTTTACTGTTTCGTTGTGGACTTGGGAGAGAGGCTGCGGATGCAGAGCGGGAGGGGATTTCGTTACCGGGCGGTAGCCCGTTTGGATCATGGCGTTGTGCGCGTACCAGGATGGGATTTGGTCCGCCGAGTGGAGTTGGACGGCGCTGTCGTGTTGGGAGCCGTCTTTACGTGGGGGAGTTGGCGGCGCTGCGAGGGGCCATTGGCAATGTGTTTGGTAACGACGGGAAATTAGAAATTGGATGATGGGAATGAGAGGGAAACGACGGGAGAGAGAGAGAGAGAGAGAGAGAGAGAGAGAGAGAGAAAATGGCAGAAAGGAGTTAAATCGGCGATTAAGCTGCGAGTCTTTGGCAATTAAATCCGTCAACCATTGCGGTTGTTTTCGTGTCGCTTGAGTCAGCGCGTGGGTAGTCCGTTTGGGAGCGCGGATATGTTAGTTTGGAAGACTTGGTGTACTTGTTCTAGAGATGTTAGCATGAAGTTAATCTTTTCTTTGGAAACCTAACAAAGGTGTTCCGATGGCGATGGCAGCTCCGGAATCGTGCGGTTGGGAAGTTTTTTTTTACCAGGTATGACATGACGTAAAGGGAAATCGAATGAGTTCCTCAAGCATGTCATCTGATACTTTTAAATACTTCCTCAGAGAACAGCGTAATTTAGAGATATACTGCAAGAAACAACAAACACTAAAGACCAGATGACTTATGCATGTCATTTTTTTTTCTTTCTGTCCAAACAAGAGAGAAAACTGGCACAAGTGATTCTGTACCCCCCTCCCCCTCCGCGTATATATCACGATATCTATTGTTACATGCTCAGTACCTCATAAACGCCGACGCTGATGATATATGCCAAATAGGTTCAATCTTGACTCCCCTGGGGTCGTCGTAGGTTGGGTAGAGGAGGCAGCGCCCATCTGCACCTACTCAATCCCCTCAGCCCTCTTCCTATACCCTTCCCTCCTCTCCGTGCTCTCGGGCTCCTTACCCGCCGCCTCGATAATATCAACCTTGGGTTGCTCCTCCGTCATATCAATCCTCCCAGGCCGTCTTGGTCTCAAGCTAGTCCTCTGGGTAATGGGGTAAAAGTACGCCGCCTTCTGCATCTTGCCATCACGCAGTTGTTCATTCTGATGCTTGTCCGGGTCGTGAAGCGCGAGCGCGACAACGTCGCCGTAGGTATCGCTGGGGTCACCGACTTGCTGCGACGTCTCGTACGTGCGGACGTTGTCGTACTTGAAGCATTTGCGCGGCTGGCCTTCGTCGTCTTCGGCAATGTCGAAATCAATGTCCGACTCGTTTGTGGGGTCGTGGGTGGTGAAGTTGCGTTTGATGCCGCGGACCTTGTTCTTGTCGGACGGGAGGAAGTACTCGAATTGCCAACGGGGGATGGGTGGTGGGACTGTGGGGTCTAGTCTGTGGGCTTCGCGGTCTTCCATGTACTTTTCTTGGTCTTGGATCGTCTGGCCGGCGGGGCGGAGAAGGGCGACGTCAAGACGTGGGTCGTATGAGGGGTCGAGTGAGTTGTTGATGGGAGGCGCGGTGAACTTGAAGACCATGTAGCCGCCAGTGTCGGGCATGGCGTCCCAGTCTGGCAGGAGTGGGTATGAGTCGACTAGCGTCAGGTTGGGGTTTCTGGGGTGCTTGGGCTTGTTCCATGCGAGTCGCTCTTCGGGAGTTGACTCTGCCGCCCTGAGGTTCTCGGCACCGTCCTGTCCGTTGTAGGCGTCTGCCGGGTACGCGATATTAAAGCTCTTCACGATGTGTCGCGCAATGTTGGTAGGGTCGTCTAATGAGGTCTCTACCTGCTTTCGCTTTCTCCGCAGGCGCATCGTGTTGGACGAGTTACTTGACTCGAACTTGGAGCCGCCCGTTGTGCTTGAGGTGACATATTCTGTTCGTCGCAGGAAAGTGGCGCCAGAGGCATTGGTCTGCGTCTTGCCGAGCTGGTTCGGCGGTCGCATCAGCGCCCTGTCTGCCGTGCTGAGCGGTGGCGGGTGAGGCATGGCCTGGATAGCTGTTGGGCGCGTTAGTCGCTGCGAGACGTTTGCGCCACGGCTTCGTTCTTACCAGACTCGTCTCCATCGAATACCTTGGGGATACCCACCAAGTCGATGGGCATTCCCAGCTCAGCATCAGCCTCAATGTTCAGCGACTGATCTCGCGCCAGTCTCGACGCAAAACCGGCTGATGTGTATTGGCCACTCGAAAGGCCAGTATTGGGTATGTCTAGCAGCTTTGGCGGACATGGTGGAGGAGGCAGCGCATTCGAATATCGTATTTTTGCAATGTAGTCCTGGTGGACAACAGGGCGCCCGGAGCTCATGATGCAGCGTTTTCTTGCGCTGTCAATTTGGAGTAGTGGTAGTAGTAGTAGTGGTGGTGGTGGTGGTGGCTGCGCGGTTCAAGGCAGGTCAAAGAAAGTTGATGAAGCTCGCGATGTCGACGCGCCAGTCCTCACCGCGCCAAGACAACGTCCCGCGCTATCACCAGGGGCCTCCTTCACCGTTCGCCTATTGTGCTAATTCCATCTGCTGTTATTGATGTCCGTAGCTTCGCGACCAGAATTTGTGCACTCAGTAGACATGATCAAATGGGAAAGTAGGTGATTGATAACGTTCAACGTAGCGACCGTGATAGTATTAAATATTCTATATTGCCCCATTTCCTATTTACACACACACAAACACCTCTCTGCCACTCGATATATAGGGTGTGTACTGTCTATAGCCGCCGCCAAGATGCGTGGCTGCGATTTCTTATACCCAAACGCCGTTTCTCAGTCCAGCTCCAAATCGAAGCATGTGCATAGGCAGTCGGGAGTGGTTCTACCGTCTTCTCACTCGTGAGCACGCGGCTAAAACCGACATATCTCGGTGATTTGAGTATTACACCAGTCGTTTACTGGGCCTTCCTGAGCTTGGCCATGTTACGCTCTCTTCGCTTCTTGGAGGCCTCGGCACCGGCCTCGGTGTCAAGGACAAAGTCCCACCACCTGAAGCTGCTAGCGTAGTTACCAATGAATTTCTCATGGTGAACATCGTGGTGCTCAGCACCAGCCCAGATGGGCAGGAAGTGGTGCAGACTCCACGGGAACTCGTAGCCGCTGTGGGCGTCGATAGCCTGGAACAGACGGAATGCGATCCAAGTGTACATGGTCAGGATGTGGAGGTCGTGGGTGATGGCGCAGAAGACAATGGGCACACCGACAGTACCGAAACCCAGAACCATGACTTCAATGGGCGAGGCGTACTCGGCAGCCAGGCCGAAGGGGGCGGAGTATTGGTGGTGGATCTTGTGGACGTTCTTGTAGAGGAAGGAGCTTGCGTGCATGGCACGGTGGGACCAGTAGTGCCATGCGTCCTCGAGGACGAAGAAGATGGCGATCTGGTAAGCCATCTTGTAGATGCTAGGGAAAGGGACGGACGTCTCAAGACCAAAGTATTGGCACATGGGGTGGAACAGCCAGATCTGAGGAAGCTCGACGGTAAAGTGGGAGAAGAGGACGAGGAGGGCGCATTGTGTTTGTTCCCAAGCTGTGGGGATTTTGTGCTGCAGCAAAGTTAGCTCTGGCCGGTCTGGAGCTGTTCAACCACGGGGAGCGTACCTGTTGGAGCTTGTATCGGTTGAAGTAGGGTATGCAGTCGATGACGATCCAGGGAAGCGAGCGTCCAAAGTAAAGCGCCTCGTGGATGACAAAAGACATGATTCCGGTCGCCAGGACATCGTTGCCCATCCATGCGTACCAGGCCATCCACATCTTCTCCAGGTAGTTGAGCTGCACATTGTACTTGGAGATCTCCTCAAAGGAGCCCCAGTACGTTTCCTGCGCCATTGGCGTCAGGAGAGAGGTTGCGTTGTTCCTGTCCTCTGTTAGCATCCGAGGGCTTTGCGCATTCGGAGCACTTGGGAGGCGTACATTGCGGCTGCTCTCAGCGTCCAAAACGAAAGACAACGGGCAGAAGCGGGTTGCAGCTGTAGAGAAGGAACGGCTGCAGGCTGCAGGCTGCAGAGTCGTGAGGGAGCGATTGGCGGTGGTGCTGCAGTGGAGAGGGAGCAGAGCAGCAGCAGCCGCCGCAGCAGCAAAGGAGGCGGATT
The DNA here is from genome assembly GCA_009289805.1 of Alternaria gansuensis. Classification (NCBI taxonomy): domain Eukaryota; kingdom Fungi; phylum Ascomycota; class Dothideomycetes; order Pleosporales; family Pleosporaceae; genus Alternaria; species Alternaria gansuensis. The sequence goes on from WBOK01000076.1 coordinate 50,088, forward strand.
AAATTGGAGATTGGCGACGCCCTGATCGGCGTTCGTACCACTTTTGCCACCCAAGGCTCACGCTGTTCCGAGAGGCTAACGCGTGGGCGGGAAATGCACTACGCCCGTTGCGTCCTTCACCGCCCTGCTGAGCTTTCTTCGGCGCTGGGCGCCCTCATCACACCAGCGCCGCCTTGCGCGTTGAATGCGCATCGTGTCACCGTGAGCCCACGGCATGCCGATGCAGCCGCGCACCCTGGGAATTCTAGAATGGCGGCATGGCTCGGTTCGCATGCGGCAACGCTACTGGCGAATCACAACACCACGAGTACGGCGCTTTACTAAGCCACTCTACTTCACACCCGCACAGTCCCTGTACTTTTACACCAAGCCCCAGAGACGTCTCCCCATCGCCATCACTCAACCACGTAAGTCTTTCAAACGACCCATCATCCCGCTTCATCATCTCCGAGATATTCTTAGTCTTCACCGCACGCAGTCTGTCAAACTCGCGCATTTCCGCCAGAACCGTCGCCCAACTGCCAGAGGTAAGGTGTATGCCCGTGAAGAACACATCACGCACTGTCCCATGGACGCGTCGGAAGAAAGCAATGAGCTCTTCGCTGGTGACCGCGTACCCGATGAGCGCAACCTGGGTCAAGTTTGGAAACTTGGTCGTGGCTAAAAGAGAAAATGTCTCCGTGTCGACTGCGCAGCGGTAGGCACGGCTACAACCAGTGAGCTGCAGTTTCTCCATGCTGTTCGTTGTGACAAGAGTCAGTTCCTGGACCTTGGTATCGAGTCTCATAGTTGCGTGCGTCATGGTGCTCTCTGGCCGATGCATGTGATCCGTATCTAACACGTTGAGTTTTCGAAGGCTCGGATGGCCAAGACATGCCCATAACCCAGGTAGAGACCATCCCCCTGTACCAGCCAGGTTACGCATATTCAGGTGAATGATGCGTTTCTCAAAGCCAGTGTCTGATAGAACCTGAACTTCATCAGTACACTGTGATTTATGTAGCAATGCGACAGGCCAGGGAAGCCATCTTAGGCCGCTTTCAGTCCGATCCATCTTATGGCTTACCTTGTTCTGCATTGTCTCAAACGGAGGAGATGCGAAGTAGTAGTTGAGCCAACGGTACCTGTCTTGTTCTCCATGCTGCTCCTTTGCTATAGCGTCCACCCCGGTATCGATGAACTCAACACATTGAATGCAGCTTCGCCAATTCGGTACAGACATGAGCTCAAGAAGCGCCGTCAGACCGTCTTTCGTCATGAGCACTCGGATGCGTCTCAGCTTGGGACTCATATCCGGCACAAGGAAATCGGCGGCGACGGAGCGATAGAAGCGACAAGTGCGACGCAACGCGAGTAGCTCTTGTACATGGGAACCAGGTATGTGTTTGACAACATTCCCAATGAGCTCTGAGGGAAGGTGGTCGAGTGCAGGCTTGGGCGGAGGTAAAGGCACGTGTGGCATCGCAGCAGAGGCGCCAGTCACATTGTCAGCCAGACTACTAGCCATAGTCGTAGTCGATGTGGAAGCCGTGAGAGAACTCGTAGTATTAATCTTGTAGTCTAACCAAGGACGGAGCTTGAGGAGGAATCGGGTTGTCAGATGCAAAAGTTGGCGGGGAGCGATGATAAGTGAATGGCCAGATTTCTGTCTCACCTTAGAACAAAGAGCTCCGCACAGGCGAAAACTGACCGTTTTCCCTCGCAAGCTAGCCAGGCCTTTGGGCCGCTCCAGTGCTGTTGAAACTCGTGAAAAGTCTAGTACTAGTTCCTGTATAAATTTGCGGGCCCATCATTCACGTAAAGATCAACTAGCAAGGACCTGCCGAACTTGTGTTCCATCCCAGATCGCCGAGCCCCAGGTCGACATACTCTTAATAGGCTCAATAGGTTCGAGAGTACTCCTCGGTGGCCTAAACTCCTGGCTACACCTGCTGAATGTCGAGCTAGGTGACGGGATGATTGGTGTCCTAATCATGCCCAGGTTGAATTCTGGTGTACCGTCCCCGACCAAGGCCAACCCCGGACCAGGGCTGGGCTGATCTCTGCTCTTCGCCTTGCCCAACGCTTTGCGAAAGAGTGGTCGCAGAAATGGTACCGAGGCCGCTATGAGACCAGTGTGCTGTTCCACCTGGCTCCACAAGAGAATATCTGCTGTGCTTAGCGCTTGCTTGTTGTAGTCAGACAGCCAAAAGACCATAGTGTGGAGTCGGCAGGCGGAAGCCACGACAGTCATGACACCGACTGAGAAGATGGCGACAAGCTCCAGACGGTGTCTCAGCGGCATTGTGGGAAGGTTCAAGAAGAACAATATCGGCAGCGTCCAGATGATTACATCCGTGGCGAGGTTGTAAATGGCGTTGAAAAGCCAGAATGGACTTGGATTGTAACAATGAGCAGCCTCAATGCCTTGGATGGCACCGAGAGCCCACACTTCCCAGGAAAAGGCATCAGTTATCGGATAGCACATTAAAATAGAAGCGATGATCATGCACACTCCGCCAATGACTATGATGGCAAGCAACACACGGACGACGTATTGGAAGCGTTTGTTTGATGCGGCAATGTGATCGTAGACTGCGTAGAGCCTATTAGCCAAGTGTCTTCTTCAGTACTCCAAGCTTTCTAGTATCAGCCTGGTGATAGATCGCATAGAACGCACATAGTAATATCGACGTCTTGATGAGACAAAGATCGAGAATGAAGTTCAATCGGTGTAGCCAGATCGATAGCAGTGAGCCGGTTATTATTGGTTTCAATGTGTCCGGTTGGCCATACTATGGAGTGTTAGACCCCAACCACCAAACGGCTAGTCGCAACTTACGACAACATGGCTATAGTCGAGGAAACGGATCATGTAGCAGTGTACGACCACCGATAGCCTAGGTAGAGGAAGAGATGAGTCAGTTCAGCTCATCTGGTCTCAGTGAGGTTTTCATACCATGTAGCGATCTAGTTCTAGTCAGCAGCAGCACCGCAGGAAGGGAGAATCCACTTACAAGGGCCAGAAGCATGACCCAGTCAGACGACGTGAGCTTTCCAACATAGAAATGTCGAGTGTAAAACCTGCACTGTCAACCCAAAGCTCGATCTGACGTGTACACGACTGTCGCACCTCAGAGCTACAACTACGGTCGACGTGGAGGTAAGTACAAAAGCCAACAAAATGGAGAGTCGGCCATGAGGGGCCATTTGGAGCGAATCTGACGTTTGACAGGGGATTCTTTTATAAGGATAGAATGGGCTGTTGGCAAGAAAAAGAAACCACGTAGGCGATGCCCATGGTGATGCGCAAGGGAGACGTAGGCACTGACTATCAAACATCCAACGGCAATATCCACAGAAAGTTCCGAGTCAGAACCAGACTGTCCAGACTTGGGCAGGTGATGAGGTCGTCTTGTCCAAACTGGTATGCAATGTTTAGATGACGAATTATGCAACAACAGCCTATATGAGCAGCGCTGCATGGCTGTCAAATCCTCCTCTCGCTTCCCCGCACTTGTACCACGCGACATTCATCTCAGGTATTGGCAGGGTACCTATGGATAAATTAATAGAGTGAAGCTTGGACCCACGCCTCAGACAAACCGCCAACTCAATTGTTCCTGCGACAACAACTCCGAGGATGACAGCCAATATCGATCGCAACTCTTTGTTGATGTTTTGTGCACTAGTGCCGTCTGTCTGTAGAGCTGTCTCCTATTGGTAGTTACTATGCTTCGGTTAAGGTACAGATGCACTCGATGTGTCGCGTCACATCTCTTAGGTATCAGGCGCGCCATATTCAGCGAGGGCATGGGAGATGAAGGTAGCTTTCTTGGTTGAGACGTCAGCGCCGATGAGGCGGAGATTGACAGGATCGCGCTTACTAGCTCTTCGATTGTCGCTTCTACCAAAGCGGGAATAATAGAGACGCAGATTTTCAGACCGGGTAAACCATTGGCCAAACCTCGATAAACGGGCATCGACGGATCAAAATAGCTCATGGACTCAAAGGAGATGGAGTGAGAATCATGTACACTTGCTCGTAGGAGCAACATAAAGCGAAAGGATGGAGGCTAGCCAAAAGACGTTCACAATACCTGGGTGTAGAATGGGCGCTATTAGCAACGACAGAGAAAGCTCCTCTGCTTTGGAATATCATCGTGTAGCTCGTAGTAACAGAGTATCGAAAAAATTGTTATTGACTCATGTTCGTCAGGTGCAATTGAAGACGTTGGAAGTAGTGGTGGCGCGATACTAGTTACCGCGGAAGCCGTCCGCGACCACTACCGTAGCGCGTTCAGTGATATCATCGCTTTCACGGTCGTGTTTTTATCGCCCACGACGTTAATCCTCAACACTGTATTCTGCGGCCATTCCACTTGCTGTCTGCTGTCTCGTCATGGTCTCCTCCATATCCTAGTGCCTGTTCTTTCGCTTCGCGTTCCTCGTCTCGCCGCTGTTGCCTTGGGCGCAACTTCTTAAGAATTCCCCACCGACTGCGCAGCCATCACCATGTCGCCGCCCTCCGAAGACGCTGCGCTTGCCACTATGCCCGACATCGCCGTCACAAACACAGACAACTCGAATCATGACGAGCCGAGAGATGCAACTGCACAGGATGGCGCGCAAGACTCGGCAGAGGAACTTCCGCCAGATGCTGACGAGGAGGCACGACTCAAGTTGCTTACGACTGGCACACGAGCGCAGGATGACTTGGAGCGCGACATTGGCAGGCAGGCGGACCAGATGATGACCGAGCAGGCCGACGCACGTGACAAGAAGCGCATAGAAAAGCTCGAAGCTGAAGCAAAGCGGGCGGAAGCAGCTATACAAAAGCTGAAGAACCGCCTGGCTCTGCCAGCTTTGGATACGCAGAAAGCCAAACTTCGTGGTGAGATGGCGGCATATCGGGACAAGATCGTTAATCTGGATCAAGAAATGGACGGGATACAACAGCGTATCAATCATCGTCACAAGGCGCCTGGAGTAGATGAGGCAGCAGAAGAAGGCGCAAAAGGGCCCTTGCCCAATGAAACCCGAGGCGAGTGGCTCATTCGCACAGGAAAGATCACACCTTTCTCCAAGTTGGCGCAGAACCAGCCCGACTCTGGGACCTTGGGCGAGGTCATGCTAGATGCTGAGGCAGAGGACATGGTGGTGGACACTGCGAAGGCACCAGTGTCGCATCGCAACCTAATGAAGCCTGGCTTTCAAGACGTCGACTCTAGTTCAGAGGCCCCGAGCCCAAAGCCTACAGCTCGATCCAAGAAGCGACGGAAGGTCACTCCTGCCAGCGATACTCTAGGCGAGCGCGAGTCGAGCGCGGCACCTGGCCTCACTGATCCTGACTCCGACGATGCCTTCGAGCCTGGTATGTCGGATCGCCAGCTTGCGACGTTGGACGAGTCGGACGAACTTTCAGACGATATCACTGAAGACGACTCATATGCAGAGGAGACTACTGGTCGCAAGCGCAAAGCCAAAGGCAAGAGAACAAACAAGTCAAAGGCTACACCGGCAGAAAAAGCTGTCGTCGAGGATCTAGCGGGCGTTGACGATGGCAATGAGCGGGTATATCGGAAACGCGTAGAGACTTGGTCCAAGAGCCGCGCAGCTGCGAGGAGGAAAGCCAAGGCCAACAGTGGCGAGGCAACCGCAGATGAGGAAGGCGAAGAAGAGTGCTACCAGCCTCATCCCACTGAAGCTGACACTGAGTTTGATGGCGGATTCCGCATTTCTGGAGACATCTACCCAGCCCTGTTCGATTATCAAAAGACTGGCGTGCAGTGGCTCTGGGAATTGTATTCGCAGAACGTAGGTGGCATAATCGGCGATGAGATGGGCCTGGGTAAAACCATCCAAGCTATCGGCTTTGTGGCCGGCCTGCACTACTCCAAGAAACTTACCAAGCCCGTAATTGTGGTGTGCCCAGCGACTGTCATGAAGCAGTGGGTTAACGAATTTCACCGCTGGTGGCCTGCACTACGAGTCTCCATCTTACATACTTCCGGTAGCGGGATGCTGGACACCCGTCGAGAATATCGTATGGAGCGAGAACTTGAGCTTCGGAATTACGGCGATTACGACACTACTCTGACCGGCGCTGGAAAGGCGGCCAAGAAGATCCTGGAGAAGGCCAAGCGGGACGGCCATGTGCTTGTTACCACCTACTCGGGATTGCAAACGTATGCTGAGTTCCTGATTCCTACTGACTGGGAATGCGCCATTCTAGATGAAGGCCACAAGATCAGGAACCCAAACACTGCCATCACGATCCACTGCAAGGAGTTGCGAACACCAAATCGTATTATTCTCTCTGGTACGCCAATGCAGAACAACCTGACAGAACTTTGGTCGCTCTTCGACTTCGTGTTTCCCATGCGCTTAGGCACTCTAGTGAATTTCCGCAACCAGTTCGAGTTTCCGATCAAGCGTGGTGGATACGCAAACGCTTCAAACTTGGAGTTTGAGACGGCAGTACAGTGTGCTGAGACCCTCAAGGATGCGGTCAGCCCATACCTACTTCAGCGCTTTAAGGTCGATGTTGCCACTGATCTACCACAGAAGAAAGAGCAGGTGTTATTTTGTAAACTCACGCGCCAACAGCGACAAGCATACGAAGGCTTTCTAGCATCAGAAGACATGAAGTCGATCGCGAGCGGCAAGCGCCAGATGCTGTACGGTGTCGACTTTCTGCGCAAGATCTGCAATCATCCTGATCTGACGGAGCATAAAACCTTGTCGAAGAAGATGGGTTACGACTATGGTAATCCCAATAGATCTGGGAAGATGCAGGTCGTCAAAGAACTGTTGTCATTGTGGAAGAAGGGTGGACACAAGACCCTCCTCTTCGCTCAGCATCGGATCATGTTGGATATCCTACAGAAGTTTGTCAGTCAGCTACCCGACATAAACTGGCGTCGCATGGACGGTGAGACGCCGATCAAGGACCGACAGAATCTTGTTGATGAGTTCAACAACGATCCGAATCTACACGTCTTCCTGCTCACAACCAAGGTCGGTGGTCTCGGTGTCAACCTGACAGGCGCCAACCGCGTCATCATCTACGACCCTGACTGGAACCCTTCGACCGATATACAGGCGCGGGAGCGTTCGTGGCGTCTAGGACAGAAGCGAGAGGTCGAGATATATCGTCTAATGTCCGCGGGCACCATCGAAGAAAAGATCTACCATCGCCAAATCTTCAAGCAGTTCCTGACGAACAAGGTGTTGAAGGATCCTAAACAGCGACAATCGTTCCAGATGAGTGATCTGCATGATTTGTTCACGCTTGGTGTTGAAAACGTTGAGGGCGAGACAGAGACGGGCAACTTGTTCCGTGGATCAGAAGTCAAATTCGAAGAAGATGGTAAGACTGCAGCGGCAGCGACCGATGCTACAGGAGTCGAGGAGCTCGCTGCAGTGAAGGGTATCTCGAGAGCCGAAGCTTTCAAAGCCCCTGAAACTGACACAGAGGATGCTGCTACCATCCACGAAGATGGCACAACAACCGACGAAAAACCTCCAACAGACTCCCGTCTAATGTCAACCATCTTCGCTAAAACAGGCGTGCATTCCGTCCTCGAACACGACGCCATCATGAACTCCACAGCCGGCGGCCGGAAACGTAAAGTCCAAGCCGACCCAGCCTACATCCAACGCGAAGCAAAGCGACAAGCCGCCGTAGCTGCCGAACAGCTGAAGAAGAGCATGCAAGAAGCCAGGAACGTGCCCGCTGGCACACCAACATGGACCGGTCAATTCGGCGAAGCAGGACGGCCAGACGCACCCCGCGGTATGGCATCCACGCGCGGCGGTCGAGGTGGTCGGGGAGGAGGAGGAGGAGGACGCGGCGGCGCCCCCTCCTCGACATCCATTCTCAACAACCTCGCCGCCCGTCAAGGTCGTCCCGCTCTTCTTAACCCAGGCACCACATCCGCCACTTCATCCCGCGGCTCCACTCCCTCCGCAACAAACAACCACACCCCTACTGCACCAACAACACCCCAAACCTTCCGCGGCCGCCGCATGCTAGAAATGATTCGCGATTTCATGCTTACACACGGCGGGGTGGTGCCCAGTCGTATGCTCGTCGACCATTTCGATCATTATTGCCGGGCGCAGCCGGGACGTAATGAAGAGTTCAAGGAGATGCTCAAGTTGATTGCTACGCTTGAAATGGGTACGACGAGTGCGCAGAGGGGGAGGTGGGTGCTTAAGGATGAGTGGAGGACGCCGGCTTTGGGTAGGGGGACTGGGGGGAGATGAAAATTAGTTCATGGAAGGGGATGGAGATTTAGTTGTGCATGGCGTAGCATTGCATTTCTAGGGCGTTTTTTCTTTTAGATGGGGATGATACCATTTTGCTGTTTTTGGGTTGTTTGGGAATGCCAAGTGCTGGCAAGTTTTTTTTTTCTCCCGGAAAAAATTACTGGATGGAGATTTTTGTTCTTCTACAAATAATTAGTGGGGTCTTGAGAGCAAGTCCAGTATATTCAGCACTACAATGGTAGGAAAAAAGCAGTTATTTGTTGCACAAGCTTGCTCACTCAAAACAACAACAACCATACAAAGGTCACAATCGTCTCAACGGTTCGTGGATAGCTTTTCATACTTGCTCAAGGTGATGTTTCCCGTCTCAGATATTGCCGCATAGCCTCAGATGCTCCCTCAACGACGCCACTGTGAATTTCCGTCCAAAATGCAGTGGCAGGCTACGGTACAGCTGCTGACATCCAACGCAATGAACCCCTCATTCCAGCTCTTTGGAAGGGACTTTGACTGGTCTGCTGTAAGAACTCGCAGGCAGCATTCACGACCCTACCAACTACGACGATGATGCAGACATACCTTCGAAGAGCTCCTGGATCCGCTTTTACGGACGGAGATCGCGGCAACCGGATGCCAGGGCACTCGAGGTATGCGCGCCAGCTCTTTATTGCTATAGCAAGCCGAATTCTGACAACTTCCAGACAGGCCGGTGATTCTTGAGGAGGACGAGGGCGATAGTCCTGACCACACTGGCGATAATAGAACCACGCGACGTGCATCGGGAGAGTCAGCGGCCCAGTCTCTGCCTATAAGACTGGACCAGGACGGTTGAGGGGAGAGCAAAGAAAACGCCTCGGATCTTGAAAGGGACATGCAACTAACTCTCGAAGAGCAAGAGCAGTTATTAGCTACCTCTCCTAACTCCCCACGTCGTCGCGCGTTTGAACCATCGCATCCTCCGATTGATCAGAATTGTAACCGAGGCCGGTCAGAAGAGCTCCGGCTCAGCACGCGGCTCTGCAGTCAGGATATGGAGAAGGAACGCCCGCGCGAGCAAGAACAAGAGGAGATGGCACCAGCTGAGATAAAGCACAAGGTAGTGGAGCAGGAACTGGATAAGGCCGACGACGATGACAATAGTGGGAAGCGCGAGCTGCGGGGAGGGAAGCGGCAGCACCAGGACGGAGGAGTCAATAGTGGCATCCACCATTCCGAGAGCAGCGGCCATGGTCATGATACGAATGACGATGATGACTAGGACGATGAGGACGACGAGGAAGACGAGAACCCACAACCTGCAAAGAAGCGGAGACTGTCCCGAGTGTCTCCTGATATGCCTCCAACGCCTCCCCTTGAGAATAGCTCAAAGCCTTGCCGCGGACAGCCTCACAGCGTGAAGCCATCCTCAACCACGCAACTTGAGGTTGTCGATGTGCAGTCCCAGACTGATTTGCTGACATGTTTTCCATTTTACTTGTTCCTCAGAATAAGTTCCTCCACCCCCTTGTATCGCATGTTATTTGAGTCCTCCACTACTGCAGGCGACCAGTTCCAATGTTCAATCTATTTCCTCATGATCCTGAAATGGCCAGATTTCTTCGAACTCCCTCCTCTGTTCATCTGTATCGGCGCCTTCTGCCAGCTCATCTTTAATAAGTTTAGCCCTCGCTCTCGCACCCTCAAATTCCTCGTTCAGCACCAAGCCGTCAATGTTAATCCCAATGAAATCTCGCACTTGCTGCATCTTCTCGTTAACGCTATTTTGCTTGGCGTCCCTGTCTAGACATTCTTCTACTTCCGCTGGGGAGTAGCGAACTGGGCATTTGTCTTCTGGAGGGGCAATTTCGGACCACTTCGCTATTGTCTTGATCAACTGTGCTTGGAGCGATGTATTATCTCCTTCCCATGGTCGACCAGCAGTATCGTAAAGTTGGTTCCTCAAAACAAGGTTATACTTTCCCATTGCGTGGAAGTGAGCCTTGTTGAGGTTACTGGTGTAGCCAAGGTAGAAGTAGTGCACTTGTCGTCGGCGGTATCTTTCCATCTCCACTTCCTTGTCACTGCTGGTCATGCTGGCGAAATCTTCTGCAAGCTCTGGACGCCGAAAATTCTCGGAATCATCGTCACCGTAATTCTGAAAATGCTTTGGGATCTTGGCTTGTAGAAATATTGGAAGGATTGTAGCATGTTGCCAGTCGATGATGCTAGTGATCTCGCCAGAGTCGGAGATGAGGATATTGCTGGGTGAGAGGTCAGGGTGACGAATAGTAGGTACGTTCAGCTGCTCCTCTTTTGGAACGAGGTGAGGAGCAACCTTGAGGTAGTCTGATAAATGATGAATCTGCACCTGTGGATCTACCTTTTGGCCATGATATAACTCCCTGTAGAATGGTTCCCGCGGATACCGCTTCTGGCCGAATCTCTGGAGCCATAGCATCTCCCTCTCACCAACTGCTTTCAACACCTCTTCACTACTCTTCCCTGAAATTTACTTGGTTAGCTAGCTTAGGATTATACAGATAGGGGCGCTCACAAGGTCCGCGATTAGCAGCGAGCTCATTTCGCTTTTGATACCACCAGAGATAGTCGGTCGAAGGTCCAATGCAGAATTTGCCTACATCTTCGATGCTGTTGTCTTCGAGCATATCCACGCTCTTAACATCAGGGTCCAAGGAATCTTTGAAAAAAAGACTACCACTAGCAGGAAACCGAATGCCAAACAGACGCCTTTCTATATCCACAATCTTCTCAACAACCGCCATCCTTTCGTCAAATGTCATAGTATGCCACGTATTTGCCAACTCCCTCCCTGGAACTCGCTCCATGATCATGTATTCAGACCCAAGTTGATTAGAAGCTGATGAGCTCCAGTCGAAGATCTTGGGAATCGGAATGCCATGCATACGTAGAAACTCCATCGTGGCAACCTCGCTAGCGACGCCATATTTGCGAGGAACAGTACAAGGGTATGGTAGACGTGCAATGACCTTCAACCCATTGCGGAAGGTTGCTTCAAAGATGCGGTATGAACCGCCCTCTGCGAGCTTTGTGACAAGTACAATGTCGGTACGGGGTAGCCCGACAGATTTGGCAACAAGGTGACACAAATCGTTTATGTTGAAATAGAGTTGCCTCTCCGACAGACGCAGATGCTCATTGTAACTGAGGACACGTATAAAGTTAGCGAATGTGCAATATCAATCAACATCTGGTCGGATTAATAGACTCACAGCCACCTTCCGGATGTGTAGTTGAAGAATGAGTTGGTCGAGTCGTTGATCTTGGCCGTTGCTTCCCGACGCCTTTCCATGCTGTAGTTGCGTGACTGGACTGCCAATGAAGCTATCTTATCGCTAACACAAGGCGTGCAGAAACAGCGGAGAGCTTTTCGTACAAGGCAATTCCTCTGCATTGTGTAAATTAAAGCTAGAGAAGGTACCACGCGGTGGTTTAAATAGTCCGATAGCCGCCAAGACTAATCTTACCTTGTCTGGACACAGTGGTGGGGCGGGGCTCCGCAACAGGCAGGCGTGCCGCGATCACAAGAAAACGCGCATGCTGTCAATCACAGGAGCTTGTGGAGTGCCAAACAGCAAAGACAATCAAAAGACAATCCATTGCAGCATACAAATAACACAACCTCGTTAGGCGACTGAATCTATCCAAATCCAAATCTTTCCTAATCCCCGCAGCGGACTCACTGCCAAACAACCGCCCCATTAGCATACTTGATAAAGTACTTTCTTTGTCTGTTGCTATAGATCCAGTTCGAATCCTTGTCACTTTCAGGTGCGTACCATTCGTCGACCCCGTTTATTTGACGATTCCAAATGCCTTCGTCACCCCACCAAACCCATTCCGACGAGCTTGATCCTCCGGTTCCCGTTCCAGAGCCCCCAGCCTCTCCTGCAGAGGTTGAACCCTCCCCAGAAGTAGAGCCTTTGAATTCCTTCACAAAATTGTCCCAGCCTACAACAACGTCCTCTACTGATCCGTTCTTCCTTACATACATCACTCCCATGACAGCATGTGTCCCGCCGTACTTTTCCCGCCACTGGCGAATGGTTGAATCAACTTTCCCAGCATTGGGCTGGATTTGGAACTTGTTGTAGAGCGTCCCATCCTGTTCTACCTCTCCATCATAATCCCAGCGTATGCCAAGATTCTCCAGATCCTTCTGTTTCTTGGGGTACGCAGTCTGGCCGCGACTCACAGAAACGTTGGTTAGTTTCTTCGCAGCGTTGGTAGCTGCTGAACGAGCTTTGTCGAGAATTTTGTTCATGGTGACGGTGTCTTACTGAATGCTTCTAGCTCCCCGAGGAATGATAGTGGATGACGTGGAAGTCGAATGGTCTGTAGGATCAAAGTTAAAGTTGGATAGAGATGGTGGTGGGTCCGGTTACGAAAGTTTGCCTCCAAACTTGAGTATTTCGATCAGGATTGAAACTTGCAGTGTGAGGGATTGACGGGCAGATTATAATATTCGAGAGTACAACAAGAGTTACATAATTGAAGAAATCAACATGAATCCTTCGATATGGTACGGGCTCTCATGGCGACCCAGACCGCCCAGCTATGGCTGCGACCTACCATCTACCATACATACGACGAGACAACAACTCATACGAGCATGCAAGAAGCCAGCGCTTCACTAAGAGCGCCCCAGCCCCTGTGCATGACTGCTACTGGCTGGCAAGAAGCCTGAAGCAATGCAGCCGAATGGCGTGGCATTACGAATTAAGTGCAGCATCCATCCTATCAATCACCACGACCACTCTGCTCAGCGCTTCTCACCCCCCACCCAACAGAAGGAAGCGTCGATGACTCACATCGTATTGACTCTATCTGGAAAAGACCCAACAGGAGTAGGGTTTCGATGGTGAAACGCTTTGATGATGGATTCCCAATGTTCTAACTTGTTTCTATTTCTATTAGGCTTGGGAAGATTATGAAGCAATAGCCAGGAGGTAAGATGTTCTATTTTGTATCTGAATTTGCAGTCTCAACATTCACGTGGCATGTTCTCTAACATCAGACGAAAAGTGACTTGACTTTAGGTAAGAACTGCACAAGTACGCCGCCGCTAACCAACCCCGCCAGAATTCTTGTCACAGAAACAGTGGACGCTGGGGAATAAGCCAGTTTACATCCGAAGTGAAACCCCTGCATTCATTCGCAAATACCGTAGTATGTGAAATACATGGCGTGCATCTGGATGCAGCACGCACCCCATGTCACATGTTTGTCGGCAACCGGAGCCCTATTTGTGGTGCGCAGTTACACGGACTTGATTGGCAGTCGTTCCCTCTGCTATAGAGGTGGTGGGGTGATTTGAACTAGTGGGTCAACATCAGCATCGCGCCATTTCTTAAATGCCGTTCCAGCCGCCCTCTACATGATCCTGACGGCGTAATTAGAGGACCGTGTTACATCCTGTTGGTTGGTGCCGTATTACTCCGTTTCACTGAGCGTGCGCGTTAGTAAGTTTACCTCCTTCAGAAAGCGCTTAGCAGAGCGGTTCCCGCAGCAAAATCTTCCTCATCGTGCCGCGACCGACTAAATTCCCAATCCATTGATTGGTTTTGGATATATAGTACCCGCCCAAAATCTTGTCATGCAAAGCAAGCACTTAATCGTCGTACGCGAGCAAATCAAATCGACCGGCTAATCACCACGTCTTGGATGCGACACACCCTGTTCCTGACCCAACATCAACCATCAATATAGCAAGTAATCCCCAAGCGAGATTCTGACGACCGTAGCACTAAAGCAATTTCCGCAAGCGCTGTAGCTATAGGAAGCTACGTCGCTAGATATATTTGTAGCGGCGTGTAGAGTGGTGATGCTTCAGGATGCTCGTGCTTCTGCGAGGTGGGATATTCTAACCCCAGGGACGGAAAGAAGGTAGGGACAGTTATTTAGCCTCAGCAGTACGCAAGGTATTAGCACGTTTGTAAGGTTTGCAGGGGTTTTGTAGAGACTGGCGTGTGCGTGGCGTTATTACTAGCGGTTATCGCAGTAAAAACTTAAAAGATTCGCCTGCACCTATTAAGCAACAGCACAATATTCATAACGCACAAAGGGTTAGAGTCTAACTGCAGTTAGCACTATGTTTTCACCATCCTGCCATGCTAGACCATAGGTAAACACATCACAGAGAAAACAAAAGATGAACAAATCAAATAAAAGAGGTAGAAAACTTTTAACATTCATCGTAATCTATAGAAAAAAAAAAGGTGGAAACCCAGAATCCGTAGACCCAGCTATTGTAAACCCATTCATCTATAACATGTGCAAGCTTCGCTATGCAAGGACATGAGAAAAAAAGCAAAGAAAGAGAAGAGAGAAAAAAACGCCAGGAAATGCTCATCTACAACAACAACAACAACAACAGAGTCACTCTGAACCATGAAGCTACTTAAGCGATGGCAGAGACACCACCCTCTTGCGTAACAGGGTTGATCTTCTCGTCAAACTTGAACTTGAATTCGTGACCAAGCTCCTTCTTCATGGCAGTAGTAACAGCCTCGAGGACGTTATTGAAGACACCAAAAGAAGCCGGGTTGTTCTCGTCGTTGTCGCCGCCCTGGAAGACACCGGTGCGGACAAGGCAAGTGTTCCAGCCATACATGTTACCGCCGACAATGTCAGAAGCGGGGTTGTCACCGATCATATAGATGTTGGCGGGCAGCTTCTCGTCGTTGTGGATGGTTTCCATCCAGCTGGCGATGACCTCGTCGGCGTATTTGTAGGTAGCCAATTCGGGCTTACCGTAGACGACACGCTCGAGTTCGACGCCGGTGAGCGACTTGTACATGGCCTCGAGACCGATGCGGAAGGCGCCCTGGGACATGCGGGGGAAGGGGTGCTCGGTGGGGCACAGCAGGTCACCCTGAGAGAAGTAGATGGGGATGCGCTGGGAGACGGGGTCGGCAGCACGGGTTCCGAAACGGCCGTTCTCGGACTGTAGGAGATCCATGATGATCTGGATGTCGGTGGCGTAGTCACGGCTGTCGGAGAAGACCATGATGGCTTCGATGTTGATCTTGCTGAAGTCGCGAGGGCGGGAAGTCTTGCGCTCCTCGTCGGTGAAGACACGGTAAGGGGCGATGGTGGGGTCCCAGGCGATGATGTCGTTGGGGACGACAATGTCTTGGAAGCCGTACTCCTCAGCGACCTCACGGCACTTGTAGCCTTCACCACCGACAACAAGAACGGTCTTGTAGTACTCGGCCAAGGCACGCATGGGAGTGTGCGACTGAATGAACTGCTCGGTAGAGATGGGGTTGTGGAGGATCTTGGAGAGCTGTTCGACACGGGCTTGCTCGGGCTTGCCAGACCCGTTGGTAAGGAAGATGTGGGGTATCTTGATGCCGAGCTCGTTGTCTCCGTTGAGGATCTCAAGGACGCGCTGTCCCTCGGGAATGAGACGGTCACCGTGGACGAGGACACCGTCAATGTCGAAGACGAAAGCCATGTCCTTGGCAGCACGAACCTTCTCGCCAGCGAGATCCTGAAGCTGAGCAGCGATGATGTCGCGAGACGGCTGGATTGGGGGCATGCCAGGACGCTGAGCTGCGCCACGGCCATTGGGGTAGTGAACGGACGACAGCCTTGACTGCCTCTTGGAGCGGGGGATAGGCAGTGAGGTACCGAAAGAGTTGCGGGATCCTCTCCTCTCCTTCATCGAGGGCGAAAGGGAAAGGTTGTGCATGTAGTTGGTGGTGTCAGCTATGGCACTTCGGGTTGCTGGTACTTCGACCGCGTTGATAGTGCCATCTTGAGTCTCGCCGGGGATAGGAATGTCGTGAGAGCCGTCGGTGTTGGTCTTTGTGTGAGCGAGAGGAGTTTCAGCCAACTCGTTGTCTTGGATAGCAGAGGGAGACATGATGATGGTGGTTGGTTGAAGTTGAAGGTGTGATAAGAATGGGGGTATCAAGTCAAGAAGATAGGATCAAGCTTCACAGAAGCTGAGAGAGAGTGATGCTGAAGATGGGGAGTTATGTGATGGATGAGCAGTCATCAGGGTCCTGGGGGAGGGGCTATATATCACATCACTCGTCACAAGCAACGACTTCCACGCAGCCCAGATGCCATCATCATTCGCCCATATCTTCTAGAAACTTTGGCAGGAGTTTTTTACTATCCCGATTCAGGCCGGCACACCAACCACGCCCTGGCACCCTGAGCATTCAACAAGTACCTCTGTACCCACAGTGCGACATCATTGCCATGCGGAAGTGGCCGTGCATGGCAGCACTAGTGGAGAAGTTTGCTGAACCAGAGAGGCAGAACTGGATACCGTCACCGCCGTATTATCGCCGAAAACTGGAGACTGATGGCAGCGTGGTGCTATGAGTCGCCACAACACCGAAAAACAGCGTTGTATACTGTTGGCCGAAGCCGTGCAAGCCTAGCGCAGAGCCTCACTTGACCGGACGCAGAGCGCGGCCGGAAGATAAGGCACGGTACACACCGCCTGTGAGAGCAGGTTGGCGTGCATATGCGACATGTGGGATTAGCAGAGATGGAGACGAGTGTAGCAAGACGGCTTTACTTCTAGCAGCATCTGGTAGTGACGAGCAATGGGTGGGGGCGTGGTAACCGCGGCTCGCCGAATTAGGGCGAAGGCAGCTAGTGATGTGCGTAGGCGAATGGCTGGCAACGGCAGAGCCGCACGACTGTTGACTTATTGGGAGTCAATTTGGGACTACACTGTCCCACACACATCCTGGCGAAGGAAGATGAAGTCGGCAAAACTTCCGCGCCAGCAATTCCTCTGGCTTCGCTCGGCCCCTGCGGTGGACCCTGCATCCACACCCGACGTCATTGTTGCTGACGAGGACCAACACCAGAGCGTCCATGTGAAACTGTTGGATGGGATTATTATGGAGTTGGGGGAGTTTTTTCGCAATGGCACCGATGCCTTGGCACAGGGCGCTGCCATCGGAATCTCTCGGTGAGAGGCCACGGCCGACAGCATGGTTGGAGCTGTCCAGGTAGAGGCGACGATGATGAAAGAAGGGAGAAAATTTCGGACGGACCAAGGTCTGCGCTGGATATTTGTAGCTTCACCCTCTCCAAAGCTACTTGGCGACTTCCATCCTCCTCACCCTACGTTTCCCACGCCTGAAGAATCACAACACGCGCAAACATGGCTCCCCTCGCGAACCAAAAGACCTTCAAGCTCTCTAACGGTGTCACCGTACCAGCCGTGGGATTCGGCACCTTTGCCAGCGAAGGCTCGTCTGGCGAGACGTACGCCGCCGTAACGACAGCGCTCAAGACGGGCTACCGCCACCTCGACTGTGCGTGGTACTACCAAAACGAAAGCGAAGTCGGCGACGCCGTCCGCGATTTCCTCAAGGAAAACCCCAACGTCTCACGCGGCGACATTTTCATCTGCACAAAAGTATGGAACCACCTGCACGAGCCCGACGAGGTCAAGTGGAGCTTCGAGTCGAGTCTGAAGAACCTGCGCGTCGACTACATTGATGCCTTCCTCGTCCACTGGCCCATTGCATCCGAGAGCGATGCCAACCACCACCCCAAGCTGGGTCCGGACGGCAAGTACATCACCAAGAAGGAGCTCACCGAGAACCCAGAGCCAACATGGCGCGCCATGGAGGAGATTTACGACTCGGGCAAGGCCAGGGCCATCGGAGTCTCCAACTGGACGATTCCCGGCCTGAAGCAGTTGCTCAGCATTGCCAGGGTCAAGCCCATGATGAACCAAATCGAAGTCCACCCCTTCCTCCCCAACACCGAACTCGTCAAGTACTGCCAGGAAAACGACATCCTCATCGCCGCCTACTCGCCCCTCGGCTCCCAGAACCAGGTCCCCAGCACCGGCGAGAAGGTCCGCACAAACCCCAAGCTCAACGAAGTGGCCGAGCGAAGCGGTCACGACCTTGCACAGGTCCTGCTCGCATGGGGTCTCCAGCGCGGCTACGTTGTCTTGCCCAAGAGCTCCACGCCCAAGCGCATCGAGAGCAACTGGCTCATCCCCGAGTTGAGCAAGGACGACTTCGACGCAATCGAGGAGGTCGCCAGGGGAAGGCACACACGTTTTGTCAACATGAAGGACACATTCGGCTACGATGTCTGGCCAGAGGAGACGGATGGTGGTGAGCTCAAGGCATAGATGGTTGGTGGGGGGGGGGGTATGAGATCACACGACATCTTCGCATATTCGCTTTATTGCTTGTTTCTTTTTAGGATACCAAAAGTCAATCCGAGACTTTAGTTACATCAGCTCATGAAGCAAATCAAATCTTTATTATGGGATTATTAAATCATCTTTACATGTCATGTTTGCACATCTTGTGTTGACGTGGTGTGACGCCGTTGCAAGCGTCACCCCCGCACACCCGGGCCACCGGTGCACTACCATTAGGCCTATGCACAAGCATCTCGTCTACATGACATCTTCAGGTGCCTTGCCCGAAAACAACTGCGAACCAGTCGCAGTGACATACAATTTGCGTAGTGGTGAGTAAAAAACCCGTCAAGTCAGCATCAGGCGATGCAGTAGTTCCAAATTCTTCCTCTCTCTGCGTACTTTGATCTGTTCGGCATTTTGCTGCTCCGCGATTGCTTGCTTCGGTAAGACTATATCTGGAAAGTGCTCTTTTGTAAACTCCATAGCCATCTGCGCTTCTGTAAACCTTTCCTGTTCCATCGACTGCCGGGCGACCCCTAGGCACAGCTGAACTAGGAAATTCCGTCGACTCCGAGATGAATTTACATATCTGATTGCGCCAGCAGGGTCCTGGATGAATTGGCGTCCAGGACATGTGCTGGGGTTTGAAGGGTGGTGTAGCCAGAGCATAGACTCGACCGCTCGACTCCATCCTCCAAGCCAGCAGGGTGATGACAGCAGGAATGACTGGTACAACTCGGGCTCGAGAGATTGGTCGGTATTGGAGATGATCCGGTTTACGAGATGACCACCAGCGGGTCTCAGAATGCCGTAAGCTGCTTCATATCCTGCGTTTTCGACCAGGCGGAACGCTTGCATGAAAACAGTCAGACCGCTAGTCAAGCTTGTGTCTGCCACGAATACAACCATTTTCGCCAGTAGTTGTTGTCTAAAAGTTGCTATTTGTGTCACATCTAGTCCGGTGTCTTTGGCGCGTTGTTCACTGGACCGGATAAGCCAGCGCCAGAGTGCTGTGGTCTCGCCCTCGGCTACTAGGAGAGCCACCAGTCTGTCTAGGAATTTACTAGCACGCGCAGACTTCAAGATGGACATGTCGACAAACTGCTTCGAGGTGTCCAAGCCGCTAGTTCGGAGCCATTCGGCGAGTACAGATGTAGGTGGTGTTCTATCTTTGAGCCGCCATGGGCTTTCGTTCGTGGTCTTGTCAAGTACCTCGAGACACATGGCAGCCTTTGGCAGCGTGGCGGAGCCTGCAGCAATCTCATCAACGAACCAGCTGATTGGGTCTCTTAGGATGTCTATGGCAGCAGGCCCCGGCCCTCTCCGGCGGGGCTTCACCGCAAACAGAGGGTTGTGCAAGATGGAGTCGATGTGCTGAGTCGCGGAGGCGTACGATGACATGGAGCGGCTGGGAGAGGAATCGCGCCGACCATATCGGACGGTCAACTCTCGTGTCGGTTTCTGTGGGTTGCTTTCCAAGGGGGCGAGGGGGTGAGCGCGGTCGAGATGGGCGCGGAAGGAGTTGGTCAGCAACGTGAGTAGTTGCTGAGACTCTCGCGGCGAGAGGGGAAGCTGTGGATGCATCTTGGAGGCGAGAGTACTCAGGGCGCGCTTGCTTGCGGAAGACTGCATGACTTGGCGCACGTGTACGTGTTGGTGGTGTTGCAGTCCGACGTCGTCGGTGGTGTCTGGTTGGGGGGAGTGAGGCGGATGACGAGGTGGACTAGGCCCCTCGGGAAGGTGCCGCCTTGTGCGCACGTGACGAGCTTAACGCGCGCATCACGGCAGGCTGGGACAAGACGCTCAAGCTATTCGTAGATCAATCGACCTTCAGCCCTCCCCTCACTTGTGCATACACGACAGCCTGCCCCAGCCCCAGTCAACGCGACTCTGCCGCGTCCGTTGCCCTTGGAAGCTCTAGTGCCAAGCCGACGTGGTCGCTTCCCTCTAGCTGTTTCCCCAACTGTACTCGGAACCTCGCTCTACATCACCACCTCGCCCGCCCACCAATCCGCCCACATACACACACACTCAATCAAGTCCCCCGCGGCTTGCCCACACATCACACAAATCCCATGTCTGAAGCACCATCTCGGCCTGCGCGAGGCAGGAGCTCTGCCCGCGGCGGCAGGGCATCATACGCCTCTCGGGGCCCCAGAAAGACCAACGGCGACAGCGCATCCTCCAACATTGACACATCAGCAGACCAGGGCGAACTTGGAGAGCTTAAGAAGCGCTACCAGCCACAGCTGTCCACACTGAAGGAGCTATTCCCCGACTGGACCGACGCCGACCTCGTCCTCGCAATCCAAGAATCTGACGGTGACCTGCAAACTACCATTGAGAAGATCAGCGAGGGTAAGCGCTCCACGCTACACGTGCACTGCGCCTGCACGCTGGCAAAAAGAAACCCCTCCGTTACGCAAGAACAATACAACTGACAGGCTACAGGCGCCGTATCGCAATTCTCAGAAGTCCCGAAGAAAGCAAAGGACAGGTCCCGCTCCAAGGCCAAGGAGAATGCCGCTCCTATCGATGGCACGTCCAGTCTGCGTGGCCGGCCCGACGGAGCCCGCCGTGGTGTCGACAGCGGTCGCGGAGGCCGTGGCGGACGAGGCACTGATCGTGGTCGCGGTGGAATTCGAGGCGGTCGTGGAGGCGCCGCCGGTGGACCTCGTGCGGCTGCTGGATCAGTCCCGACTACCGAGTCCGCTGCGTGGGACACGCCCACAGTCCCAGAAGAGTCCCAAGAGACCAACAAGGACGATGAGACCGTACACGCGCCCGAAGCGACTCCAGAAGCCATAAAGCCTGTCGTAGAGGCTGGTCTGACAGCCGCGAAGAAGACTTGGGCGAGCATGTTCGCCGCACCCAAGCCCGTCCCCGCAGTTCCCAAGGCAGCTCCAAAGCCTGCAGCTGCTACAGCCCCCGAAGTGCCCACACAAGTACCCGACGAGACGCCCGCGCACCAAGTTGCCCAAGAGCCTGCCGTGCAGGCAGAAGAACTGCCCATACCCCCAGTCGCTGACGAGGCCGTCGAGACGCCGCCTATCACCGCCGAAGATACGTCAAAGATGACGCTGGACAAGAGCGTGGATGATGCCGTTCCTGACGCCACCCTCACACCCTCTGGAGATCAACTTACGCAGGAGAATGTTGAACATCTGCCTGACGAGTCCCATCCACCGCCGACCGAGACAGCTTTCAGCACTGTCGCAAGCTCGAAGGATATTGGAAGTGCTGTAGCGACTCCATTGAACGGTCCCACACAAGCACCTATTGGCCGCCCCGCCATTGGAGGTTTCCAGATCACCGCACTAAAGGCGACTTCCGGTACCCCACACCGAAGCGTAAGCTACCAGAGGAAGTTGGTGGAGCAACAGGAGGCAGTAGTCATGCCCGGTAACCACGCTGTGGACAGGGCTGCAGTCCAATTTGGTAGCATGGGACTGGGCGACGCCTCGGATCCTGATGTCGATGAAGACAGGGAAGAGGCGGAAACCAGGACTCAACCGCCCCAACACTCGCCTGTTGCACAACCCAGAGCCTCTCTGCCTCCTGCTCATCGCCAAGCAACTCAAGATGCACCACAACAGGAGTCTGCCCCCACACCAAAGCAAGCCCCTGGATTGCCCCCCGTTCCCCAACATCAGCCCAGCCTGCAGCAGTCGCCCTCGAACCCGATCGGATCTCAAGCTATGCAGAATCAAGGATCTCAGTCCAACCAGCCTTACAACCAGTTTGCTAGGTATGGTCAGCCAGGTATTCACTCAGAGGCCTCTGCCCCACCGCAGAAGCCATACGATCCATTCGGCCAGCAGATCCCACAGTCGAACCACTCGCAGTCGCAGAATTACGATTACCCTGGTCAACAGAGCCAGGCCCCGTCCCAGCCTGGTACTTTCTCATCCGCTCCTGACAGCTACCCCTCGAACTACCTTACCTCCGAGCAACGCTCGCAATACCAGAACTACTATGGAAGCTACGGCCAGCCCGTTGCGCAAAGCCAACAGGAAGCTGGTTCCGCTCAGCAGCGCACTGGCAGTGCATTCGGCTCCGGACCTACTGACTCGGCTTATTCGCAGAGTCAGCTCCCACAGGTAAGTGAATCTTCTCATGGGCTCGCCAAACTCATGGCCGATCATAATGCCGAACATTCTGGACCGTCTCATGTAAATGAGTCGCTCTGGGCAGAGATGGCAAATGACACGGACAGAGTAAGGACAGCAGCTAGGCAGAATTCTACATCCGTTCATGATCATGTGCTAACAATTTTTTCAGTCTCAGAGCCAGAGCCGTTACGGCGACGCTCAGAATAGCGGACACAACACCCCCAACCCAGCCGCCATGGCCGGCCAACAAGGACATGGTGCTCAAGGCCAGCACGCGCAGCATGGTCACAGTGCAGGTTACCCATACAACCACCCGTACTACGGCAGCCCCTATTACGCTAACTACATGAACCAATTCGGTGGTTATGGTCAGGGTGGAGCAGGTTATGGATCATTCGGAAAGAGCATGTACGGTCAACCCCAGCACTACGGCATGTCTCCTCAAGCTTCGTTCGACCAGCACTCATCCTCACCTGCTAATGCGGGAGGATTCGGCGCTTCTTCGCTACATGATCGCGGCAGCGGCATGGGTGCAGGCTTTGGTGACTACGGTCGCTCAGCCTCTGGGGCATCTCAGAACCCCAGCGCCACTGCCGGCTCTGCTGGATTCGGCGCCATCCCCGATACGTTCACACGACCAGGAAACTTCCATCAAAGCTCCTATGGACAGCAGGGTAGCCAAGCTTTGAACGATGACGCCCTGAAGCCCTCGAACGACTACAAGAGCGGTGGACCCAGCCCATCGGCTCTTGGAGCTCAGCCTGGTCGCCCCGGCTCCGCCAACCAAAGCACTCCCGGACAAGGCGGACCCCAACACCCTCAGCAAGGCTACGGCAACTACCCGAGCCACCTTGGCAACAGCCAGTATGGCGGTCTCGGTGGTTTGGGTCACCAGAACTCCGGCAGCCACCAGCAGCAGCAGAGTGGTTACGGCAACTACGGCGGGTTTGGAGGATACGGTGGCAGCTACAACCGCGGAGGCTGGGGCGGAAACTACGGCCAGCACTAAGTCCAGTCTTCTGCAAATACAAGACGTTTGAGAGACTTGACACGTTTTAAAGAGGGGTATGGCCTAACCACAACATCACGACGAGCTTGTACGACAAAGGGTCATTGTTTTCTTTCTCAGGTCCACCTTGAGTTGACTGATGGCACGAAAAAGCATGTTTCCATGATACGCTTAATAGGCCTCAGATTTTGTATTATGACAATCTCCTTTCTTCTCTCTCGTTCCTCTCCTCTTGCATCCTCTCTTTTCAAGTCCATGTCAATCCATTGGTTATCTACGTGCTCAGTGGCGAGGCGTTCAAATCCGCAAGGGAGGGATAAGCTTGAAAAGATTCTTGTTTGTCTGATTTTGCGTGTAGTCTGCTTTTTCTTCTCTAGTACTTTGAGAAGGAAACTGTATTAGGGTATGGTTAGGGACTTGGGGGGCAAAGAGCAGATCAAGGTAGCTCGATGGCGTTCACAGTTGAGCTGCTACAGCTAAGCAATGCACATCATTGAACATGAAGCAAGTTTGCGCTTCTTCTTGACTCTGGTATTACATGCGTGTGTGCTTGCCTTGATCGCCACGATCAGTGTATTCGAGTACTCCAATGTCACGCTTGAACGCTTGGCACAAGGGTCTAGCGAGATGCAGGTACGTATATTTTCTGGCCGAGAAGCCGGCGATCTTTTGCCTCGGCTGCCTTCCAAGGTGTCTTCTAACAACTTTTTGCTTGCTCACGCAACGTTGACGCAAATACTTGCGGCCCCTAAGGTAATTCTCTTTTCTGACCACTAACCGCGCTATGACACGCAAGCAGACCAGGGCATGTATTCCGAGTCGGTTCCGAAAGGCCCGATAGAAGGTAGTTTATGTAAGCAGTCTTGCGCGATGGCGTGCCTTCTCGACGTGATACGACGGGAGAACTCATTAGTACTGTTGCAGGCTATCTAGTATGCCAATATTGCTGCTTGCACCAATGAATCCGCCTAGAAGAGAAACCTTCCATGTGTTAAATACTACGATACCGCCGGCGTCATACGGCACCGGCATCTACATTGACGCACCACTGCTGATATCTGCTCACCGCCAACGACATGGACGCGATAGCATGCTCAGAACGTTGGTCCACAATAAACTCAAATCTCCACGCTACTGCCGCCATGATCCACGATTAGCTCGTTTGCAAGGATAGCAATCAGGCATCTTCCCCTTCTAGGCAAAGCTCTTACCGCCATGCATCAAGGTCATCATGGTGCTGTCGGACTTTATATTCTGGCAAATGCACGCGCTGTTTTCCCAACGCAACTCGCAATACCTTGATGGTTCCTAGATTCTCACAAGCAAGATCACGAATGCGCCTAATTGCGTGCTGATTCATAGTACTTTTCTTTTTCTTTTTTGGAGTCGAGACGTATGCGTTGGCGAGCACCTGTCTTGGTTGATTGGAACAGCGCGTAGTCAGCTGGAGCGACACCCCAGTCAAGTGAGGGAGCTGAAAAACACCAGCGACAGTACTTGAAGAAGAGAAGAGTACACAGTATCTGGAGAAGACCCGACACGTTCTGTTCGTACTACACCAGACTCGAGATCCTGGAAACGTCCACCATGGAGTCGGCATCCTACCAAGCCGACAGTCTTTCTGCATCGCCATTACTACGTCTTCCTTTCGAGATACGTCTCATGATATACGAGTACCTACTTCTGCCATCCACGACTCCCGCGACCGGAAATGGAACCTCGGTTGCGAACTTGATTCCCGACTTTCACACCTACCTTTCAGACGAAACAAATAACGACCCGTGTACGCTGAGCGTACGAACTATGGATCCATGGTTAGGAGCACAAGGCTCGAGGGCGTGGAGACGGAGGAGTACATACCAAATCAGAACGGGTACGTTTACAAGCAGTTTGGGAACAGCCACGGAGATTGGACTATACCTGTACACTAACAACCGCAAAGGTCCGTTCTTGACCACCACGACCCCAACAACCTACCGCGTCCTCCTCTCCCCCTACACATCCCACCTCCGCTCCACCGTGCCCTCCCTCCTCGCTCTAAACCAGCAGATCCACGCCGAAGCAAGCAAAATCCTCTACTCAACATACACATTCTCCTTCCACACCAGCATCGAAGCCGCAGCACCCTTCCTCTCCGACTTGACACCCAGAAGCCGAGCGTCCGTCCGCCACCTGAGCGTAACTAAAAAAGCTCTACCGTACAGCAAAGAATTCGATCGCGCAGAATGGGCAAGCCTCTGCAAGTACCTAGCCACCCCCGCCTCAGATACAGCACCCGCCATCTCTCTCCATACCCTGAATCTAAACATCATATCCGGGAAGCCTGACCGCGGCTGGGATTCCATCACGCCCATCCTACCTTCAGATTTCGACACTATGCTGCGTGTGAAGAACGAGTGGCTTGGCGGTAGTGTTTCTGATTTCGGGGGCGTGGATCTCGAGTGGGCCGAGCAGGTTATGGCGGTTAAAGGGGTGAGGGAGGTTAATGTCAAGGCCATGGTGGAGCGGTGTGCTAATCCTGTGTCTGAGAAGCAGGCTTTTTGGATTGCGTTTAGTAAGAGTGTTGCTGAGGGGGGGTTTGGCGAGTGGGTTAGAAGGAGGATGGTTGGGTAGAGTGGGGTGGTGCCTTTTTGGCGCGGCTTGTACATGTGCATTTTATCGCTGTTGCTTGCGCTTGTTATGGGGTCTAGAAGGAATCACGTCTCCCGTATCTCGCAACATACACGTACAGCTCATGAACGTCCGAGAGGCTCTGAGACCAACCGTGTTAATGACTCTTGGGCTCTCTCCCGTGCAGCTCTATGCAACTTGTCCCATCTCTTCTCATAGACCCCTCGCCCACTCAGACTCCATGTCATAACCCAGAAAATTACTCGTCCTCGTCCTCGTCCTCGTCCTCCCCAACCCCCACAACCGCCCTCTTCAACCTAACCCCCCTGACCACCCCATCAGCCTCCCACACAGCCCTACACTCACACCTCCCCTCAAACCTCACCCAAACATCCCTCAAAAAATACCTCGCCAGCGCCCTACTTTGATACAGCACAAACTTTTCATCCGTAGGGCTGATACTACCGCTCTCTTCTCCCTCCCCCGTCTTCTGCGGGCTAGCCAGCACAATCTTGCGAGGCGAGGTGTTGGGCTGCGACAAGTCGGATGACGGGGTAGTGTTGACAGGAAGGAAAACATCCCACTCCGGCACACCATCTACAATCGGACTCGACCCCGCTACTGGTGAAGCATAAGTATCGTACCAGAGTCCTGTGGCGCTGAACAACGCCCGGACGTAGAGAGTCCAGGATAGGGAGAAACCTTGGTTGCGGTAGGAACCCGCCTGTTTTGCACCGTCAGCTTAAATCCTATCTTCATACTGGTAGCAGTAGCAGTAGTAGTAGTAGTAGTAGTAGTAGTAGTAGTAGTAGTAGTAGTAGTAGTAGTAGTAGTAGTAGTAGTAGTAGTAGTAGTAGTAGAGTAAGAAGAGGCGGTGGAGTGTGTAGTGAAAAAACTTACAACGATCTGATTCCCCTTTCTTCGGATAACGAGGATATTTCCGGCTTTACTCCTGTCCAACTCACGCCTGTATACAAACTCCTGGACTCGTGGGTCTAAGAAGGATTCTACGCACTGTTTATCTGTGTGGCTGAGTATTGTAGCGATGGCGTCGCTGAGGCGTGGGTAAGCGGCTTCAAACAACGGATCTGGGCTTATGAAGTAGCGCTCAAGATCGATGACGTGGGGAACGCGGACGCAATGCCTGCTTTGGTTGTGGGGGAAGTGCCGGGTTCTGGTGAGGAAAACCGAGGTCATGATGGTGTCGTGCAGGTCGCCAGTGGGGTTGGAGTAGTATGTGTTATTTAGTTCTTCCAGCTTGTGGAGCAGGGCTTCTTCTTCGCGCAGACGGGCTTCTGAGGCGCGTTTGGTGGGGGAGGAGGGGAGGATGGAGGTGATTGTGTTGCTGAAGCGGGATAGTGTGCTATTGGTCGTTGCTTTTCGGAGGCTAGATTGTCCTGGGTCTTTGAACGAGGCTTTGAAAGTGGAGGAGATGTGGGTAGCGTCTAGGTCTGCCCATTCTTCGTCGTCGGGTTCCCAAAGGGGTTTGCCCTTGAAGGGGGAGAGGTCGCGTAGACTGGTTGGCATGGTTGTCTTCGTTTATTGGTCAGCGACCGGGAATTTGGGTGCGGGGGCTTGTGTGGCGAGATTGAGGTCGGAAGAGAAAGGCGAGTTGAGAGAAAGTGTCAAGCCGTTAGGGTTGATATCTGAGTCTTCTTATGGGTGTGACACAAGGCAGTGGTGCATTTTCGGAACCGTGCGTTGTTTGCGCTCGCCTAAGGTCGACATCAGATAATGGTGACTGTGACTTTGCTGGTCGCATTGAAATTTGGTCCACCTAACTGATTGTCCGAATGTGCCTCACTAGAGGTCGTGGTGACTGCATGTTTGATGGACTTGGACGGTATTGCTCATCTTGAGGCCATGTATTTCTGATGCTCAAAAGTCATTGTCTCTTGTTTGTACTCAGGTCGTCTTGACTACCAGCACGTATCAATGCACTTCCGCCAGCAAACTTAGAAGGCGATCCGGAGCGAGAATTGATATTAAACCCGAAAGGGCCTTTGGGAGACTTCCCACCGTTGAGTATGGAGAGCTTGAAGATGATTGTGGAGTCGAGTGTATGGATGATGGCTGGCCATGCTTTGGCATGCTGGTGGTATGCCTTCGATCTTCACCTCCGTCTTCGACATGGTCCCATGAGCTCCGACCCCAAAGGGTGTTGGAGAAGCTTCCACCATGACTGTTGCTACGCGAACGCGACGCCGCCGTTCCTGAAGCTGACTTGGAATAACTGAAGAGGGTCGTACCAGAGACGGACTTGGGGGAAATTGAAGATGTTACCGTGGGTGTTGACGTTGGTGAACTTCCAGGAACATTGACGGATGGACACTCCAGAGTCGGTGCCTTGTGCTGGAGTGGATAGGACACTGTGAATACCGGTTCTGATGCCACAGGCGCGACGCTTTTCGGGTTCTGAGATGGGGAGCGTACATGATTTTTCAGAGACTTTTCAAGTATGTAACGTAGGCTCTCTGCTGCCTCTCCATCCTGCATCTTGATTATTGAAGAGTACAGGGAGATAGTGTGGAAGCTCAGCTAGTTGACTATATGGATGATGGAGCGTTTGCCGCAGGCATAGACAAAGGAAATGAGTGTAAGAGTGAAGGTCGGTACTAAATTGCACCATCGCCATGAGAGTGACCATAGAGCCCGCAGGATTTCACGATTGCCTTGGAGATTTGTCTTGGAACGTCAGTGAATGGCTTCACAGAAAAGGTAGTCGAGACAACGGAGCATCACAGCAACCAGTGCTGTTTTGATGACAATTGAAAGGATATGGGATACTCTGCACTCTTACGATGATGTCAACCACCATTACAGCTGACTGGAGACCTGATAACTTGTAAGTAGATGTTCGCAGGCTGACAGATAACCTCATCGAGGCCGTTCAGTGGGAACGTGTCATTCGAGAAGAATATCAGTTGAACCAGGACCAGGAAAGCATGGTATGTTGAGGAACACGACAGACGTCTCGAAGGTCTCAAGAACCCTGAACTAGTCGGAAGCTCAAAAGACGTACCTATAAGCAAGTCAGTCTTCATTCAACGACCCAAACACCCGAGTCGAGTCCTGCAAGTAGCCACCATATGTCACATCCGCATCCACGGCTCTGCTCGTTAGGAGTTGATAGATTTTCGATTCATTCAGGGAGAGAGCCCAGACTTCTTGATATGTCGTCGTTATCGCATCTCCCCACAGATATCCATCCCCCATCCTCCCGCAGCGCTGCAAGAAACACTACGCCATCATATTGTCCAACCTCGTGAAGTCCGTATAGATGCCCATAGCTTTCGCAAACAACTCCGGTAACCGAATGTAGAAAATGCCGCTTTCCCTTTTTCCCCCGAGAGCTGCTTGCGCTTATCGCAGACGCCTGGCCTCACGCTCAGACTCGAGCAGGCAGAGAATGTCGTTCTCGCGGACTGTAGATTTCCTATTAGTATGGGGGAGTTCGAGAGGGAGGCAGGCAAAAGCGAGCGTGCGTGCGTACCTGGGCCCTTGACGTTGCGGATGATGGAACGGGTCTGGTCGTTCATGAACTCGACGCGGCACTGAGTGACACCACCACGGGAGCCTAGTATATATCCGTCAGCCTGCCGTTTCTCTCACGGTGTATCTCCCCCCGTTTCTTGTATGCGTTCGTGTCGCAGGGAGGAAGTTCGGAAATTTCGCGTACCGGTTCGGCAAAGGACACGGGTGACCTTGACGAGGTTGACGGGGGCCTTAGCTGAGTCCATTTTGTGCGATTGTGAATTTCGACGGGAGTCGGTCGTTCGGTATACGGAAGAGCTGGGTTAAGCGTTGGGGATGGAGTTGTCGCTGGCGTTGGGTAAACGTGAAGGCCGTGGGTGGGCAATTTTGCCAGCAAAGTGCGCTAGTTAGGCGAGCAGGGGTCCGATGCGCTAGGACCTCGTCCACTCTCGCACGCTACATTAGCACCAACAAAAACATAGCTTTGTCCCGTTGTTCTCGATCGTATCTTATAGTGCTGAGGACTTTAAAGATTAGAAGTGAAGTGACCGGCTTCTGATTGCTTGCATGAAGGCCGCGATAGTGGTCATCGTCTTAATCATCACATGTCTTTCGTCATTCACAAGGGGCAGTAGTATTTGGAGGATGTTTCCATTACATCTATCGACTAAATAAATCACACACTTCCCAGGGGTATAGAACGCCCACTAACGCCTTTGAAGCTCAAACCCCCATAATTTTTCCAACCGAGGATCAGTCTTACCGTAATCAAACAACCACAGTTCCTCACATGTTCACATACGCCGCTGCATACCTCCTCGGATATCCTGTGAACAACTTGTCGGAGTATCGTGTAGACACAGTAGTCAAGGGCAGCGGGGGAGGTGTGGACACAGCAGTCGTAGTAATAGTATGCAGAACCGTAACAGTCATCGTCTCGGCAGCACGTTCAACCGTCTCCATCTCACGGATAATCACAGACTTTGTCTCTGTCTCGGTCGCGGTCGAAGTCTGGATGATGACGCTCGTAGCAGTGATAGTGGCGACGATAGAAGGTTGAGGAACAGCAACTTTGGAGTTAACCTCGTTATCTCCAAGGCAGAAACCGAAGGCAGCTTGGCATCTGGCGTTGCAGTAGTCGGAACTGTTGCCGCAGAACCCGTATTCGCTGCAGCAGGAGCCGTGTTGGGAGCCCGTGCAGGTGTAACCGACGTCGGGTCCGCCTGGTGGAGTTCGGTCAGTGTATTGTTTAAAGGGAAGGTAGTTTGGTGGGCGATTTACATTTACCATCGGGCGAGATCTTCAGCCCTGTGAGGGACACAGATGGTTGGGCGACTGGAGGAGGCTGTATGATAGGTTCAGGAACACCTTGGTTGAGTGGGGCAGGAGCCTTTGGATCTACTCCGTAGAATGTCCTGTGCCCAGCATTCTCCATGCCTGTAATCGTTAGTAATGTTCCAAAGGAGATATTCGAACTTGTCATTTCAACTTACAAGTCTCAATGAAGAGATCAGCACCAGCCCAGCACATGAGGCTCGGCTCATCCGGATAACCACCTTCTGTGATATAAGTGTTCCAACACCCAGTGCCGGAACAGTACGCATGGGGACATCCACCGTTTGGTGCGTCGGGAACAGAAAGCTGCACACCGCCTTGGATAAGCGCTACAAGTCGTTGTCAGTCCACCTCTCCGTATTGTTCCTACTGGAATGAAGAGGAAACAACTTACGGCAATACCTAGCGTCTTCCGGCCCAACGGAATGGTCACAATCCACGGCACTAAGATCGTACCACACGGTCCCCTTGCTCTCTTCAAGATGATACTCAACCTGGATAATGCCCACAGGAGCAACGGCATAGTAAGGCAAATCGCGTATCTTGAGCGATAGGCCACCACCAAGTTCCTCTGTGTTATGCATGTTGTGGATGATGGAGCCGCCACCCCCGGGAACCATGCTGCGATAGTTGTCGCTGCCGTCGATCCAGGTTGCGTCGGGCTTGTAGGGGCCGACTTGCCAAAAGTAGATGTCGTAGGGGCAGTGGTTGATGAATTTGACCACGTTGTGGCCGGAGACGACGGGCGCGAGGGAGATCAGGGAGAGCAAACCAAGGAGAGTGAAGAGGAGCTGGAGGGGGAAGATCGACTTCATAATGGGTGGTTTGGTTGGTGGAAGTTTACCCATAGTAGGAAGAGTGCTTATGGTAGGATGGAGATGAAATGGATGTTTGGGGAGGCATTTCCTATAAGCTTGGTGATAACTTGGAGGAAAGCTTGAAGGGAGATTGGAAGGAAATAGGCACTACTTATAGGAAGAGCGATACACTCCTTTTGCTCGGTATTATTCGTTTACTCTTTCCAAGGGTTTATTGGAAGTGACGCGGCCATATCGAAAGCATACATTTGTATCTTCATGGAATGGGCAAGATATATCGACCAAGGTTAGACTGAGGGGTATCTCGAGTATCAATAACCCCCAATGATGATTGTCTGGGTATCATATGGAATACTTGGCAATGTATGCCCGTAATCCAGCACAGACAAAAAACTATCGGAGAAAGAGACCCTCTTTCCCTGCCACGTACTACATACGTAGGGTATTGGAAGCATTGACTACGGTACGTACTCAAAAGCAAGCGGGCAAGGAAGGTGATGAGATCAGACGGGCAGTTATATCGAGCCACATTCCTGCGTTGAGGACATGTCCTGGTAATGCGCTTCCAACAGGGTCTTCTCAGGGTTCCTCGAACCAAACTCTGAATATCGGTTTAGATGCAGGTACTCTTCAACCCCGCAGTGGAGGGGAATAGCAAAACGTTGAGAACCTGAATCTGTGGACGAGGGGAAAACCAGGGAACTAATCGTACGAGCAGACAGCGCAAAACAAAAGGTTCCTAGTTAGGGGCCGATTTCACGTTCAGGTGTTGACGTTTCTTCCAATTCCAAACGCCATTTCAGTTTTGTCGATATGTGCCTATCTATCGGGTATCATGTGTTGTTGCCAAAGCAATTTGAGGCAGCGGAGAACGTAATAGCAATACCACCGAATTACTACCCCCAAGACCCTAACACCATGCAATGCCCTATCCCATAAATGCGAATTCGACTTGAGAGTACCAAGAACCGAAAATACCATCCTTCGAAGCGCAATAAAAACTAAGCTTGCGGGATCTTGGACCGGTCACCGCCCTTTGCAATCCATTCCTCCTTGATGAGCTTGTCTTGCTCCAGATGCATGAGCTTGTATGCCGTACGGATGGTTCCATCGCTGACCTCGACTGCCAGACCAATCTCCTTTGGCGACTTGGGCTGACCCATGAGATGTGAGACGAGGTAGAGACAGGCGCCGGCGATGGAGAGGGGCGAACGTCCAGCTGCAACACCGTAATGGGCGACCTGGTCCGCGCACTCTTCTGCAACCATCTGGACTTGTGTTCCGAGGGCGAGCTTGGCGCAGGCGCGAGGCATGAGACTTGCGGCGCTGGTGGCTGTGGTGCCGCCTTTCTGGTTGAGAAGGTTAACAGTGTCGATGACGGCGCCATTCCCAGCGACTGAGGGCCCGCTATTCTGGGACTTTTGTATAAAGGCCTCGAGAACCTTGAACGTACGTCCAACCTCCTTCTTGCTGACGTTGGTCATCTTGAAGATCTCACGGAAACTGCGCTGCTGGTCGTGCTTCCTGCATGCGATGAAGATGCAGCCAGCGATGATAGCGTCTTGCGATTTGCCCTTGAACAATTTGGCGTCATCGGTCATCTTGAACAGCATCTTGGCCGTCTCGGCGGTCGGGCGACTGATGTTTTGTGAATCGCAGAGGGCTGAGATCTGTCCGTATGCGGACTGCAGCGCCTTGTTGACCTTGTCGTGGTTGGACTTGTTGTGCGCGCGGCTCAAGTCGCGAACCCTCATGCCGCCGTCGCCAAAACCAATCTCTGTCTGGAGCTGAGAGCCATGTAGCAGCGGGTTCGCGGCGTCTCCGATACGCGAAGGGTCGTCGTTTCCTTGATCTAGAAACAAGGCGCGTTGTTAGTATGTGTCTCACTTGCATCTCCTACAAGCAGGCAAGTACTTGCCGTCGTTGGAAAAGGTACGCCACTCAGAACGGGTGTCTATAGTTCTTTCTGCGAGTACACGACCGCAAGAACCGCAGATGGTGTCGCCGGCGCTGAACTCCTCAACTAGGTTTGGGGGGTTCTCTTTGCAGTCCGGGCAGATCATGGCAACGTTCAGGTCTTCCTGCCACTCATCTTCCTTCACAGGCGCGGGTGCGGCTTCATAGACCTCGCCAGGCGACAGCAGGCGGCCATCGGGAGCGTACGACATGGTTCGACCAGTTGCGGGTCAGCTACGGATTGTATTGAGATTTCTAGCTATTGCGCACAGTGGACCGACACTTGCAAACTGCTTCTGGGGTGGGGAGCAGGTCGAGTGAGTGTGGTGGTATGAGACAGGCTGTGCGAGACGTGACGGGGGAGCATTGTAGTTTGGAAGCGCCGGCAGCCATTGCTAGCCTTGGCACGGCGCTAAGCCGCTTCGGGTCGCGGCTCAAGCTGCGGCGGTCCACGGTTTTTCCCCAACCTCGACCTTGACTGTAGCTCCCATTGCCAGCTCCCCCACGTCACTACACCTACACAATGATCGCGCAATCCATCAGGGCCTCGGTACGCTCATGTCGCTGCTGGAATCTGGACACGTACTGACCCGCCACAGCGCCAGGCGCTTGTCCGCGTTGCCCGCCAGCAACCTGCCTTCATCGCTCGCCGCACTTTCATCACTCCCTCGGCCGTCCGATCAGGTGATTCATCCCACGCGCTCGAACGTGCGACAGTACTGACGCAATTGGCACGACAGCCGACCTGGTGCAGGACCTGTACCTCCGCGAGCTCAAGAACTACAAGGTTCCCGAAGTCAAGCCCTCGGACGCCGAGGGCCACGTCCAGAAGTTCGCCGTCCCCAAGGCGCCCGCATCCCCCGAGGAGACGGACATTGCGAACGAGCTCAAGTCATACGAGACACAGGCAGTTGACGTTGAGGGTGCTCAAGGCGAGGACGATGCTGTGCTGCCCCAGGAGGACTGGTTCGAGGAGGAGGATGAGAGCATCACCACTGCCGGCGCCACCCATTAGTAGAGCGTTGCTGGGTGAGGGAAACCATGTATCAAAACACTAGCGACTGTGTCAATACCATTGGGCGATGAAGCCGACTGGAGCTCTGTCCGGAAACATGTGCATCACGTGATGTGACTTTAGATTCAACGTGGGGGTGCAGAGCAGTTAAGGTTGTGACTACGGATGCTAGGCGTGGGCGGATGGGTGCTCTGATGTAAAACAGCTGTACTTGCGTGTCTCAAGACGAGAGTGAGCTAAGCTACTCGTGGATGTGTATTCTTTTGACTCGTTACAGGTCGTGATCTACAAGTACATGAGACGTGGAAGCTATACAACTAGCCTGCTCAGGGTCTGACAGCCGTGCTTTTATCGGGATGGGACTGGGAACTAACACGGGTCCGCAGTCGTTGGAATTTGTACTTTTTGTGCATGTGCATTTCTGCTCAAGAAGCAAGTATTCTACTGCTTGGCACACGTCCAGGGGAGAGGGGCCATGATCGTGATGAGGTTCTGGCAGAAGTTGGGTGGTTACTTTTACGTGCCAGGCTGTAACAAGGGACTGAATGGTGCATCTATTCTCACCTCAGTTTTCCATGCACGCACGACGCGTCGCATTCTGACCGACTGGATGCACATCGTTCCGAGGGGCAGCGACTGTGGCCCCTCAGATAAGCCGGGCTGCATACATGGTAGTCTCTGTCTGGCATGCCCCGTCCCGATAATGCTCATACGACTACGTATGTAAACATGTTCGGAACCTCGGACAAAGCACGGGGTGCGCGTGGGGCTGGAGAGGTATCGCGGTTGGACTCTGCCCCAGTACCTAGCTGCAAGCACGGTCGGCAATCTGCATCAGCGGCTTTGGATACCGACGTCCTAGTGCATGCGGACATGGGACTTTTTTTTTTTTTACTTTTTACTTTTTTTTTTGGGTTAAGAGGTTTACCCTGCGGGACTAGCACCTGTCCACCAGTGCAGTCGTCCAGAGTAGTCGGCTAGTACCGAAATCTTGGTTATCATAGAAAGACGTCAAGACTGGAACGAGGCGGTAAGAAGCGGGGTTTGCAACATAGCCAGGCCATGGCCAGGAGATTGGAGCGCGGAGAGATTGCAGTGTTCACAGTAGACGTCGCGG
This sequence comes from Alternaria gansuensis, assembly GCA_009289805.1. Taxonomy (NCBI): domain Eukaryota; kingdom Fungi; phylum Ascomycota; class Dothideomycetes; order Pleosporales; family Pleosporaceae; genus Alternaria; species Alternaria gansuensis. The sequence continues at coordinate 85,949 of WBOK01000076.1, forward strand.
AAAAACAAGTTGGTTCGCTGGGGGGCCCACCGCGCAGCAGACGCAGCTTGGCCCGACCAAGCGTGTATGCGATGCACAGCTGGCCCACCACCGGATCATGGCAGTACTGTGTCTGTGTGGCCGTGGGTGGCGGACTACCTAAAACCCGTATCCAGCGTGGACGTGGCAAAGAAACGAGGCGGCGCGGGCCAGTGGCGGTCAGTAGACGAAAGGCAAAGGATACCAAGAACAACGCCCGTCTTTAATATAGAATTATCGCCCCGACGCGATCTGCACAGGCGAAAGCTGCCCAGGGCCGCTGCTAGTCCCACTTCGCCCGCCTGCGAAGCGTCAAGCTATTAGCTCCAAGTCCTAACCTGCCCCCCAGCGGCCTCAGCGAGTGCTGAATCCCAAACCTCAAGGCCTGCCAGTCGCTACTGAACCTCGTCCTGCCCCGACGACACCACTCGCTGTCACCAAGGCCTCCCGTCCTCCCCCGCAGTCCAGGAGCGGCTTCCGTTCGCTCCCGGTACCACGGCCTCGTTTGTGACGTCTTCGCGCCCTCTCCTTGACTGCACTTTCGCCTGTGCCTTTCACTGCCTGCCTGCACAGCGGCCTGCCTCACTGCACCACGCCGCACGCGTCCCAATCCAGCGCCATGCGCCCATAGCCTTCTGGAAGCGTGTAGAACAAAGTTAACAGCCGGCCCTTTCCTGCTATTCTCTTACATACATCCAGCCCCCCGTCGCCATGCCCATCGCCGTTGCTCCGGCTCCGCGCGGGCACTACTCCCTCGCGAATGCCATCCGAGGCAGGAGCAGAGCCGCATCAGAAGTCGGCCCGCAGCCTCCGCAGGACACGCACCGCGCCCAGCTGCCCAAGGCCGCCTCGTACACGTACTTCCCCCAGGTCAAAGACATTGATCACGAGCCGCCCGTAGTAGAGCTGAGAGGAGGCTCCGAAGACCATGTCGAAATCGGCAAGAGCGAAGAGCGAACATCGGAGAGCAATTCGGGTGGCTCGAGCCCCTCCTCAGAAGAGGCTCCGGACATACCTGGCGTGGAAATGCCGCAGCTCAGGCCCAACAACCTCTCGCGCCGCTCATCCAGATTCCTCCCTTTTTCCACCAGGAGCAGAGAGCCGTCGGCTGAACGCAAGACGGACCGAAAGGCTGAACGGGGCCGGTCCGACGCTGTGAAACAAGCAGACTCCCCAGCTGGCTCCCCTTCGCGCTCCCTCACCAACCTGCGCAGGAAGTCGTGGGTCGTGTCGCAGCAACCGAGGAATTCTTCGTCGCCCGTCCAAGAAAAGAAACTCAAAAAGAAGAATCTCGGCGACAAGGAGGAGCAGCCCACTACCGAGCCAAACAAGCGCAAGACACCAACGACCACGGCCACAACCAGCATTCCAGAAGAGTCTGAAGCAGCCGACGTCGTGCAAGAAGAGACTCAGCAGCCGGTGCCTCTGAACAAGAAGAACAAGCGCCTCAGCGGTCTCTTCGCCGCGTCCAGTAGTGCCTCCAACTTGCCCTCCGTGCCCAAGTCCTTCTCGACAGAAAAGCTTCCCCACTACCCCCACAACCCCAATCCCGCCAGCCCGACCCACAATGTCCCACCGCTACTACGCAACGTATCTACAGAAAAGCTCAAGGGCGTCAAGACGGAGCCCCGCAAGAAGGACGAACTATGGACCGCGTTCAGGACCCTCGACGCCGATCTGCGCAAGCATGACTCCCTCTTCTCGACCGTGAAATCAGAGCTAACAGAAGGCAGATTCCAATCCAAGTCCAGTTCGCTCAAAGCAAACGTCGTCCGGACCGCCCTCTTACCCTTTCTCCGCCAATACACCTCACACCCTTCGAACCACAAGCTCAGGCCAGAAGACCTTGACCGGCGCGTGAACATCCTCAATGGATGGTGGACCGGCCTCTTGGAACTTGTCGCAGGACGGAACAACCAGTCGATATCTGGTACAGATCGCCCCGTCATTCTCGAGGGCATTGCTGCTATTATGGAGAGACCCGAATGGAGATTGTACCCGTCTCCTTTCTGTGCTCTTGCAGACCGCGTAGAGACGTCATCCACTTCCACCATCGGCTCTGCCTCGTCTAGCTCTTCCGACTTCCTCGCCGAATCCGTTTACCAAAACGTCCGAAACATCTTTACCCAGAATCTACAATCTCAGATGGCTTTCGTCGTAGAGAAGATGTCGTTGCGGAACGCTGCAGCCAGCCTAGTAACCTTTTGTGGAAAGACGTGCGCATACACCTTTTGCTTCTGCCCGGGCATCGCCGACGTGTTGGTGCGCCTGTGGAGTCCTTCGCTTGACATGATGAAACGGGTCATGGAGGAATCAGGCGTATCCAAGCTTGACCGCCTGGATGCTGTCTCTGACCGAGTCGTGGCTGCTTTCCCTCCTATGCTCCATTCGCTCAAGTTGCTTTCGCTCAACCGACTCCTGCGCCAGTTGCACAAGCCTGTGTTACCTCCACTGGCTATGGCGAACCTTGACTGGTATGGGCTTTGGACGAAGCGCTGGTCTGGAGCTGAGAGCGACCTTTTTTACGTTTTCGTCAAGCATTTTCATATCTTAGTCAGCGATTTTCTACCCGTCGAGCCCAGCCAAGCGGAGCGCATCTGCGTGCCAGGACTCATCATGGTACATACTCAGATTCTGGTCAACCTCGATGCGACTATCAACAGAAACGCTGCGCCGCAACAGCCCGTAGAGGATCCGTCAACGGCGGCAAACATCACGTTTGACGATGTCTTGGAACCCGATGCTTCAGCCTCAAACATTGCCCTTCCACCCGCCAATGCTACCCGAATGATGCAGGAGAATCGACTCATCATGCTAATACGGGATTTCCTTTCTGAGCGGAACTCGCATCTTCACATTGCCAGACGCATGTTTGCCGACAGTTTTGCCCGCCTCCTTCAAGCCCAGGCGCGTAAGATTTCTATATACGACAACAGTGCCTGTTATACTCTCTGTGACTTTCTCGAAGAAGCTCTCATTATAATGGTCCGTTACGAACAGCACGACAGCGACCAACACACGGTAATGGACTGGCCATTCTGGCTTTCTGTCTTCAAGGCGATGGCTGCCAGTCACAACACAGCTACTGAGATCAAGTTGTACGCATTCCTCTACAGCAGCTGGTGCACACTGGTCATGGACGAACGAAGAAAGGCTGGATTGTGCCTTGACTTCCTTCTGGAACCGGCTTTCTTCGAGAGCCGCTTCAACCATTGGTGTCCCATGGTACGGTCTTACTTCATGCGACTGATCTGCTGGCGGGTTGCGCGTTATGATGAGAACGATACCGATGTTGAAGTGTATGTATCTTTGAGGCTGACAATGATGGCATATGCTAACCGCGATATAGAGCCATCAAACGGGCCTTGAGTGACCGCCTCCGGTCCATCTGGTCTCACTATCTCTGGCTTCAAGAAGAAGCTGAGCGTAAACAGATAGTATACCCGTCGACGCAAGCATGCAACCCTGCACCAGGTCGACGTTTCCTTATCATACGTAATGATAATCCTATTGTGGCCGATAACGGCCCTTTCCTTTCGTTTGACGGTGTTGTCCAAAACCCTCACCAACGAAAGCCAACTCCTACTAGCACCTCCATCCCAGAAGCGGAAATTCGGCCATCCTCAGCCCTATCCGCTGATTCAACCGACTTTCCTGATGAAGATCTCGGCAAGGGCAAATGGAACATTTTGCGAAGTCTCATGGGAGGGAGCTCTAAACAGACGGCGAAGTCGAAGAGTCCTGCACCGTCCATTAAGGAGAAGGAAAACACCAGCAAGACGTCGAATGCGGTGGGGGCCAAGTCATCAAACGAAGCACTCCCCAACAACGCACCTACGACCTCAGAGACTACTGTGTCTACGCCAGCACCAGTAACTACGTCCCATCGGACGTACAACTTCCGATTTTCTCTAGAATGGGTTGACAAACGCTTTGGCACCTACCACAACATGCGTCTTCAACCTCCGAAACTCCCAGCTCCAGCACAAAACCTTCTGCAGGCAAAGGGTATCAACATGGATCCCGTCCTCAGTACGCCTCCAATCGGCGCTGCTGTGACATCAAGCACATACGCCGGTCGTGCTCTCGCAGAATGGACCTTTGTCAGCCACGAGTGCCAGAACTTCTTCGATAGGAGAAAGAACGAAGGCGTGCCGACGAACCGACAAGTCGAAACACCCACGTTGAATGTCGAGGCCTTCAGGCGACCTGGCTGAGCTACGTGAGGCCATAGTGGCAACACATTCACTTCAGGATCTCGTATATATTTCGACTGCATTCCAAGTCAGTCATGTCATCATCGGCAGGCTCGATACCTACACAGCATTACTTCCACACACGCACACACACACCCCTTAACGATTGCATATGGAAGCTCAACGCGGAGCATCCCCTGTCGGCGTTCTTACAACATCGAGCACATCTCTCTTGTTTAAAACATCTGGCATGCATGGCAGTGCGCTTATTGCATTGCCCCTTTTTGAGGCTCCTTTCTTCTTTGGTGTTCTGATTTTCTGGGAGTGGGGTGTGCAAGCGAGTAATGGATATATTATACACTTTAAAGGTGCTGGGAGCGTCTGTGGCCTTCCTTATGGACCGAACACTAGATATATGAATCACATTGTCTCTTCTCTTTCTTTCTCCCTCTCTCGTTCTCATTTTTCTTCTTCTCCCATGTCCGATATTTTTTGCTTGCTGCATCCCGTTCGCTCTCCTCTACCTACTGTGGTAAGATTTGAAATCCAGTCGCGACATCAATCAAGCTATCTTGTCCAGTTGCATTTTGTAAGCGGGCTGATCAAGTCTATGTTCAATATACTAACCATTACACCAGGATAAGACGCTATCAGAAACCTCTTTCAGCTCAGCATGACCACTAACAACCCACCAGCATGTAACAAATGCACAAAGGCCAACCGAACACGCGGCGGCTACAGAGACTTGTAGCGACTAAAATTCCAGACCCGCAGCGACTGCAGCCGCGTATCGAAATTCTTCTTTCCTCATCATTCTCCAGCGTAGCCAACATCAACCCCAACCAACTTCACCCAGAGCTCCCTCAACAAGCCTCAGCCCCGTACCCCACGAAAATCGTTCATTCCAATATTTCCAAACTCACACTCCACCGCGATGGACCGAGTTTTTCGATTCCCGTGTTTGGAATGAACTGGTTTTTCAGTTGGATTCGGAACCGACTGTAAGGCATGGAGTTTTGGCGTTGAGTTGTTTACATGAACAGCTTGAGAGTAGGCATCTTGGACGTGGGACGACTAAAAAGTATACCGAGCGATGCAGCGCTGGTGCAGTATACACAAGCAGTGTGTCACTCAAACAAACTCTCATCTTCTTACCAGGGGAAGGAGAAAGTAAGTGACGACGGGTTTGTCATCGGAAAGATACTGATCCTCTGCATCCTCTTTACCTATTTCGAGAACCTAGTAGGCAATTACAAAGCTGCTAATATGCATCTGCGACACAGGCTTCGCATTCTAAACCAACACAGAAGAGAAACCGCCGCTCGGAAACTACCGACAAGAACGGAAAACAGATATCCAAGAAACTGTCACGCAACGTGCTAGTCCGCTTCGATCTTCAGGCCATGAATTTCTCAGATCTCACGAGTCCCTATGAATAGGGCTTGGACTGCGCGCCGGAAGTCCCGTGTATAGCGGTAGAAGGAGGATATACGAGTAATGAGGCGGCGAGAGGTGATCTCGTGGAGTTGAATCGATGTATGTTGTGGGTGGCGGAGAATCTGGATAAGAAACCGGAGACTGCGGAGGAGAAGGGGGCTAGGGAGATTAATGAGGGGATAATGAGGGGGGTGGCGTTGTGGCAGGAGAGATTTGGAATGTTCGCTAGGAAGAGGGTAGGGGATGATGGGGGGGAGGCGCAAGCTGGCAGGACGTTACTGCGGATCTATGCGATTATCATGCTGACAATTGCAGCAACGGGGGCGGGTCTTACGAGCGAGATGGTGTGGGATGCTCATGTTGCAGGAGTTCAGTGAAGTTGTTGACCTTGCGGAGACGTTGGCTATGCTTCAGCCTCAGCCTCAGCCTCAACCTCACATATCTTATTGTTGTTGCCAACATCACCACTACCACGGCAATCAATCTCTACTTCTCCAACACCAACGCCATCTCTACTCCACCTCACAATAACCCTGCATTCCAACGACACCTACCTAACTCCTACTTCTCTTTCACATTCCGCCTCGCCCCCCTAACTTTCCCCCCCTCTTTCGAACTCTCTCCCACCGTCTCCCCCTTCCTGATCGCAACACGCTGCCGCGACCCTCTCGTGCGTCGGCACGCCCTGCGCCTCCTCAGCTACCGGCGCCGCGAGGGTGTTTGGAATTCGCTTGCCGCGGGCATGGTCGCTGCGAAAGTTTTGAAGCAAGAAGAAAGTATTCTGGATGCGGAGATTGGGGAGGGGAACTGGATAAGGAGGTGCAGTTGTTGGGAGGGATGGAGGGTGTTCGTAAGCTCTTAGATAAGCTCGATGGGGATTTTAGATGTTTGAGATAGGTCAGGGGTGAAAGCTTGGATTTTACGTAGATGAATCGGATGGGCGGTATCCACCGGATGTGGTGGAAAAGACTACCGCTTATCTTAACTAGGATACCGTACTGCGTGTTCTAGAAGATCAAGCGTAAACGACCGAGAGAGAAGCGCCACTACGAACATAGCTATTCAGCAGTAAAACCACTTGCTAAAAATATCTGCAATGAAAACACAACCCAATGTAATTACGAAATTACCGTCCAAAGCTCATGCATGTTGACCGAAGGAAATACCTGCCTTCGCGATTAGAGGATGAGCTCATGTTTTAGTGACGTTCCAGCCCAAAGCTCGGGCGTTGAGAAGACGAGATTAAGGAACGTAATCAAAATGTTATAAGCACACTTAGAGCATGTCGCTTACAACAAAGAAGATTACTACGATCCTGGAAACACGATCTAGTAAGAAGCGAAGGAAACAGAGTCGAAGACAAAGTTCCTCGCGTCAGAGTAGCACCTCGGACAGAGATAGCCCGCACAGCGTTAGCGTAATGTGTAACATACATGCCCGATGATCTACCAATCCTAACATCGTCATCCACCACCATGAATTCACTATCACGACCCCTCTCCCCCCCCCCCCCCCCCCCGCACTCCCGTTGTCAGCTTCCGTCATATCCTCAGGTCCGATTTATCCGTGCACGTCAGCCGCTCACTCATGTGTCTCCACGGAATAATTTCCACCAAACCTTACCTTGTACAGTCCCCCCTCCTTGTCTAGATGCCTAGCGCTGAAACTTCCGCGCACGAGCCAAAATCGCGATTTGAAGCTTTAATACTTGCAATTGTTCTTCATTTTAACTAACTTTAAACTACTAATAACAATATACTATACTCTTTTTCTTCTTCCCAAAGGTATATTTATAATTATAAGAACTACTGGTTAATACTTTACGCGTAATATAGTTGTTGTACGTTATTTACAAGCTTAATACAGACTATTTATAATACTATTAGATTATTACTTAGTACTGAATAAAAGACTATATTCTTTTATTCTTGTTACTAGTAATAACTTTAAAACTCTGACTGAAAATTGTCAAGATTTATTATACTTTTATATACTTAGGGGCCTAGGGCCTCTAAAACAATCTAAAATAAATGATTTTTAATACTTAGCAAATCCCTGAGGTTTCTAACGCTTGCAGGCCCCCCTTACAAGCGTCGGTAGCACCACGGAGAATCTCCAAAAGCAGTTAGGAGTGACCCCTTTTCAGCCTAGTCTCCTAAATCGTCACCCAAACAATCGCCTACTATTGGCTGAAAACAGCACTAGGCATCTAGACAAGGGGGGGGGACTGTAGGCTTGCGTGAGCCCTAACTGCCGACCTCGGTACCACGAGACATAATATATGTGAATATAGGTAGGAAACGCTCCTGTATCTAAGCTGGGGTACTTAGACTTCATAGGGATGTTTATTGGTGATCGCGCTAACACTTCGTTCCATTTGATCATATGGTAAGATGAGGCTTACGGAGAATCTTTGCTTACGTCCGTTAAATGACACTTAATATAGATGGGGAGGAAGGGTAAGTGGTGTGTATATAGAAGGTGTACTTTTGCGATGATCTTAACCTGACCAACTTTGCATAGCTCTCTAGTCTCCAGTTCTCGAAATTCGCAGTCCAAAGTATTCTTTATCATGCATTCTTCGAGCCTTGTATCGGTGGTCGCGCTAGCTGTTACTGCGTTGGGTGCTCCTAACAGCCATGTTGAAAAGCGTACACCTACAGCATACCTCACTGGAGACTCGACAATGGCGAAAGGGAATAATGTAATTATAGGTACGCATCGTCACTCATCACCACATTGGAACTTCTAACAACCACGTCTAGGTTGGGGCGTCTACTTGCCATCTTTAGTCTCCATACCCGTAATCAACCACGCCCAAGGTGGCGCAAGCTCCCGTTCCTACACTGTAAACGGCAACTTCAAAAAAGTGAACAGCGTGGTGAAACCGAACGATATAGTGATCATGGAGTTCGGTCACAATGACGGCGGCGGCCTCGGCAGCATCGACAACGGACGTTCATCCTGCCCTGGCGACGATCTCAAGACTACATGCTCTTCTACACTCAACGGCGAAAACGTCACTGTCCACACATATCATTACTACCTTGTCGAGGCTGGCAAGGAGTTCATTGCCAAGGGTGCCAAGGTCATCGTGAGCAGTCAAACGCCCAACAACCCTTGGGAGAGCGGTAGCTTCTTATATACCGATGGTGGGAGGTTCGTCGGTTATGCGAAGGCTGTAGCTAAGGAGCTAGGAAGTAATGCCATGTACGTTGACCATGGATGGTACACGGCGGATATCTACAAGACTCTGGGCAAGGCTAAGACAGACGCGTTATTCTCGCAAGGCGACCACACCCATACTAACGCAGAAGGTGCGGATGTCGTTGCGAAGGCATTTGTCAAAGCTCTGCAGTGCGACTGTGGTGGGTTCTTTGAAGGATTTATCAACAACGCAGCAGAGAGCATTCCAGGCAATTGCAAGGAAAAATAGGTGTGGACATCACTGCTAAAACCGACCGTACGCATGTCTTCTCGAACCTAAGTTTCCCTTTATATATTACAATCAAAAGAACGTATAGCGTAAACCAAGTAGAGTGCTACCTCGTTGTGATCCAACCTCTTCTTTCGCATCCTTTCAGTTCCACTTCTCGCCCTTGCCGAGATGGCACAGGTAAGCACTGCCATCCCCATTAGCCAGACTGGACGTCTCCATGACATCCAATACAGACTTGACTGAATCTTCTGGCTGAATTGCCCTGGTAAAGTTTGTTTGGCATTCTGTTGAAGGAAGACGTCAGCAAGCTGATTACATACAACTTGTACAATAACAAGACTTACCCATGAACTTGCCCACCATGGCCCCGAAATTCAGTTTGTCCTCTTCTGCGGCTAGTATTCCGTTAACTTGCGTAACGTTTAGCTCTGTTCGTACAGTAGCAGCTTGCGCTCAGCGTTCACCCCCGTATCCACTAATCCTGGACATACGCCTAGGAACAACACTCTGTCTTTCGCGTACCCGGCACTGAATTTTGCAACCACCATGTTCACCGTCGCCTTGCTGATCGAGTAAGGTCCATCTTCGTGGATATTGTACTTGCGCACCAGCTCCACATCGGCCATGCCACTAATCTTGGCTGTAGCGTCAACAGCGCTCTTTATCGTCTCATAGTTGGCCAAGTCGCCCTGAACGAGGTGGATGTGGCTTCTGTTCCAAGGTGCAAACTTGGCTTCGGTATCCGCTACATTTCCGACGAGACCGATGACGGTGTTGTCGGAGCTGCTAGAGAGGTTGTCAAGGAATGATAGGCCAATGCCTCGAGAAGCTCCGATGATGAAGTAGGAAGGCATGGTTATTTGGATATCAAAGGTGGCTATTGTAATGGAGTTGGAAGCGGATGAATTGCGAGTTGATGCTGAGACTATCGAGGTCCAGTAAGGTCCTTTATATTCATCTTCCTAAGACAGTACTGTTTCTCCGTTTTAGTATGGCATCATAAGCAACGAGACTGAGCTCGCGGATTTTGACCATAGTTCTGTTTGGAGGCATGCGGGATGGACTAAGATTACCGCCATCCATGCACGGGGAGATTGTGCAGTTTACGAGGCTGACAAAGAGCTCGCAGATAGTTGCTTCGCGTACAGTTCGGGTATAGTGCGGGATTAGCGGCTCTCGTGTGATTTGCGGGTCATAGTGGGGCGGGCGGGTTCGGTAAAATGGGTCAGTCTGAACTTCCCTATCACCAAGAATTTCTTAATGCTTCGGCTTTGCCAGAGTTAGGGCACCGTGGCGGCTCCCGACTACTACTTCGGACTAGTTCTTCTAGTGGCTTGCTTGACTCACCTCCGGGTTCTTGATTCCTGATAGGATGCGTCACAGTCTCTTTGCAGCGTTTACTCAGAAGGTGCACGTCGACGCTTGTCCCGAACTTCACACGGTAGGATGACTGCGAAAAAAAAGCCTGTTGAACATGCAAGGGTAGAACATGGTTTCGTAGATGTTTATACACTGCGCGATACCGATATTGTTTTCAGTTCGCAAGGTCTCGTGTGACCGCACTGTTCCTGTTTGCACCAAGTGTTCGAAATCTAAGCGCGCATGCGGTGGTTATGGCGTCCGTCTCTCCTGGACCAAAAATGATGGCTAGAAGAAGTGGCTTCTCGAATCCGCACACTAAGAGATACAGCATACCACGATGCGGCACCGATCTGGGCAGTGGGTCAACGTATGGTCTACCGATTTTCGTCTTCACATCCTTGCTAACGGTGCTAAAGACGGAGGTATAACCTATAGAAGAGGGCGTCTTGAAACGATCTGACTATTGATCAGTGGAGGGGAAAGACTTCAAGAGGCACCAGCTTGCACTGCACAACTTTACCCGGACGATGGCTTCGATATTAACAGAGATAGCGGCTAGCGAGAGAGAGCTAATACAGTACTGTAGGTCTACTGGCAGGGGCATGACCGGCACAATGTTGACTAGTTGCAGTTGAGAACGTAGTTTTCGGTATCCTACAACGCTAGGCCGTGAGAAAATGGCGATCGGACGTCTGTTGAAGCGAATGGCCTTGTCTGGTCGTTCACAAGAATCGAGGGCTGTATTGCTATCTTTAATCGCACTCATGTTTCTCGTCGATTGCGAGACTCACACTGACAAAGAGCGAATGGTAATGCTTGACTTCTTCACGAGCTTGGAACAAGCCCCTCATCTCAACGGCCTACTGGAAGCCAAAGGTCTGATACAGACTGCTTGAATTCATCATGATCTCGGAGCAGAGGACGAGCTTGAGTACATCCACAAAATCAACTTTGTGATGAGCTCACGGGATGTCATACCGAGCTTCATGTAAGCCATTAGTCGACCAAGAACGCTTCAAGAAGAAAACTAAGAGGAATTGCGTATAATACAAGAACTATCCATTCGTCCGTTGATCAGATTGCCTTCACCATTTATAGTGTCACCGATGCCGTACCATGTATCTACTCGCGTGTAGACATAAATGAAAACAGCCCATGTATGTCCCTGATACGGTAGTTCTTCTGTAATCGAGAGCATGTCTAATCATATCCTGCGCCTTTGCCTCGACGACAGCTCTCCACTGTACAATGGTACGACAAAGGCTTTTGGTTCCCCCCCCCCCCCCCCCCCCCCCCCCCCCCCCCCCGTACTTTGCTAGGAAGGGTGGTTCGTGACATACTGGGAACGGATACCTGAAACCCAGAGTAGACGGTAGTCGTGTCGGATGAGGGGCAGGAGAAGTCGATTGAGAAACTAGTGAAGTGTTTGCTGTACTGTTTGTGCTCGCGTGGACCGATACTAGGGCAGCCTCACGTTCGCGGTGATCGTTCCCTCTTTGATCAGCAAGACCACCAACTTCGTAACCTAGATTTGCAAATGTGTTTTAGCTTCTTTGCTGGAATGAATACAATCAAGGGCTGTGTGCCCAAAGCTTAGAGTCACTGGCCGTTTGTGTTGATCTGGATTGACGTAGGATTGAGTTTTTACTTGATCCAGGTTAGAGTCTTGCCCAGGATATGTATGCGATTTAGTTCCATAGCTGCGATGGTGTCGGACGCGAGGACTAGTGCATGTTAGTTCTCCATGAAAACGTGGAGTTGATCTAGACTCTGTTCACCTAGAATGACATCTTGGCTTAGTATTTTGAGCAAAAAGCAGTTGAGGATTACGGCGGTCTTGCTAAGAAGTTACGTGGGTTGAGTCGAAGTGTGTGCCGATCTAGACGGTGGTACGAATGAAGCCGTAGCTGACTACACGACTCTCATCAGCGAGTTCAATGACAGGCTATGAGGGATGTGTTTAGAAGTTTCTGTCCAGAGCAGATTGTAGAGAGACCAAGTCGGCGTCTGGAACCCGAGTCGGCTAACGCTACTGTGAGTTTGTGATCTAGATCACACACTACCTGAAATCTTGACTTGCCGACTGTGCACATAGATGAGAGCCCAAGACTAGTGCGTGGGGTTTGTGTGAGTCTGTTCCTGTGCTCTGCCATGGTCTTGGTGTGGATCTTTTGACAAATGTACAGAGAGCAGAACTGTTCGCGGCGACGGCAGCGTAAGTATACCGGTATATTTCCCAGCTCTCCAGATGTTGTGGTTGATTCGAATGGGTATAGGTACGCGGCCGTCCTGGTGGTTTTCGTGAGTGGGGATCTGGAGAAACAGTCAATCGAGCACGGCGCCACCTGGCTAAGCAGATCAAGAACTGATATCAGCAATATGACAATAACTCGCAGCCTCTGTATATAATGGCTAAGATCCTTGAATCGGGAAAACATCAAGGCCACAAGAAACTCAGGCAGGCTTCGCCAACCCCACAAAACTCTCCCTCCTCCCCCAGTTCCTTGGCTGCCTCTTCAAAAACGCACCAACAGCACCTAGATAACCCTCATGCCTCAGGAAATAAGCTTGCCGCGTGTCCTTCGACCAGAAGCGGATGGCGTAGGACAAAGTATTCATAGTCTGTGAGTGGCCGCCAATAAAGGAGCCTCCAAAGTATATCCTAGGCAGGCCGTGTTTCTCAGCGTGTAGATGCGCTAACTGGCCAATGTTGTTCGAAACGGCGTAGAGAAGAGATCGCGCCATATCTTCTGGGCGGAAAGAACCAGGGTCGTGGGATAGTTCTGAAGAGCCTTGGACGTGCTCTGCTTCTTCTCGGCGCTTGAGATCGCCGTTACATCCATCTTCTGCTTCTCGTTCCGCTGCACGCTTCATCTTGTAGACTTTGCCGAATGACGATGCGATATGTGTGCTCTTGAGCCCGATTTTGTTGTATGCTTGTCCGTAGATGTCGCCGACAAGTAGATCGACGGTCGAGTTGTCGCCGTTCTCGGCAAGCCGTAGCATGTCGTCGAAGCTTCGGGCGCCAGTGAGTAGCGACAAGAGACCCCAGAGTGTTCCTCCTCCTAGTGATGTACCGCCTATACGCTCGAATTGTCGGGGTCCTGAGACCTTGATCATGGATACGCCGGATCCGATGTTGACTAGGAGATAGGGGTAGATGTTCGGCGGGTCGGGAGGGTGCGGCATGAAAGTCATTGGGCTGTCTTCGCTGTAGGTGAAGACTTCGTTTGGTATTTCGTTGATGAAGAAATCAAGACCTGTACAAAGTCGATATTAGCCGTCAATCTCCTTCTCGTAGACAGTGCCATGCTCGTACCTATAATCAAGCACTCCATCTCATCTTCCCTTATGACTTCTACGTCCAGAGCTTGCCTTATCTTGTCGTGGTACTTGAAAGCACCACCACCAGTCGCCATAATGCACAAGTCCGGCGATTTGGATCCATTGTCTTGCTTCTGGTCGGCCTGGAGCTTGCGCATGAACTCTATGCACGCGTCTATCCGGTCCGTCTCGAACTTGAGGAAGTTTAGACGTCCGCCAATCGAGTCGTCGCCGGGTTCGCGCGAAAAGTATACAAGTTTGGCTAGAGAGCCTCCAATCTACGAGGCGCGCAATGGGTTAGCATGCTGCTATGACTCTGCAAGGGGCTGTCTGCTGTGGATGGTCGCGTGCCACAACCAATCAACCACACGACCACGTGTGTACACTCACATCGACGGCTACATGGCTGACTACTGAAGTGTGGTTCGGCAGTCTGATGTCGTGCGGATCGTGTTCATAGTCCTCGCTCTGCGGCGTCCCTGGCTGCTCCTCATCTACGATGAAAGCCCCCTGGACGTTGATGCGCACATTGCCCGGATGTTGTATTGTGTCCTGGATATCACTTTGCGCGGTAGTCCGCCTAGGGCGTGCCAGCTCCGGGGTCGACGATGTCTCTACAGGGTGCGCACGCGATCCTTTGGTGCCGGTTTCACCCGTCGCGGGGTCCAATGCAGGCGACATGGATTTGGATGTTCTGGGTCTTGGCTGCAGCTTCGCCCTCTTACAGCGATGGTGCGCGCTCAAAGGTCGTCGTTTCGCGAAGAAGTGGTGTCGGGACGGCTGTGCGACAGGAGGATGGGGTATTGGAGTCGCTGCTGATAGTGGCCAACGTTCCATTTGTCCGCTTTGTGACGGACGCTATGCCCTGGGGAAGACGTGACCTGAAGTTCTGCGCAGAATAGAGCCCAAGGTCAACAAATCTGCGGGTCCCCCTATATAGCGACGGGGAGTGGAGCGCCGAAGAAGAACGTATATCATCTCCATGCTTTTCGGCGGAATGGAGACTGCATATGTTGGGATGCGTGCTGATTGCCGAGATGGTGGGTAGTGTCAAGCTCGGCAGCTGGCCTGAGGCATGACGGGGTACATCCGAGGACCGACTGGCGAAGTCTGTGGAGATGGCGCAAGACGGCTGACTAAACGTCGATGCATATTAGTGAAGTTGGATAGTTCGGTTGTGCTATGTATCTGTTGCAGGAATTGGACATGGGTTCGACTGGGGGCATCTCTAGTAGTCTGGAGTGCCACGTGCTGCGTACATCGGGTGAGTGGCAGCTTCAAGTAATACGTCACTACAGACTTCTACTCTTAGCTAGAAAATAAACATGATTCAAGCTTCACCCTGTTCGCGCTATCGTGAGGCACAGTTCGTACCTGCATACGCCCACGTACCAGGTGAAAGCTGATGACGTCGTACGCTCGTGCCTCCAAATCTACCAACTTCACAAGCACGACCAGCGTTTGCCAGACGCGACTCTCGCAACATCAAACTCGTATTCTATTCCACAGCTGTCTACCTCGATCATTACAGTCACAGACTATCAAGAACTTCAGCAACATGTCATGGATGGACTCCTGGTCCCGGCCCAGCAAGCACGCTGTCACCCCACCACCCCTCTATCTCACCGTCGGCGACACAGTCCCCTACTGCCACAGCTGCGGCCGCGTGATCAGCGAGCGCCGCAAGACGCAGAAAGCAACAGAAGTCAAGTACTGTTCGGCGCGATGTCGAAACAGTAAACCAGGCCCCATCGACCGCAAGATCGAAGCCACATTCGCCGCACTACTCAACGGCGCATCCCCAGAGTCGCTAAAAGAAAACGCCGGAGCAGACCCAGTCAAGAATAGTGTGGCGCCAGGCAACGCACATGAAGATGCCAAAGGCAGCAAAGACGAGAAAAAACACAAGAAGAAACCATCAAAGACCATCAAAGGAGACCATAGAATCATCATCGAGTGCAGCACAGTAGAAGAGCTAGTATTCCAACGCGAAAAAGACCCCGAAAAAGTCTATGGTCGGCGCAAAAACCGCAAAGCTCGTTTCGTTGTCGAGAAGCCCGAGGATTGGAGGAGCGTAGATATGGTTGATCAACCTGCGTCTTCCACACCTGGCGCAGCATCTGCAACAACACAACAACCCCCACCAGACCTCACTAGCGACGAAGACGAAGACACCGTCTCTGACTCAGATAACGGAGCTGAAGGCGGCGTTGTTCTGGAACCAACCAAGACTCACTCTGCTGAAGTTGACCCACAAGCTCTCCCTGACACCGTTGAATACGGTTATGGCTCTGGCAAAATCCGACCACCTCAAGCCCAAAACGATGTCAATGGCAGCGTTGGCGGAGAAAAAGGCTGGGCCGAGCGTATCGACGAGACCGATGAGATGAAGTTGAAGCGGAGGGAAGGGCAGAGAAGAGCTGATGAGAGAGAGATGGTTAGGAAGGCTGCGAGACGGGGATGTGCGTTTGGATTTGGCGTAGCTGGGGAGGGGGAGAAGAGAAAATGTGAGGCTGTTATGAAGGGGGCTGTTGTGGAAGCGAGTTATGCAAAAGGGGAGTGGGGGGTGAGGTGGAGGGAGAGGGCGTGAGGTTTAAAAGACAGCTTGCTGGTTAAGATAGGCAGGGGGGGAGGGAGAGAACTGAACCGTAGAATTGGGTAAAGCGCTGATACAGCGGCAGTGGGAATCAAGAATATTCAGCAAAAAACGTCGCATCCCGTACATCAAAGCGGACTCAAGCCGTCATCGCGCTTTCTCCCATGATCCATCTTGGTGCATAACCCACCCACTCTCCATCAAAGCCTTGCCTTGCTTCTCCCGCGGATGTACGATATTCTCGAAACCTGGTCGAAGCCCAGCCCCAGACCTGAAACACCTTCGTTAGCATACCCATTCATTCCCCATTTGCTTCCCCTCTCTATTTCGGAATCAGACCGAAGAAGAGAAATAAAGAAACCCCCCCCCCCCCCCCCCCGATTCCTTAGCACCCCTGGCCCTTGCTCATCGTGTTTCAAAATATCCGAGTATTTCGTCGGATAGATACTCATATATTCGATCAGAGCTTCTTCCTCCTCATTCGACCATGCCACGCGGGCTTTGCGTTCGTTGTGGCTTCGGATTTGCGCTCGATCGAGAGCGCGGTTTTCCTGTGCGAGTTTGCGTTGGTCGCGCCAGGTAGAGGAAGGGGGCAATTCCTCTTCTTCCTCTTCTTTTTCTGTCATGGAGGGAGCTGAGACTTCTGATACGGATTCTTCTTGTTCGGATGGTGGGCGGGTATGTGGTGCGGGAGTGGGAGGGGGAAGGGGTTGGTGGCTAGGTGGAGCAGAAGAGGATATGGCTTCTACGGTGCGCTGTTTCTTTGAGACGGGAGCATTGCGACGGCGTTCTGGAGCACGGAAGCCACGGTCTTCGGTTTCGAAGGCGTCGGAGTCTGAATCAGAGTCTATTGGGCGTCGACGTTTGCGTGGCGAGGGCTCCGCGGGTTGCTTTTCCTTCACTGTGTTTGACGGGCCGGGCGTTGGCTGTGTCTCGTCAAAACCATTACCGAATTCGATGCGTTCCGCTGTCGGCTGACGATCAAATATTGTTAATGGACGATTCTCTTTCTGTGGCTTCGAAACAGCTTTGAGGGCCTTTAGTATAGCCGCAGGGCTTTGCGGTGGACCTGAGGCTTGAGGCTGCTGTCCGTCGCTTCCGATCGATGTTTGCCATTCGTCTGCTTGGGCATTTCTCTCTGGCTGTTCGTCCTGGACTTCTTCGCCTGCTTGAGAGATATCTTCCCGATCCTGCTGGGAAGCGATGTCGCTTCCAATCGCGACCTGCGGTTCGTCTTCCATCTCTGACTGTTCATTCTGCATTTTTTCAACTGCAAGTTGAACAGGTATCTCTTCGCGATGATGACGAGGAGCTGCAAGTCCCAAATGTACACCAGAATCACGTTCTTTCGCTTTCAATACGTCGAGAGCGCTCAAATCTACCTCGGCGTTCGGGTCGAATTTACGGCTGCTGCGTCGCGTGTCACGTCTTACTGAAGTCCCTTTTTTGCCTAGTGACTCTCGTGGAGCTCTTTCAACGACGGACTGGGGTTCCTCGAGGGCTTGCTTAACATGACGCGTAATCGCGGTTGGCCCTCCCAGATTGCTGATGACGGTTTTGAGTTCCCTGCGTCGAAGACGCACCCATTCCAGTAGGCGGAGAATGGTTGGTTCCCAAGGAAAGCTCAATTTCAACTCGTCCATCTCAACACGTTGCAAGGATGCCTGATGGACTGGGAAATATTCTCGAATTTCATTTACTCGTTTCACAACCTGGTCTTGAAATAATGGGGGCAGCGAAGAGTCGTCGCCTCCTAAGGCTGCCACGTTCCACCCACGAATCGGCGAGCCACCATCTAGCGTCTGGGACGACTCAGAGCGAAAGAAAATCTCATGGACCGTTTCGTCGGCATCGAAGCTGGGGTCGTCGGCAGACTTTTGAAGCACGAGTATGGCCAGTTGTGTCCGCAGTTCCAACGCAAGATCAAAGGTATCTTTGTACAAGGCACTTTCGCCTGCAGCTGTTGGCTGAGTATGAGAATCTAGTGACTGCATGAACTGGGCTGGAAAGGTGTTATCCAGTTGTCGCAGCACATGCCAAATGTTCTTATCATCCCGGTTTGAGTGGATCATTTGCTTCGCCAACACCAGTAGATTGGTAAGATAGAGAATCAGATGCAGACCGCTTTGTGATGCTGTGACATGCTCACTCGTCCCAAAGAGAGCGCGGTGGAGTGCTCTGATGTGTATGTAGCTGTGTTCTTCGCCCTTGAAGTGTTTCAAGTGCAGGTTTAATTCGTCGTTGAAATCGAGGTATTCTTCCATGTAGGCTGAGCCAGGTTTTTGCATGTTCTGCAGGTCGTCCCGAATTGTTGCACTGTCAGGCGCAATGTGCTCCAAGAATTCCTCGGCAGAATCGCATAGCTTGCGCAGATGCTTCAGGACGAATCTGGGGTCAAGGAACTCGGCTTCGACCATGCTAAAGGAGGAAATCGCCGTGGTGCCGGACATTTGAGATGCGGCGCCCGGCGATTGGAAAGATGCAAGTTCGGGCTCGGTGCGCGCAGGCGTACCTGGTGCTTCGGCTTGTTCAAGGCCAATCTGGGTATCCATCTCCTCAACGGCTGTCAGGTCTGGCGCATGCATGGATTAGCCGATGGTCATGTAGCCAGCAACGGATGATGCGCGTGCCATGAATCGGCCGTAAGCGGCTACTGACCTCCCAAAGGCTCCTTTGCGGGTTTGCGCTTTGTCTTGCGCGCCTTTTGTGCCCCATGTTCACTTTGGTCGTCTGTAGTCACGCTTGCCTGTCGCGCGCTTCGACGGGTGGGTTTCTGTATGTCGATCAAGTCGTCGACTTCGCGACTCGCACTGCGCAGACTTGTCGCTCGCGATGCGCGTCCCAATTGCCGAGCAGTCGCCTTGGACGGTGGTTGCGGAGTTTGTGTTTTGCGCCGGCGCGCAGACGGCAGACTCCCGCGGTCGGCCATTGCGATGTCGTAGAAGCGCGTGGTGTCGACCATCAGCACATGCGGCGTCGGCTGGGCGACGATGGCACGTCGGTTGCGTTGATGCGGTTTGTTTACTGGCTGACCAAGGATGCTCGACGGGCTCTCACGTGACCGGCCCCGTGGACTGCCTTTCCCCTGCGGATGGGCCTCGGCGTCGAGCACGGAGAAGGGGCCGGTGTACGTGGGACTCGGGAGAGGTCAATACGAAGCGTTTGAGTTCGAGACGGACTTACGGCATTTGTAGTGGTAGCATGTTTTCCGCACTTCTCCACAGGCGTCCGGGAAGAAAGGCCCAAGGCCCCTGAACTAGCACTCATGTGTTTGCGCAGCCCTGGGCCTGGACATATTACGCGGGCTGTCTGCTTGCTTTTACGCTCAAACACCAGAGCGAACCTCACACCGTTCTGTTGTAATAAACCTGGCAACGAATCCACGTTCCTTCACAGCAGCCTCTTCCGTTCTCGTCACTCCTTGCAGCCCTTTGGAATTGGAAGATCCCTGGGCACTTGAATTTGCCGCTGACGGTTTTCGACGTCGCACTACACCCCTGCTCACCTTTCCATCACCACGTTCATCATGAGGTTACGACAGCCACGGCCGCACACTCTGCTACTCCTCCTACCCGCATTACGACTTCTCGCCACCTCCGTCCCAGTAGACTTGCCAGACCACAAGCGCCTCGCGCGGGCCGTTGTGCCTGCCTACAATCAAGCCACCTACTCCCCCGAAGCTTCACTTGCGCCGACGGCTGGCGTAAAAGGCACCAAAGATGCGCCATTCGACGGCTTAGATGGCAAGCCGCATGCGGGGCCGTACGTAGACGATGACCCAAAATACAAGGGGAAGAAAGCCCCCAATGTTGTACAAGATCTCGGGGCGGCGAAGAAGCCTGGAGCTTCTTCAGAAACCATTCTGGTAGACGAAGTCAAAGACGGCGACAAGAGCGTCATGCAGGATCCAGCCCGGAAACCGGCCACGGGCACCACAGGCACCGAGGGTGGAGTGTCGGCAAAAGACAAGGAGCGACTGGCACACGAGGAGAAGACAGGTGCAAAGAAGGAAATGGTTCCCGAGTCGCCAAAGGAGGCGCTTCCGCATCCTGCCGACCAGAAGCAATTGGGCGGAGAGGCCGTAGAGGCAGCGGGCACCACTCGTGCACCTGGTGCTGGCGGACTTGAGGTGAGTTACGCTCTTTTCATGCCCACGATGCAGTGTTGACCAGACTACAGAAACCCACCAATCTTCCCGACTCCCCGCATGACATTCCTCATCCTGTGCCAGGTTCCATCTCTACCAAAGATCCCCTCGACACCAGCTCACTGCCCAAGACTCCCTCTTCGACACTCGACAACCATGTCGACAGCGGCGTCGTACAGCCCTTCCACTCGTTTGTCCTTGCCTTCACCATGATCATCTTCTCAGAGATTGGAGACAAGACATTCCTCGTTGCGGCGCTCATGGCCATGCGACACCCTCGTCTTCTCGTCTTCTCTGCTGCCTTCTCTGCTCTGGTCGTCATGACAGTCCTCTCTGCGGTAATGGGTCACGCTGTCCCCGCACTCCTCTCGGAACGCTTCACGCACTTTGCCGCCGCCGCTCTTTTCCTCGTGTTCGGCGTCAAGCTCATAAGAGAGGGTCTTGCCATGAGCCCAGATGACGGTGTAGGCGAGGAGATGGCTGAAGTCGAGCAGGAACTTGAAGAGAAGGAACAGCTTGCCCGACGCCAGCGTCACCGGAAATCATCCATCTCTCCGTATGCCCTCGAGTCTGGTCGTGGTGTGCGACGCTCTCGATCCAACTCGCGACTACCTGCCCCTGCACGCAGCCCCTCGTCCTCGCCAGATCGCTCACCGTCGCCACGCCGAGGCTCGTTGACTGGTACTTTGGGCGCTGTCAATAACCTCTTTTCCCTTCTCCTTAGCCCTGCCTGGGTACAGACGTTCATCATGACTTTCCTCGGAGAGTGGGGTGACCGCAGTCAGATTGCAACTGTTGCCATGGCCGCTGGTTCTGACTACTGGTGGGTCACTGCCGGTGCTGTGGCTGGCCATGGGTTGTGTACTGCAGGTGCAGTCATCGGTGGCCGCGCCATTGCTGGAAAGATCAGTATGCGCAATGGTAAGTACACCATGGTCCTTCTGACGATTCAACGCTAACTTATCCTAGTGACGCTCGGGGGTGCTATTGCTTTCCTCATCTTCGGCATTATCTACACATTTGAAGCATTGTACGCGTCTTGAGTAAGATGCACAACTCCAGCATTGCACGGCGCGTATATAGCGGGGCGGAAACACAGATCCTGGGTTGCAACTCACACAATCTCCATGTTATGTTGGCTTACCATGTAATTTTATTTGTGCCTGCGAATCAAGATGGCACGACTGGAAACGGCCAAGAGCGTTCTCTCGATTGCATGGCAGAGGACGGGGTACAAGACATCTCTCACGTTGGACATGTGAATGTAGTTTCACGTCAGACGTGACAGTTGGAAATCATGTCTGGCCCCCCTCTTGAAACACGCTCAACTCGTTTGATGCCCAGACTGTCTGACAGAGTACCGCCGAACGCATACCTGGAGGGCGACACGGCAGTGAGCGTTGACTTGGCACTGATCCCTGCATTCGCCGCGGAAGAGAGCCGTGGGCCCTGGCAGCTCTCAAGCTTCGCACCTCGTCAGCTATTGTCGACACGTACCTACTATTCCCTCGACCACGTACCTACTATTCCCTCGACCACGTGCAAACTTTTTGCGCTACTTGGGCGGCACTCTCTTTTGCACCTTGCAACTGTAATCTACGTCATATCTGCCAGCGACAGCTCGGACGTCCGAATCGGAACAAATACCTTGCCCGTCATCTGCACTACCACTGTCGCGCATCGAAACACAACCTTTGCTGTTACAACCTCTGGTCATGGTATCGACCACAAGCAGCGCAATGCCGCCACAGCGCGAGCCTCCAAGACCACCACCGCCGGCCGTCATTGAATCTGAGATGCAATGGATCTTCACGGAAGAAGAACTACTGCTCGCGCCATCCATAACCGATGGAATGCCAGCTGAAGAGGAGCGCACTTTACGACGGAAGGGCGTCGGCTTCATATTACAAGTGGGCATGATGCTCAAACTCCCGCAGACCACTCTCAGTACGGCGGCAGTCTTTTTCAATCGCTATCTGATGCGAATGAGCTTGAAGCCACGGCCGGGGTACAAGCCACTTCACCACTATGTGAGTCCTCTGTGGACGTATAGGGTTCGTGTACGTCTAATTCAAACAGCAAATCGCCGCAACCGCCTTGTTCCTCGCGACCAAAGTCGAAGAAAACTGCCGCAAGATGAAAGAACTCGTCGTTTCATGCGTCCGCGTCGCGCTCAAGGATCCCAATAAGCTCGTCGACGAGCAGACAAAAGACTTTTGGAAATGGCGGGATACAATCCTGTACAGTGAAGACGTCCTACTTGAGGCTTTATGCTTCGACCTTAACGTGGAGTCACCATACAAGATCATGTACGACATGATGAAGTACTACGGAGTTGAGCATAACAAGAAACTGCGCAACTCGGCCTGGGCTTTTCTCTCCGATTCCACATCCACACAAATGTGCCTACTGTTCACATCGCGAACTATCGCTGCTGCATCCTTGTACGCCGGCGCACGCATGGCCGAAGTAGAGGTAGGCGACGACCATGGTAAACCGTGGTGGGAAATACAACATGTCCAATTACGCGACATTAGGAGAGCATGCAATCTCATGGCGGATTTGTACGAGAAGTCGCCAGACAAAGACGGGGAGCCGTCTATGTATGCAGGGCTCAGGACACCAGAGGACGGTATCGATTTTGGCGACACACCTGAGGGTATGGAAGGTGTACAAACGACCAACCAAAGCCAACCTCCTGCAAACGGTACTGGCGATGGCAACGCGACAGAGAGAGGTAGTGAAGAGGGTGAATTGGATGGCTAGAAGACACTTCAAAAACCCAAGATTGACAGCCTGGCGACGAGCGCTGCATCGCCCGGCAAGCATTCTGGTGGTTCTCGTCCTAGTTTGACGACTGATAATGAGACCTCTGGACCGTCAAATAGTCGACTGTTACGTCCGCCACCGACGCCTTGGGACGACGACATCGGATATGGTTTGCAGTTTCTACTTTGGGGCATTATGTAGACAGGCGTTTGGTACAAGGCTTATGGGAAGATACCACTAACCCGCATTACCCATTACTACATACTATGGACACGGTACTTGAATACTACTGATGATCAGGTAATATCTCCGTGCGTTTCCCGCTTTTCGAATGTGCAACGTTTTGTATTATAATTCACCAACTGCAGAGTAAAAAGGAAGGATTCACACACAAGTTGAAATCACTTTACACTACTGCTAACGATCGACCCCTACGTGAGCGTATGGTCCGTATATCTTGCATGAGTGAGTCCATGACTCGAGGGCTACGAGCCGAGGCATCATTACATGCCGCGTCAACGGCTTGGTAGTGCGACGTCAACACTATCTATTCGCCACTAAAGTGAATTTCTTCTCTCCTTTAATCTTGGTCATAGCCTGGTACATCTCGCAGGTTCAACATCTTCACGTTTGATTGAATAAGCTCAACTACACGATCCTTTTACTAGTTCTCGAAACTCGAGTCATTACTTGGGCCTCCGCGGACAAACACCGCCAACATGGACTCTTCACCTTCAACCTTGATCAAGCTTTTGCTCCCCAAAACACCGTTTATATTGAAGACGGCACTATGGCACTCTCTGTCCATGTCACCGACGAGTTCGAAATGGGATCTCAGGACAGAGATTACTGTTAACATGCTTCGGGACATGTTGGGTCCCAATTCGACACCCATACCCATCTCGAAGCTGCAGCGACTAACTTGCAAGGACCCCGGTGTCAAGGGTAAGATCTGGGTCAGCAAGGTGAAAATAGATGTGCCAGAAGAGGACGACGTACGACAGATGATGTTCAAAGCCATCGACGACATGAGCACAGGGGAAGAGCAGTGGACAATGCCTGAACAACGACCATTGGAAGCAGAATGGAATGGCTACCGTGCCGAAGCAAAAGACAAAGAGCCTGAACCTCCTTCCATGAGCGAACAAGACAAATACAAAAACCTCATGCAGGAGACCAAGAACAAAGTCACTCTCCTCTTTTTCCACGGCGGCGCAATGTACCTACTCGACCCAGCAACCTACCGTCCACTCACCGGCCGCCTAGCAAAAGAAACGGGCGGCCGCGTCTTCTCCGTCCGCTACCGCCTCTCACCTCAAGGCCCCTTCCCATCCGCACTATTAGACTGTTTCACAGCGTACCTAACCCTCCTCTCCCCACCGCCAGGCTCCTTCCACGCCCCCGTACCAGCCTCGGAAATCATTTTCGGCGGCGACTCAGCAGGCGGAACATGCTGTACGGCGCTCCTACAACTGCTCCTTCAAATCCACCGCAGCACACCTCCAGGTCAAACCCCGCGCGTGCGTTTCCACGGCCAAGACGTTGAGATCCCCTTACCAGCCGGTCTAGCTCTCACATCACCCTGGCTCGATATAACACGCAGCTTACCCTCGGTCGAAGCCGGAACCACACACGATTACCTGCCTACCCCCAGCCAAACCGACGCCCGCGAGTTTCCCAAAGACGACGGCGTCTGGCCTGCTAACCCCCCGCGCGCGGATTTATATTGCGAAGCATCTGCACTCTTGCATCCCCTCGTCTCCCCTCTCGCGGCCAAAGACTGGAGAAAAAGCCCCCCACTTTTCTTCTCCGTAGGTGAAGAAATGCTACGTGATGAAGATGCCGTGATGGCTCAACGCGCTGTTGCACAGGGTGTGACGGTTGTGTGGAGGGACTTTGAAGCTATGCCGCATTGTTTTGCCATGTTGCTTGAGGCGAACCCGGCGAGTGCTGTTCACTTTGAGGAATACAGCAAGTTCTGTAGGGGGGTCGTTGAAGGCAAGAAGATTGAAAGTAATGGTGTTTTTATCAGGGCGAAGACGGTGGAAAGGAGAGCGGTGGATGTCAGGAGCGGTTTGACGGAGATTGGGGAGGAGGAGGTCGAGGCATTTATGAGGGAGGGGAAGAGCAGGATTGAGAGGAAGTTTTTGAGGGGACAGGATCCCGCGAGTGAAAGGCCTATGCTTTAATGTTGTGGATGGATCCCGTGTTGAATAGTTCTGATCCAAGGCGATGAAATGACTTTTGTGTGTCTGGGTGTTTCTGTAGATATTTTATTCGTCTTTTCTGCTGGCACGTCTTTTTTAAAATGCGCCATCATGGTCATGGCATCCTTCCTAGATACTTTCCGGAACCATGGAAAGCTCCTTCTTACGCTTGTAATGTCCTCGGTTTTTTTTTAAATCCATCCTCGTACTTCCGCAGTTTGGTCCGATTCACAAAGTCCCTTGGCTCAATGAGGGTTCTTCAATACATCTTTCCCTTGCCAGTCATGCATCACAGTGGATACAATAATACGGAAGGATTTGTTCTGAACCATATTTTCCTGTTAACCCCTTCTATCTTGGTTTTAATTCTAAGGAAAAAAAACTTCAAATACAAATTCTTGACCTGCACTCCCTTTTCTCCTTCCTAACAACTAACCTTTACAACTCTCAACAATCAACTCTTATAACTCCTAACACATTACCCTCACAGTTCGAAAAACACAGCCTAAGATAAAGTGCCTCCTTATTAGCTTTGTCCTTGCTCTTATCGTCGCTATAGCCGTAGTAAGGGACTGTGACATACCTTTTGTTTGCACTGGTAAACATTCCCCTTTCTCTATCTCTATCTCCTTTCTCTTTCTTTATGCTATTAACCCACCTCCTTTGACCTCCGCTAATCGTAACTTTCCCCAGCCACCACTAAATCCCGTTTCGTAGCCATGCTACCCAACTTCGATGAATCGCACCCTAGCTGTGCGCTTGTGGACTGTAGTCGAACATGCCGGAGGAGTCTAGAAGCCTGTCATGTTCTCTGTGGTGGAGATGAAGATGTGAGTTTCACTTCCACAATAGCTTCCATAATGAAGCCTTTTTTTGAAAAAAAAAAAAAAAAAAAAAAAAAGACGTATCTTCCACCCATAGATCCATCCCTTATCCCCATCATACCAGCAAACTAAACAACCGCACACCTCGGCAAAAACAATACGAATCCGCCTACGCGCATCGCCAGGACTTTTTCCTCCTCTCCCTCCTCCTCCTCCTTCCACACCCGACTTCTCCGCCGCACCAACTCACCACTCTACTGCTCTCCCTTCGACTGCACCGAAATCTGCAACAACCCCCCCCCCCTGGAACTCACCCCAAGGAAGCGATGGACCCCGAAGTAAAATCTGTGCTTCGATTTGTCTTTCTGATGAGTATGTATGTTTTCTCATCCTTTTCCCCTTCATCTCTTTCTTTCTCTCCCCGTGCACCACTATTGTGTTTTCCTTCTCTCTCTCTTTCTCTCTCTATCTCTCTCTCTCTCTCACACACACACACACTCTCTCTCTCTCACACACACACACACACACACACACACACAAGACGCACAATGCTTGTGCGCCGATAGGTGTGAATTGTTCTGAGGTGTGTAATATCGCGCAGTATTTATGGGATGATGAGATTACTTGGTATGGTTAAAATTTTTCCTTGCCAGATTTTATTTAGCGATGAGTCATATTTGCCAACGTGCTGATGATGTAGCTTGCCAATTGCGAGAAGAAAGAGGGAGGGAAGGAGGAGACGCCCTTGACCGATGAGTTCACGGATGTAGAGTAGTTAGTCTATTCGCTGCAGAAAACATAGGTGTGAAATATACAACTTAATTTCGTTCATCATACACGACAAAATTCCCCCCTCCTACCCACTCTATCGTCGACCTTCACCATCCTTATCCTTTGATCTCCCACTCCGTCGTCTCGCCAACCCCCTCTCAACACTATTCTCCAAACTCGTGCCAATCCCCGAATCCGTAAAAGTACCCTCCCTCTCTACACCCCTCGAAACCGCCTCTTCTAGAATAAAATCATCGTCTTCTTCGTCATCAGCCTCCTGCTCCACCTCCCTTGTCGGTATGTCTTCTAAACGAGGGGATCCATGCTCCTCCTTGGGGGAAGGCGAGCTGTACGAAAGAGGTCGTTGGGAAGGAAGTGTCGGGAAAGTACGGCTTGTATCACTGTAGGGTGTGCCTGGTTCCGAGTTGTTATTGTTGTTGTCTCCGGGTTCGAGTTTAGGAGACGGTTCGCTTCCTTCTTCCTTTTTGATTTTCTGGCCTTGGATCTCCTCGGATTCCGAAACAGAGCTGCTAAACAACAAGGTAAAAGCCCCCCAGGTAAAGAGCAAAACACCCATCTCCATACCCCAGAACGAAAAAATACCGACGATGGCGCTAGTAACCCAATACCGATACATCAGCCACCTCAATCCCTCCAACCTCGCACTAATCCTAACACTAGCGCGATAAATCTCAAGGGGAAATCTCGACCGCACTTCCAATCTCAGCGAAGACGGAATATTACGATATCCCAGTTCAAACAAAACACCCTCCATCATGCTAATCTCAACAGATTCAGATTCCTTATGCCACCCCACCAGATACAGCGGAAGCCTCAAACCCCTATATACCATCTCAAGCACCCGACTCCGATATGTCAAAAGAACCGGTCTGCGGCTTCTGGCAAGTACGGTAGGAGTCTCAGTCGTAGTATCTTCCATAACGACCTTCTCAGCTGTTGCGCCGGGCACACCGCCCTGACTATGGTCTTCGAAGCTCCATTCTTCGTCCCAACCGAGTAGATGCTTGACACCTTGACCGACGGTCGTAGGGCCCCGGAATTCTAGTCCTACCATCCAGTTCCCAGCTTTTAGGTTTGTTTCGCTCCGTGGAACTTCCATTTCGACGACGACGTCGTACTTTTGGCGGGCTACTAGTCCTGGTATGTTCGCGAGGCCATATGGCCATTTCACGGGCTTGCCGCTCGGTATGCCGCCATTTAGTTGTGTGTTTATGGGCGGGATTATCGCGCCGTGGTCGAATTGGAGGTAGACGGGTACTGCGATGCCGCGCACTGGTATGTAGTTGTAGTAAAAGGACGAGTATGCGACGACTGCGAAGGCGAAGAGTATCGTGGAAGTGATGAAAAGGAGAATAGTACGAAGGTAGGTTCGTAGCAGGGCTGGCGAAGTCGCTATTCGGAGGGGTAAAAGTATAGCATCCTAGATATCGATGAGCACGCGTTGTGTGGGTTGTTGCCGAGCAATCCAGTCAAGGCTCAGTGTAGTCCTTACTGTTGCAGCCTGAAGAATCGATTTATCTTGGCGAAAGTCATTCTTGAGTTCCTCCATCGCAGCAATATGGCGACTGCCGGCTACATGTTTTGGTGTTGGCATGTTTGAGCACGTCGATCTTCACATGCAGGAAGGAGCTTCGGCTCAGGTGTGACGTAGTGTGAGCACGAACCACGACACCACGCTAAGTATCCCAGTCTAACTTCCCGCGATCATCGCGCCACTATGCAGGAACAGAGTGATGAACCTGCAAATCTAACGGAAAAGCTTGTTAGTATTGCAGGGCACATGTTTGTTCAAGATCAAGTTATTAAATGCATTTCATTCAAGCAATAAACTACTCCCATCCATGCTCTTTGCTAATAATCCTACACTACACACCCATCCATTTCAAATCCAGTAACAAAGGAAATACCGAACCAAATGCGATGTTACTGTGAGTCATCCGTCTACCTCAACACCATCAGGTCAACAGTCTGCCAAACTGTAAACCTATACGCCAGAGGAAGCCAGAGCCCAACAGATCGAACTCGTAAAAACACGTGGTATCATCCCTATAAACAAAAACCTCTTTGCTCCTTTAAGGAAGCGAACGAGGCGAATAGCGAAGATGGAGAGAATAAAACAGACAGTGTACTCAACCAAGGAAAACACAAAGTCAAACTCAAACAAAGGAATTCCTAAAGACGCAGCTGGCTGCACTAGCCGAACGATGCCGCCGCGTTGCCGCAAAGGAAAAGTTCCGCTCTAAAGCCAGACGCCTCGCTCAACTTATCCCCGGGCCATTCTAAAAAGGAACCAAGAAATTTTTGAAAAAACGCAAACGTATGTAAAGTTCGTAATAACAACATAGCCGCTGAAACAGCTAGAAGACAAAAGGCCGTGGGTATCGTGACGTCGTTGGTATATCCCCATGGAAGAGTCCTTCCTCATACTTCCCTCGAGATACTCGTCGCGCCATCTTCTGATCTGCCGCGTTCCGTGTTGATGGCGTTGTGGCTGCTGTGAGGTGATATCGTGACACGCCTAAGAGAATGTCCCCATCTTAGGAGGTCCAACAGACGAGCCCATAACAGAGCTTTGCAACCGCGATGTCGCCTTGGTAACACCAGAGAGTGGTGAACTGCGGTTCAAAGTCGAGCCATTCTTCAAAGGTGATTTGGCTACTCGGTTGGACCGAGTGCGCTTTCGAAGAGGAGTGATCAGAGCCTCGGCAGACTTGCCAGATCGGACAGGACGAGAAACCGAGGCGCGCGCCGCAGGATCCGATGGCAGAGACGCAACATCGCGATACCGGTTTTGGTTGCTGCGGAAAGCAGTAACGACGCCGCGGTCAAAATGCTCCAGCATGACGTCTGATGTGGTTCTCTTGCGGGTTTTAGGCGTGACAGTAGCTGGCGCGGCCGGGGTGGAGCCGTGATGTGTCATGCTGGAGGTTGCCGGTGTAGCTGGTACATCGGTATCGTCGAACTCGTCGTCCTCTTCGAGATCACTATCTTCGCCCGAATCACCAAAGTCCATAAAATCGGCTATGTTGAGATCATCGTCGTATTCGTCACTCGAAGAACCCTCCTCATCTTCGTCAATGAGGCCCATGTTACCGTTGGAAGATATGCTTACGAAGGGATAGAAAGCTTCGGGAGGACCGATGCTTTCGTTACCAAAAGCAAAGTCATTGCCCGAGGCAGATCCAAAGATGCCACTTAGCATGATGTCGGTGCTAAGACCGCTGTTGAAGACTTCATTGCTGTTCTCACTGTCGGAGGCGTTGAGTTGAGCAATCGAGTTCCGGGGACTGTTATTGACAGTACCGCTCGTACTACTTTGGTAATCGGTCAAAGGAATCCACGGAATCATCATCGTGCGAGGACGGTAGAATGCGACAGCCTTGGTAGCCCTGTTAGTGACAGCGATGGCCTGGTCAGTCTCGTCATGAATGAAGATGCCGCGAGTCGGCGGGATTTGGCGGCCGATCGGACGGGAGCTTCGTTGAAAAGGCTTGGGTGTAGCAGCACGCGAGCCTGGTGCTGAGGACGGTCGGTGTAGAACAGACTGCTTAGGCGTGCGTGGTAATATGTCGGTCCCAAAGTCTTCTTCGTCAGTGGTATCACCCATGTCAGCTGATGAGGAACGTTAGTCATTGGGTAAAAGCAGATATAGGGCAACTACCATACACTCATAGCCACTGGATTCGCCAGATGACTCGCCATCGGATTCATCCGAGTGATCGACTTGAGTGATGCGCGATTCATTCTGCTCAAAGTCCCAGAACGACGCATCAGACTGCGGAGAAGCTACGTCTCCGTTATCATCATCGCAGTCCATATCAAGAAGTTGATGCAAGCTGGGAGGGATCTTATCTTGATCTAAGAAGAGATCAGGGAAGACACTGCTGTCGAGTTCTGAAGATTCCGAACTGGAGCTATCTGATACTTGAACGTCGTCGTCAAAGCGGACGCGCTTGGCTGAGCCTTCTGAGAACTTTCTCTTGGCCATTGGAACAGGAGATGCAGGAAGAGCATCTGGCTCGAAGAAAGGAGTAAAGCCATAGTCGGGAAGACCTGCCATGAACGCATCGTCTAGTGGAGCAGTGACATGGAAGATGTTGTCGCTTAAACAACTCTCAAGACTGAGTCGTCGGGCATCACGATACTCATTGAGAAGAGTGGTAGCTTGTTGCTCTTCTTGGAGGATGTAACTCTCTTCTTGTTGCTCCATCATCTCCATGTCGGATTCGTCATCGTCAGGAACGAGATTGACGCCGCTGTAGTCTTCATCGTCGCTCTCAATAGCGTTCTCATAGCTCACTTGGGGCTCTTCGTCCTCCTTGTATGTTAGCAGCGGTATGCTGGACGCGTTGCTCAGTTTCCGAGCCATCTTGCGTCTGGGGAACGACTCTTGGTCTGTTGAGTCGTCGCCGAACAGGACTGAGGTGCTTGAGAGATTGCTAAAGGTGCGCTTCTTGTTGTTAATTAGTAGCTGGTTTATTGGATGCTTGTGGGGCATGAGCACTGTCTCAGTCTCATCGTCTTCGGCATGAGACTCATCCTCATCTGCAGGCTCCACGCGGATAGCAGGGCGCTTTCCCTTACCCTTGCCTCCCCTGTTGTAACTGTAGGGTAGGGCTGGCACGTCTGCGTCAGTCTCGTCGTCGTCCTGCTCGTTGTCTTTGGCAGTGCTACTGTCGTCTTCGTCGTCTTCGTCCGCAGCGCCTTCAGTAGCCGATTGGTCACTGCCACGTCCGTGAGTGTGTGGTGTGCTGCCTACAACTGTGTCTGGAGAGGCAGATCGCTGGTCACTGCGGTGGGTGTTTGGGGCAGTCTCATGTACGAGCTTGCGGTCTTGGTTACCATGGCCACCGAGAGCGGGCGATCGAGTGTGCGTAAGCTGAGCCATTGCTGCGCGTGCCTTTGAAGATGGTCCTTGTAGCGATGAGGTGAAGAGTCGGGGAATGATGGGTTGAAGCTCGGGATGGTGTCAAGGTGAGTGTTGAGTTGGAATGTGGGTTCGTAAGAGGTGACAGCGTTTTGTCGACTGGATGTTTGGTGTACTGAGGGGAAGGGCTGGCGAACTATGCTGAGCCCTTTTTGTGTCGTCGATCTTCAAGCGTGAAGCTGGTAGAAATGACAATGGTGGTGTTTTTCAGCGCAGGCCAGACGATTGCCAATTGATTCAGACGAGTTTGCGCAGAGGGCACTGGACGCAGTCGTAGTATTGGTATCGTCGTAGAGGTTGAAATTCCGTGAGCTGTCGGGCTGATGCAGCCCATGGGCGGGCTGCACCAGGAGTTTAGAGCTCAGCGATAGCCTGCGGCATTGTCTCGACGATTCTAGGGGTATGGATGTAGTTATTGAGTGTTTCTGGTATGTTTCTGTGTGACTTTTGGCGTCTTTGGGCTGGTGTGGAGAGAGAATGCGGGCAAGGGCAGAGGATATGTTTAATTTTTTTAGTTCGGCCCTTGTAGCGACATATCGCATGGTCCGAGCGGCTACTTCTCCTTGCCGCAATGACTCCATGTCGTCCAGCACCAATGAACAGCAACGACACGACATGCAAGCCAGCCAAGGCCACGGTGCTCTACACACCGAGCACGATGGATTTTGCTGCCTCTTCTTCCATCTCCTCGCCATTGCAGTCTTCCCAGTCCTCCCAGTCCTCCCAGTCCTCCCAGTCCTCCCAGTCCTCCCAGTCCTCCCAGTCCTGTCGCGTGCCCCTCGTCAGGAAATTTTGGTTTCTCGCCGAACTGCCCCACTGAAACTATGCTCGACGTGCGCAGTGCGTGCAGCGATGAGGCAACACGGGGCTAATGGAACGGTAACACGGTAACGGCTTCGGCCTATTGGTGCCTGCTAACATGCAGGACATGCAGAGTAGATTGCCGCTGACCTCGCTCTCCTTACATCGTCATCTTTAATTTCCGCCCTAGCAAAACCATCTACGACGACATCTTGCGCCTGCTCCGCCCCGACTTCGCGATGCAATCGTGCATCTGCCAAAACTACGTTTGACGTAGCTCGGCCTTGTGCCCCTCCAGATGCATCTCATATCGATACGCACTGGGCTTGTATCGACGCTGGCGCCCGCAGGCGAAGAAGCGGTGAAGCGGTGCAAACGTAGCCCTGCGCCCCAAACACTAAAGTCACAGCAACTTGCGGGCCGCTGCTGCTTGTCACAATGCAGCGGTATCCGCCCTGAGACATTCGCGTATCTATCACGTATTCAAAGACATGTGAATACAAAAAGACATGGCTCTAAATTTTCATTTACATTGCACTCCTCGAAGAGGTGTTCCACGCTCAATCACAGTCATTACTCTCTGCACAGTTTGCGTTAACTTTTTTTTTTTGTGAGGCTGAGCTATACCTGGCCTGGAGTGCATTGGTGGGCCGGCCCACCTTGCGCCGGTTGGCTCGAGTTTCTTTCTCGAGCTGATGCGACGTCTTCGACATGTCATATGTGCATATGCTCCTCATTGGCCATCGGACACGTACACACATCAGAGGCAGGTTTTTCATTGGCCGAGGCATCCATGTATACCCCGAGGAGCATTGCATCTGCACACCATCTAAACCTTCTGTAGGATGGCTCGTTATCAAAAGACCACATTTCCTTTTGTTTGCTGCAGCCTTGGTAGTCAACTACAAGCTAGCCAAGGGCGATCTGGCCGTTGACATTTCTTGCTTCTGGCTTGGTAGAGGTGGGCTTCTAGTGGAGCCTAGAAGCGACAAACACACTACACACTCAGGGTTTGAAAATCTGCATTGCGCGCAACGCATCCTCAGTGTTGAATGGGGTCGGCCAGGGCCCTCCCTATGGTTCTTGGAGGTAGCCTTACGCAGACATATGTACAAGAATCCAGTACGCTATATGCAAGTGGCCGAAAAAGCGGACTATCAAATGTTTCCTTCGACATTCCCTATGCCCATGTCTCTAGGCGAGGCAGGAGCCTCAAGCTTGGCAAGCGTCGCGAGATTGCCTAGACCATGATTGATATCTTCGTGATCGAAACCCAGATGGTAGAGCATCCGTGCAGCCCACCTAAGCGTATCGCGCCTCTCTGCACGCGTGGCCTCTGACAATTTCTTGCCACATCTTTCATCAAGATCCACTTCGTCTTGGACCTTCCGAATAATGGCCCAGATCGTCTGCCGGTTAGGGTTGATTCGCCCTTGTAGGATGAGCGTGGCGCCAGAATCCTGAACAATCTCAATGTCTTCTGGCCGATCCTCGTACTCCTTACTCCTCGTGACACGGTACTGTGGCATAGTGGGCAATCCACCAGGCGCTCTATATGACGCGAAATTCTTTTGCGACTTGTGACACCACATTTCGGCAATCGTTTTACCCCTGGCACTGCCATATCCGTCGAGCACACCGCCCAGTACGCGATTGAAGTCATCTGTGGAAAGGCTGACGGCTTGACGTGAGGAAAATGCAAGGAAGCGAGAGCAGTACTCTTTCCATTCACTGTCTACAGTAGACATGATAGACAGTGTGCAGTACAGCTCATGGCGTATGTTGCTGAGAATCATGTTCTCCCATGCAAAGAGCAGTCCAGTGAATGCGTCCTGGCCGCATATCTTGGCTTCTTCGGGACCGTTTGACGTTCGAAGGAGTTCTGCAGCAAAGCTCGAGATGATAATAGGTCGCGGTCTGAACGTTGAAGTCTCTTCTACATGCTTTTGCATGCCTTTGACGGAATCCCAGCGATGGAGTTTGATCTGGGAACATAGCAGGGCTATCAGGATCTCGGCTGGCATGCGGTGCTGCTGGTGTTTCTCGTTCCATGCCCCGACTTTCTTAATGACATCCAAGACGAGACCGTTCTCTCCAGCCATGGTACCAAAGCGAACGACAGACGCAGATATATTACGATGACTGTGCAATTCGCGATCAATCAGAGGACCATCTAGATCATCCGAGAACAGCAGCCAACGGCCTAGGTCGTACAGCCTCGACTCGGTGGCCAAGTCCAGCAGCCGCGCGAGGAGAGGTAGAGGAAGCTTGGTATCAAAAGCTGGAAAATCAACCGGTGGCAGACGGCTCGTGAATGGCTCGTCTTGTCGTAGCTGCGGACTGCTTTGGAGGAATTTGAAGAATTGCTGTACAGACTTTTGTTTGTTGTCATCAGTGTGTTGTTGAAGCATAGACAATGTAGTCATTGCTCCCCGTATGTCTCCATTACTGATGAAAGCACGCATAGCCCGATGCAGAAAGCTGAGTGGTATGGTTGTGGGCTCGAAGAAATAGGGTACTTCGGCACTAGTCGAAGCGGACGCATTTGCAGCGCCAACCTCAGTGCCGAATCCTGGAGCGAGCTCGAAAATGTGCAAGAGCAGCTCTGGCCGTTTCTCCGGTACGAAGCCGCCAGACTCGACAAGTCGGGCCATGATCGAGTCCCAAGCTGAAGAACCAAGACTTAAGTTGTTCTTATCTAAAAAGTCCTTCAAAGTCTTTACAGAAGCGACTAGGCCTTCTGGCGCAGCACCGCGAGCTCCTACCCCCAACCGCATTTGATTGACAAGCCCATCGACAAAGCCTGTGACAATCTCGCTACTTATCGTTCTGCGGGTTCGTGCGCGGTCTTCTGCGCTTGCAGAAGCATTCCCGCTCATTGGAAGCAAGCTCCAAGTTGATGTTGGAGCTGGGGTCTTCTGCTGCTCCGCTTCCATAATTTCCCGCCAACTAATAAGCGCCCAGCTTTGTTCTCCTTTCCTGGCCGCCAGTTTCTCCAGGATGGCAGTACCATCAAGCGTCCAGCCACCATGCAAACATGACCACAAGACCAGCTCTAGCCACAGCTCTGGAGCCACCTCTGTGACCTGAACCTTGTAACGAGACCCAGGTATTTCGTGACCGAGGAAGTACTGAGCGTTTGCGCGATCCTTGGCAGTTTTCACAGAAGCTTCGTGAGCGTTCCAGGTCGCGTCAGACAGGGCTGTCAAGATCTTGGACGAAAGCATATGAAGTGTCGGAGGCTGCTGGAGGGCATGCTTGTCCTTGGGATTTTGATAGGTATAGACTGAGTCAGGCATCAAGCCTAGATGATGCAAATGGGCAATCATCTCCAAGACATGCGGCATGATGGTATCCTGCTCGCTACTGTTCTGCTCCGCAGCCGTCAAAATCATGTGCGCCAGGCTCCGCCACAATTGTCCCAGAGCTCGCTTGACAGTGGCATGCGAATAGCGAATCGACTCTGGGGTGGATGTTACGACATGCAGTGTGAGTTGCAGCTTGCGGTTTGGATATGTTCGTTCGAGGCGCATGGGGCCTTCAGTCAGCTCTTTCAGAGACCGGTGTTCTTCTCTTTGCATTATGGCATTTGCATGTTGCTCGGTTTGGGCAGTCAGGTCGTATGAAGGCTTTCCGCCTTCAGTGAGCTTCTTGACCATCCAGATGACCGTCTGCCATTTCGCTGCCTCTAGCCCAAGGTAGCTGAGGATGTCCACGGAGGCATCCTGGGCCTTGTTGATGAAAAGAGCAAAGTCGAGCGACGTTGTGGGTGTTTCTGGTTTATTACATGTCTCCTGCCGTAGGTGACAAGGGAGGAATGGCTCAACGGCAGTAAGCCACGCCTTGACATGGCCACGAGCCTCTCGAGGGGGATAGGGTATGCATGATTGGATCCGTTCCTTGGGCTTTGATGGGAATACTTGGGAAATCACATGCTCTTTATCTTCCGTCCAAGGCCGGAGTCGTGACTGTGCATCTGCGGGGCGGCGTGTCCCAGATGTAAAGGTGCGTTTCGAGCGTCTGCCGAGGGCGGGGACGAGGAAAGCGGCGACAGAACAGGGAGCAGCGATTCCATGGGAGTTCGGCCGGAAAGCCTGTGAGAGGGCGCTGCGAAAACATGTATGCGCAGCGCTCATTGAGGGGTGGCGGATGAGGGGTGAGGGTGAATGCTCGTGCCAGCGGCATGTCTTGACTTTTTCTGACTAGGATCATGAGTCATGACGAACTGCACGCTCCAGTTCCGCGACGCGCTAAATTGCCTGACAGGCATCAACGCCCTGGCCTGAGCTCCAGGCTGCCCTGCCACTAGCGCCTCCTCTGTGACCTCACGCGTCAACTGGCACAAACATTTCGCGACGTCCAAACAGTCGAATCAAGATACGACACATTCACCCACTGCAGCCTAGGGTGTCTGCGTATACAAGAGATTCCTCCTGCGCGTATTCGCCAAGAACATCGCAACTCAACCTCCGCCTACCACGCGACACTCACAACCGCGACCATGGGTGTCTACCGCGTCGGTAAGTACTTGGATGAACCCGAATACCATTACAGCCAATGAGCGGTGGACCGCATGATAGAGCTGCTGTTTACGCCAATCGCAACAAAACTGACCATTCATCAGAGGCGTCTCCGAACAACCGCGCCGGTTGTCAAGTCAAAGCATGCAAAGATTCTGGCTCCAAGATTATGAAAGGCGAGTTGCGCTTTGCCGTTCAAGTCACCATCAAAGACCACGTCAGCTGGCAATACCGCCATTGGTACGTGTTGTTGCTATCCGTGAATTTCAATCTTGTGTACTGATTACACCAGGGGATGCGTCACCCCCAAACAGATCGAGAATCTGCAAGAGACATGCGGAGGCGATACTGACATGGTCGACGGCTATGACGAGTTGCCCGCCGAGTTTCAAGAGAAGGTCAAATTCGCGCTCAAGAACGGTCATATTCCGGATGAAGACTGCACACGAGTGAGTACCCTTGCATATCGTCCCAGATAGTTATGTAGTCATGCAATTAACTAACGGCATCAGGATCCTGAGCTGAACCGCCTAGGAGCTAAGAAGCCCAAGGCAAAGAAAGTCAAGAAGAACAACGAAGACGAGAACGACAAGGACGGCGAGGCTGCAGACGAGAAACCTAAGAAGAAGCGCGCAACCAAGGCCAAGAAGGACGAGGTCAAGGATGAAGACGACGAGGACGCTCCAGAACCAGCTCCAAAGAAGCGCGCATCTAAAGCTAAGAAGGTCAAGGACGAAGAGGACGGACATGTTCCAGCCCCGGCGCCAGCCCCAAAGAAGCGCGGTCGACCCGCCAAGAAGGAAGTTGACGAGGAAGACGGCGAGGAAGAGGTTGCCCCTCCGGCGAAGAAGGCTCGCGCCAGCGGCAGGACCAAGAAGGCCCCCCAGTACCACGAGCACGAGAGCGAGGAGGAATCTCCAGCACCGAAGAAGGCTCGAGGCAAGAAGGCCGCGCCTAAGCAAAAGGAAGTAGACGAAGATGACGAAGAAAAAGCCCCACCCAAGAAGGCCCGAGGCAAGAAGGCTGCAGCCGCCAAGGTCGAGCCTGAGGACGGCAGTGATGTCGAGGAGGAAGCGCCCGAGCCCAAGAAGATTACCCAGAAAAGGTACGTTCGATCAATTGAGTAACTGTTAATATCATGACTGACCATATGTAGGGGCCGCAAGACGGCCGCCGCTGTCGATGAGTAAGCTCACGTAACGTACGACAAGCAGCATGCGTTACTGAACGATGTAGTCCGTTCGCGATGGGGCGTTAGGGGACGTCACGGTGGTGTATGCATTCTTCAAGCAGTAGAGATACCCAGGAGAGCACCGTGTTTATGATGCTGTTCACGGGCTAGGCAAGGCTGAGTATTTCCTCAGTGTATATGTATATCAGCAGGTCTTTCTTTCCTTTTGCCAGCACAATAATGTTCAACCTTCATTCCTTACATCTTCATTACATGTTTTGGCGTTGCACCGAGGAGGTCTTCCATGGCTCATTTGTTCATTGCTACCCAGTTTATCACGCTTGTTAAAAAACAACGTGTTTTCCTATCGCATCCATCCCATGCCATTCCATTTCATTACCACCTCATCCCTTCCGTCCTTCACTATTCCCCGTACTAAAACAATCAGCCGACTCCCCAAGTCAAGTTCTTCACAGCTTCTTCATCTTCCCCATCTCCTCATCCCTCATCTTCGCCCAGTCTACCATCACCCTCCCATCCTCACACTGAATCGTAGGAAACAAGTCCTTAAACCCAGCACCGTTCCTAGCACGCTCTGTCAAGTGCTTATGCACTACATCCTGGCCGCTGCACGACTCTGAGTGGATTGGGCAGCGAGCCGTGAACACAATGTTCTCGGTGTACTCGTTAGACTTGACAAGAGGGTAAACTGGACGATGGGTGGAAGACGGGTTAGCAGCGTTGTAAGCTTCGTTTAGGGCTTTGGAAGCAGCGCGTGGACGACCGGTGTTCAGAGGCTTCTTGTCTGTGTGGACAATGTAATTACCAGAAGGAACCGGGTCGACGAAAGTGGGAAAAGAGCACGTTTCTGGCGAGTGGGGAGCGGGAAACGTGAATGCAGGTGTGGTGTCGTGGTGCAACGGCGTCACAAGCCCTCCGCGAGAACCGACGGGTGCCAGTCCGATGGGAATCTGCGGCCTTGACGAAAAAGTTCCGGACTGAATATCGCTTTCAGGATAGCGACTGCCCTCCTCTCTGGCCAGCGATGGAGATCTGGATCCCGTGTTCACTGCATAGTAATGCCTCTGAGCTAAACCCCTCAAATATACCGCAGTCTCCGCAGAGTGGTGACTCGGTGCGCGAAACGGACTAGACTCCCTTGTTTGAGCCCTAGACGCATCATCACGAATCACATCCGGATGACCCAACCCGTGGAGATACAAAGCACCCTCCATGTCCTCATTATCAAGTGAATCAGCCTGCGGACTGCGGCTATTCACCCTAGACAACGGGCGAGAGCGCGAAGAAGGACGAGATCGGGATGGGTAACGCGAGACAGCTTCCACAAAAGTGGGAAGAGCATCTGAATGGATCCAACCTTGGGGTGCAGAGAGGTTGGCTACCATGTTCTCTTCTTCCCAGTGTGGTGCGCCTCCTTGCAGACGGTCTCCTGCTACGTCCACGAGGGGGGTCAAGGACCGCCGGAATCCTTCTTCAGCGAGTAACTGGTTCAGACGCGAGGTACTCGCTATGGGTCGAAGGGGTGAACCATGGCCTTGGCCTGAACCGCGCACGCTAAGACCAGGACCGTGGGTTGGAGATACGGGGCGCGAGACGAAGGGTGTGTTGTCTACGGAGGCGTGGCGGGATCCTGGAGCAGAGTATGCGAGGTAGTGGCCGCGATCGTGTGGTGTGTAACTTGTTGATGGGAAGGGCTGCGAGTTAAGATTGATGGTAGTGGGAGGAGCTTCGACAGTGCCGATTCGTGGGATGGCGGTCGAGGATGATGAGGGGTGGTGTAGTGATCGGTGAGAGCCGGTACGTGAACCGATGTTTGACGATACTTGGGAGGGGACCAGCAGTGTCGTGAAGGACGGAACACGTGCAGGGGCTTGGCTAGGCAGGGGCTCCTGTGCCCTTGCCTTGGGTGTCGCAGCAGCGTCAATCTCCTTTGCGTTGCCTGCCTCGGTCTCGCCCTCATTCTTCTTCTCCCTCTTCTCCTTCTCTCCGGCCACCTCTTCTTCTAGTGCTTTCTTCGTCTCTTGCTTCTTAATCTCCTCTTGCTCCTCCTGGAACTCCCACTCGTGTACACAAGACCTCTGCAAAGCAGCGATAGTGTTCTCATACACAAGTTTCGGCTCTTTGTAGTCGTAAATCGGTGCCTGATCTTGAACGGTTCCCACGATGTTGATGCCCTTCTTAGTTGAGAACGGGACAGGCTCAATTGGGTTGCCGGCGGGGTAGGCGTAGATGAAGTGACCTCGGTAGTGGTAGGCGACCTAGGCACAAGTGTACACAGTCAGTATATGTCTCACATGCAATTCGTCCAGGAATCTCTTACGCCTGTTTCGAGCGTGTGGTCGCCCTTCAGGCCAGATATGAAAACGCGCTGCCTGGTAGCTTTGATACGAGCCGCGCGCTCTATTCTTCGGTCAGTATATATGTGTTTGACGAATTGGCGGACATGTTCCTCTGCTTGTGGACTAGTGACAGTATGCTCTCCAGACTCAACTTACCATTAGCAATATTCTTCGCACATGCTTTTTCCGCCATCTTTCCGCGGAGTGGAACGGGTTGTTGTATGCCTTGGCGGTGAGGTCGTTCGTGATGTCACAACGGTACTGCGACAACCGCGGATGGAAATTGAATCGACACCGATCGTAGCAAGTCGCGGAGGTAACGCAGAAGGATCGTGAAGACTTATTTTTATAGCCGTCAGGTGGTCTAGTGGCGATTGCGCATGATTTCTGATCACCGTACGCGACAGCAAACGGAAGTTGAGCTAAGACCATGATAGAAGGCCCTGTGTATGGTGCAGTGATGAAAGTGAAAGGGGGAGGGGTAAAATGTGTTCGAATGTTTAGAAACCCAAACCCAAAACTAGCTTAAAATTGCATGGAAATAATGGAAAAGAGACTCGACGCATAAAAGACCATGTGCAAAGCATTAGAAAATGGGCAAGCGCGAAAATTGATAAGAATAGTGGGAATTGAAAGTTTTACTCGCGTCACGCAATGAGTTACGGAGGAAGGCGAGTTTTGATGAAGACAAGTGCGCCATGCCTTGGTAGCAGTTGAAAATATCAAAGAGTGGTAATGCGTACAAGCCTCGTGAGTACAACGAGAACAGCAAGGAGAACAACGCGCGAGAGATATCAAGACATATAAATGAATTGGGTCTCAAATTCCTTACGACTCCCTATTGACATCTAACATTTTCTATGCATGATAAAACATTACAATCTATCGTGTAGAAGAAGTACCATCAGACCCATCGGCAGCAGCTCCAAGACCCTCCTCATCACCAGGCTCGGTGTAGGTACCAGCCTCCCTGGTAGCACCACGTGTGCGCTGGTCGATGATGTTACTCTTGTCGATAGCATCCTTCTCATCGCGTTCTGGATCGTGTCAAAGTTGTGGTAACAGTCACCTGGTAAAGTACATACCCAACTGTGCGTCGGAGTCACCACCGTTGGTGTACTCGGTCGCCTCAATAGGCGCGTCGTCGTTTTGAACGGGGATTTCGGTCTGGCCGGTACGGGATTTGTAATCATTGTCCACGACGTTGCCGTTAGGGATATCGGTGGAGCTCATGATGATGGTGTTAGTGTGATTGATTTGGGTAGATGTGAATTTGTGGAGGTGTCTGGAGACGAAGGAGATATTATGATATGTTGATGTATTAATTCAGAATAACACTGATTGGATAACCTCTTTATGTAGACTTTGTTCATATAAATCATACGTCATGATGTCGGCCATGTCCTTTCAAGCCTCTAGTGCAACAAATGCTCGAGACGGTAAAAAGGCAGGGGCTGCAATCTAGATCCCAAGCTGCAATCGCGATTTCGACAACATGGTCCAGAATGCGATACTGATTCCACAAAGCGCCATACCAGAATGGACGCGGATAAACACATGGCGATCCGGCAAGCGGGACCCCTTACTAGACGGGGGAGCTGATCATCGCTTGTCGAAAAGATACGATGCGATGACAGCTTAGATGTGAGAGTCGCCGTGTCATACTACGGTATTGATGCTGAATGACTAGGCGTATTGAAAACAGTCGTTCAAGGCTCCTTCTCTTAGTGGTCAAGCAGCTGTGCGCCAGCGTTCTGGTGTGCTGCTGTTCATACTTAGTGCAGCCATACAGACGTCAGTGACAGTCTACAGTCGAATACTCTGGAGCTGCGTCATGCTTACGCAGAGGTAGGGCAGCTAAACATCCGCAATGCAAGGGACAGTAAGAGGGCCGGTCGACACAAAGCTAGCATCACACCTGCAGCCGAAAGAGGGTGACAGTCGACGTCAACATGAGCGTAGCGCCAGGGGAGTGTGGAGCTCTTTGTTTGTGCTGGAGATTGGCGAGATCGATCGTACATGGAATATCGGATGATATGCGATTGTTGATGACGCTGGGGCTGGGGATATGGAAGTTTGTTTTGCGATGGCTGGGTTGACGTCGTTGGAAGCATTGACACGAAACGCGAGATCGCGACGTCACGACATCACGACTCTCAGACGGCCCAGGATGGTGTACACGCCAATATGGCAACGCTGCAATCTTTAGCTTTTTCTCTTTTGCACATGATAATTCTCTGGATCTACGTGTACACCTCGTTGTTTAGCACAAGTTTCGTCTAGATCTGAGTATATATTAAAACGCCACAGAAGGTTAGGCAATCGTTGGGTTGTGGCACGTCGCACTACAGCTTTGCACGTGAACACCAAAGAGGCCGCCCACAGCACTGAGCCCTTACGCTGCAATATAGCATATATCAATGAATGAAAGCATGCTTAGAGGAAAAATTGTATTCCAAAGCCAAGCATGCCTTTCTCACCGCTCCAAGTACTACACATACAGAATGACTACGCCAAAGATGCAGGACAATAATCAGATAGCACAGCCATGACCATTCTACGCACTTGTGCTGGCATCTACCACAGTTCCGCTCTCGTTCGTGTCCTTCTTCGCCTCCTCGTTCCTCTTCGCGGCTGCCATCTGCCATGCTGGAATGGCTGCGCGTCCCGGTGACGGCCTACCGTACGCAGGGAGGGGCTTCTCTGTGACAGGGGTGGGAGTTGACGCGGGTGTTGCACTGCCGTTTGTCTGGGTCTCGGTAGTGCTCGTGCCATTTGTCTGCTCACTAGACGCAGGGACAGACGATGGCTGGGGTGTTGACGTCGAAGCAGCGGATGTGCTGTTCATGTTGGGTGTCTGCGATTGGCCGTAGTAGCCCGAGGTGCTTTGTGGGCGTGGTGGTTGTGCGCCAGAACCTATCCTGTTCCCAATCAGTGTCTTCAAGCTCTTCAGCTCAGTTGACAGCTCCTTCAGCCTGTTGTCGGTCGACTCCTTTTGAGAGTCCAGTGCCTTCGGGATCAAGTCCCTCAAGCCTCGAACGTCGTCCTCGATCCGTCTGTTGTCGTCTCCCTGTCTCTTGGAAGACTCCTTGAGACTTGTCAGAACACTCTCTACCTCGCCAAGCGCGTCATCGAGTCTTGATGTCCTTGCTTCTTCGGATGCCTTGAGGGCGGATGTGTCGGTATTGAGTTGCTCGAGGAGATCGAATGCGCGCTTGAATTGTTCGTCGACAGAAGCCTTGTCTTGCTCCAGCTGGGGTTGCGTAGGTGGTTGTATCAGGGGCAAGACGTATCGTTTCGCTGTGAAGTATAGACCGTATCCGACGCCGCCCATTACCGTCGCCATGATGAAGTAGTCTCGCCAGTCGCGTTTCGGCGGTCTGCGTTTGT
The DNA here is from genome assembly GCA_009289805.1 of Alternaria gansuensis. Lineage (NCBI taxonomy): Eukaryota > Fungi > Ascomycota > Dothideomycetes > Pleosporales > Pleosporaceae > Alternaria > Alternaria gansuensis. The sequence continues at coordinate 130,229 of WBOK01000076.1, forward strand.
CAGCATCAAGACCAGGCATGTACAATATCTGTGCTTACTCTGGTGGTGGTGGAGGCGGTTGCCAGTATCCTTGAGGAGGATAGCTCGCATACGGAGCTGCAGGTGGTGGTCTGTACACATTGCTGGCTACTGCGGATGTCTGGGGTGGAGGGGACGAAGGTTGGCTCGGGTCTTCGGCTGCACGTGCAAGCGAGACATCGACTTCTTCTTGTGTGAGGTTCTTCGACTGGAGGAATGCGATGCGCTTCTCGAGGGGCGCGCTGGCAACGGAGGGATCTTGGAGGACTGAGAATCGCGGTTAGTGTCGTCGCGTAGAGCGTGCCGTGCATCAACTTACAGGATACAGCAGACGTTACGAGATCCTCGCGGACCATCTCGACGACACGTTACGCAATGCCAGTAGCACGCGCAGGTTGTAGATTGATGATGGAGCTGGAGAGGCGCGAAATGACGATCCGAAAGCTGGCGGCTATGCCTCGGCTCCTTTGGATCGGCGGTCGGGTCCGCGTCGTCTCACGTGGCACGGCGGCCGCACTTTGTTTCCGGCTTCGACCCTGCATTGCGGGACGTCTGAACATCGAAAGTACTGATACATGACCTCTTAATGCTGGCTTCCGGATCGAACATGAGTGCTTTCACAAAGCTCGGTATACACAGAATTTCAACATTACGATACGACCATGTCTCGGTGGTTTATCTTACGAGCATCATGTTACTTTCTTCTTCGCAGCCATACTATCATTGTTCATACATCTCTGGTCAGAACTTGCAATTTTTCAAACGTCATGTAGCATCTATATTCTTGGACTCTCTTGTGAGGACCTATCGATAGTCGGATCATCGGCTACCTACAGGTAGAAGTTGTCATTCGACTTTAGTAGCTCTCCCGTCTCTTAGACCTTTGTGTTTTTTTCTCTAAAGCATCATGCTACGGAGCATGACAAGAAATAGTGGGCTGCTACGAAAGCTGTTGGGGCAACTACACACCTCTGTGTGGCTTCGAATCATCTCACATTGTCAACGCGAATTCTTTGTGTGTCTCATTAGCTTTCAGATCCGTTGTTTGATCGCGTGCATCAATCGCTTCGTACTCAGATGGCCTACATCAGGCCGTTTGGTTACGTCAGGTCGCTTGTTGCACTGCGGGTTGACCATGCGGACATTTGCTCATTGGTATGGTCAGGGGCAGTCTGCATGTTCGATGTGAATGCGTGGTATTTGGTAGATGGGAAAGTGAAGGCGGCTATGGTGCTGGAATTTAGTTTTGCTGCGGTGCATTGGCGCCTTCGTCTCATTGTGAACTGTTTTTGAGACAAACGGAATTTCGCCTCTCAGTCAATATCACTTTCTCCAGTTCCTCATTGGATCTCCCTCCAAATTTCCGCGCATTTGCAGAAATCGTAGTTTGTATCAAATTCAGCGACAATATGGATCGAACAAACATCATCGACAACGACGAAGTCGAGCGCGCAATGGTTTTGGCTGCACAAGGCAAGGGCAAGGGCAAGGGTAAAAAGAGGGCGAATGAAGCCCGCGCGAGCAGTCTCCCAAAGGCGAGGAAGACCAACATATTACCACCGGCGAGGGCCACGGCAAAGGCCAAGGCAAGTGCGATACCAGCCACTTCGACGCAGGCTTCCTCACCTAGATTCTACAAGGCGAACAGCCTGAAGATCCCACTTTACAACCAAGACGGCATAGGTAACAAGAAGAGGCAGTACGCTCGCTTGTCCAGGACTCTGCTCAAGTACAATACGGACCAACTACTTGACATCGTGGGCCAGTATGCAGGCGCAGAAAGGAGGCAAGAACTAAAGAACAAGGGACTACCAAAGTCAAGGCTTGCGAATTGGATCGAAGAGAAGGAAACACTTGCGCTTGGACGCAACCCAAAGTCGACTTTGTCTAGTAAGTTCATACCCGCCGCGACCGTTGCGCACAAGTATACTCACAACATTAGTCGCAGATGATAAAGAGGAAGAAACTGAGTGCAGCGATGGAGCCGCTTCCTTCTTGATGCCCATTGCCCCGATATCTTCTGGCACAAAGACCAAGAGGTATGCTGTTACAACTCCGAGCTCCATTGACGAAGAAGACGAGTCGCCGGTTGCTGCCAAAGACCATGGTACGTTCGAGCAACCTAGTTGTCGGAAGAGAAGCGCACCTGCTGAGTCTCCGGGCTGTCAACCACACGCGAAGCTCCAAAAGCGTGACGCACTAGCAAAGCCGGTTGCTACAACTACTGGACGTTTGGCTAAGGATAACACTATCGGCAAGTCAGCCGACGACGTTATACCAACGCCTCCGCAAACGAGCGGGCAAACACTCGTATATAACGACAGAGATATCCATGACCGCCGGAATGCATTCATGCAGAGCTGTGGCATGGATCCGTCCCGTCCTGATCACTCATCAGTAATCGTTAGGGGGGATGGTGAGGATCGCGTGCTCACCGCCACGTCCGGCCGGCACTTTCGCAAAGGCGCGACATACCTCCATGAGACTACAGGTATGCTATAGAACTCCTTTGGGTACTCCAGGCTGCTTCCAGATACTGCATAGTGTCTTGTATTTATATGGATTCTTCCCAAAGTGGCCAAGACATACCCTCTTCTCGGCTCATCACTTCACTTGTTGCCAACAGTGCATCCTGCTAATTTCCCATTTAGTACCACATAGCGCTATCGACCCCCCTGGGCCAGCTTCCATCCCGTATCTGAAGGAAGGAGAGCACGGCCGTCGCGGCAACTTCCAAGACGATGACGACCGACGTACGGGCCTAGGCCATCAGATGGAACCGGACGACCATGTCCAGTGGAATAAATTCAGGACGTTCCGGAGCATGCTTTACCAGCAGTTTCCTCACTATCCGAAGTCAGTCAACGGAGTTTCAGTCGACTCTGAGACCAAGGATACCTGGCATCAGTGGCAGACATGGTACGGCGGCTTCGTGGAGAAGTACCCGGGATATGCTGTCACCCACCTGTGGCCTTGTGGGTGCGAGAAGGTGAGTGACGAGGATGAGAGTGAGGAGGAGTAGGAGTGAATGAGACATCTGTCGGCACATGGCTGGTGCCCTGCGGCCACTATGCAATCATCATTGAACATGGCAAGGATATAGATTATGGTCAGATAAGATACAGGAATGTAGTGTGTACTTCCTGACTTTTTCAACACATCATGAAGCCTAGTCGCTTCAGACTGACATTGTGCAGCAACAGCATCGACATGTCACCCACCATCAAAGGTAAGTGAGCCAAGGATAAGAACAACACAAGGGCTTCGTTGACTGTGTTTAGTCTCCGAGGCTCCTGCCTCATGTTTTGAAGCGCCAAGTCCAGTCTTGCTTCACGACTGCGTCAGGTAGGAACGCCTCCCCAGATACACCAACACCCATCATGCCGCTACGATCGCCCACAAAACCGCCCAAACCCACTGCATCGATGCAATAAGACCTCTAAGCAACGTTCATTTACTATATCATCACTCTCTTTTCCTTGTCTCACGAGTGACGCAACATCAACACGGCTTTACTAGGCTTCTGAGGCAGTAATTACAGCAAAACAGGCTCGACGTCCATAAGCCTCACTGTCTTCTCTTACCTCTACCACGGAAGCTCAAGCACAAGGACACCTACACTCATTACAAACGCCAAGGCTACGTTACTTTGGTACCACAGTAATACAGCCACACCAAATACTCCGCTCTACCATACTTGGACTGATTCGATTCCATACTTGCATATATACCCTTCTCGCTGGACTCTCCCATCAGTCTGCTCACATCTACTCTACCAATGGCGATAATTAACTCCTCAAAGCAAATTCTAGACACATTGTGCACAGACGGCACCTACACCGTCAGCTCAACTATGACGCTGGTAAACTCACGCAAACGCACTTCCAAAGAAGCGGAAGCGGAATCCTCAAGCACGAGTTCAACTATCTCCGCAGCATGCAAAAAGCCATGTCTATCGCCAGTAGGCGCAAGAACCAACACTCCCATGAGATTGGACAGCCACCTGGACTTACTCACACCTCCCGAGACACCGCCGTTCCCAGCCGTGCGTACTATGCGACTCAAGCTCGAAATACCGCAGCGAGAAGTCTCCAAGGAGGAAGATCGGAAGCTCAAGATACAAAGGGCAGCCGCGGAGAGATGGGTACCGAAACTCAAAAGACCATTTCCGAGGAAAAGAGAGATCAAAGCAGCGTACAAGAACAAGCTCATGAGGCATTACACCAATGAGACTGTAGCGCTATCGGATTTCGTCAAACCGCACATTGATAGGTCTCCTCGGGTAGACAGCTTACGGAAAGGCTTTCCGCTCCTCTCAACATCCTCAGCATCGATTGCTAATGCGGATGGATCCAAGAAACGGAGAGTTAAGATACAAGCCGATCGCGAAGAGGCGTTGAGGCGTGCACAACTCTTGAAAGAGAACAAGAAGATCACACACAGCGATTTCGCCAAAAGACTGGCTTGGCAAGCCTTCTCGTCGCGAGAACAGGACCGGATAGACCGGGGACGCGAGGCAATGCTGCAATCTGGACTCCTGAGAGACGACCTTGTAAAGGAGAATTTCGGCGTAGCCAACGAGCTGCCAGAGTGGAGAAAGACAAAGACTGGTCGGTTCGCCAAATCAGCACGGAAAGCAATGAGTCAAGCCGCGGCGAAGGGCTCCGGGTTCAGCTGTTAGAAGCGCATTGCAGCAGAGGGTGCTTGGGATTTGGGAAAGGTGGGGGGTTTGATAGAGAGAACGTAGGATCGGATAATTCAACTATGGTACTGCTATACAAATTCTCCACTTTGACATATTCAACCAGTGATATGCAGTGTCTGTGCCACAACTCAACTATGGTCCTGATATAGGAAACCCACTAATTTGACACCTTCCCATACTTACTCTCACTGCACTTGCTTATACCATGTCTATAGAACCATACCTGCCCCCCCGTACACCACCTCATGCCACCAACAACATCTCATAACACTTCCACATCAAGCCTTCTCAAGGAAACGTCTCCAAAACCACAATACCAGACGCTTATCTACAATGGCACTGACCACATCCACCAAACCAAATTGGCCTCACGTCACCATCACCAACGACATCTTCAGAGCCAACTCACCAGGCGAGCCGCACGGTCCCCCCAGATCCTCCTCCCTTACACCACCACGCACCCTTAAGCGACATCCAGAATCTTCCATCAAAAAACCAACAGTATCACCTATTACACCAGCGATAAAGAAGGAGGAAGAGGAGAAGAAGAAGAAACCATGCCGTCTCACACTCCACCTTCCCCAGAAACAAGACTCGGCAACAGCAAAGGAAAAGAAGGGCAAAAAACCACATCGCCTAATCACCCATCCTCCCGCCCTCCCGCCGCCAAGAACCACAAAGTTGATAACCAGATCCCAGAAACACAAAGTCGTCTTAAAACTCCGCCTCACACCGCCGAAAACACCCATCAACAAATTTAAATTCTTCACAGGGAGATCAGCGAGGAATCAAGTTAGGCAGGCGGATATTCTAGAACACAAATCTTTAGGTGTTACGCCTTTGATGGGGAAATCTGATAAGAGTGTGGCGGGGGAGGAGTTTGTTGGGCTGAGTGGTGTGGATGTGGGGGATGAAGAGAGGGGGGTTGGGTTGGGGTTGTTTGATGGGAGTGGTGGGGAGATGAGTGAGGAGGAGAGGTGGTTTAGAGAGGAGTTGTGGGGGAGGGGGAGGTGGGCTGTTAGGAAGAGTGAGTTGTGAGGGTTTGTGGTGTTCTTCGGGCTGTTGGTGTTGGTGTGTTGGGTTATTATGGGGATTTCAGTAAGGAGGTCCAGGCTAGGTTATTGGGGCTGTGGGGTTGTTGAGAGGATATTGGTGAGCACTTCCAGGCTATATGATCGGCGGAATGGTTTGTTGGGGATGTTATAGCGACGAATTTTAGGGCATGCTTTCGCCAAGGGGGCTCACGGCTATAAATTCAGCTCTTTGGGTTGTCATTTTCTCTAGTAATTATAGAATCCCTTCCCGCTCTTCTTTCCTAACCACCCTGCATCTACCATCTTTTTCAGCAGCACGGCAGGTCTGTACTTGGAATCGCCGGTATCGTGATACAAGACCTGCATGATCGCCAGACATGTGTCGATGCCAATGAAGTCGGCCAATTGTAGCGGACCCATGGGTACATTTGTTCCGTTCTTCATGATGCTATCGATATCCTCTTTCGCACCTACGCCTGTCTCTAAACAAATGACGGCCTCGTTGATGTACGGCATGAGAATGCGGTTTGCGAGGAAACCAGGGCTATCGGCGGACTTGGAGGGGATCTTTCCCATCTTCTCACAAAAGGCGATGGCGGTCTCGACGGTGGATTGCGAGGTCTGGAGGCCGGTGATGATCTCTACGCCTTTTTGGATGGGAACCGGGTTCATGAAGTGTGTGCTGATGACGCGTGAGGAGGCTGAGAGATCCGTCGGGTCTGTGGTGGTGCTTGCTGCAATCTTGGTAATAGAGATGGAGGAGGTGTTGGTGGCCAGGATAGCGTGTAATGGGCAGATTTGCGCGAGCTGCGAGAAGATCTTGTGCTTGAGGTCTGGGATCTCCGGGACAGCCTCGATTACGAAGTCGACGTCTGATAGATCGTCTAGTGATGTGCTGGACGTCAATCGCTCTCTCGCGGCCGTGGCGTCGTCTTTTGAGATTCTACCCTTCCCAACGTCCTTTTCGAGAAGCTTGTCTGCGAACTTCAGGCCTTTGTCGATTGATGCTTGCGAGTTGTCGATCAACCTGACTGTTACTGAAGCTTTCTGTGCTGCTACGAGGGCTATCCCAAGGCCCTAGACGTTGTTAGTTTAGGTCTCGTGAAGTTGAATTATTCGATGCATACCATTTGACCTGCTCCGATGACGCCCAGCTTCTTGACCTCAGCAGCAGCTCCAACAGAGGGGGTCGAGCTGAGGGCACGGCATTGCTGCCTCACTGCGCATCGTGCGACCTGTCTTGAGGCTACGGAAAACATTGTGAGGATTTGCTGGAACGATTCCAAGCAAATTGTGGAAGTTGCACGCACAACATGTGATGCGAAAGAGCGTTCCCCAGGCCGATGAGAACCGCAGCGGCCTAGCCGAGGCATGACGTTGACTAGCGGCGGGAAGGCGCGTGGCGCAGCCCTACCTTGGCGTGTTTGAGCGGTTTGTTCCGCGTGTGGCACTTTACGCGTCGACGCGACACCGGCGGGCAGATTGAGCGTCACCCACGACAATGCCTCAGACAACGCTGGACGAGTGGGCGCAGGATACTGTGAACCCAGAAGTTCGCGCTCACGTGTCCAGTCTAATCTCTGCTGTACGCATCCTTCTCTATCGACACAATTGTCACTGACATCCAGACAGCTCGGCGGTATTGGCGACGATGGCACGTATGCACTTGGGCACGACGCTTTACTATGTCTCAAAGACCTGCGAAAATGGCTAAAGTTCGCCGACGGACAGTACAATCGACGCGACGTTGCACGATGCATGGCTGAAGCAAACCTTGTAAAGGGCGACTTACTAGAGATACTTGCCAAAGTATCACCAACTGTAGTAGAAAGCGCGTGGAAACACAAGATTGCAGTTGCGACATGTATGTACGTATCATCTAGGTTTAGAGACTGTGCTGACAAGCGCAGTGGAACTTCTCGTACCTTTGACATGGCCCAACGAAATCGACCCAGCCGAAGCGACCGCAAACCACCACCGACACGGGCCCTACATTCAGCTCGCCCAGATCGGTTACAAACGTGCGATTCTGCAACTTGACCGGGACAGAATCCTTCAGACTGCCGTCAAGATTGCGCTTCCTTCAATGGCCGTACCCCTCCGAGATCGATCACCACGAGACGAGGGCATTATTCGAATCGCGTTATATTTCATACGCAACATTGCCATGCTTGCACCGCCAAACAATGCACATATGGACACCGACGAAGCCGAAGTCTCTCGATCTGCAACGATTGACACATTCCACGAACAGGATATATTCCAGGTCATTCTGAGTATTGCGTCCAGCATCGGGGAGGACTTCGTTACCCAAGATGTTGTTATCCTCGAGATCCTCTTCTTCCTGCTCAAAGGTATCGATGCTGAGAAGCTGTTCATGGAAGACACGAAGCTCAACACCAAAAATACAGACGAGCTTAAGGGCTTGATTCAGAAAGAGAAAGCCATGCTAGCAGGCTACGCTCGCCATGCACCAACCCGACATAACCGATTTGGAACAATGATCTGGATGAAGCGGGACGACGAGAAGGTTACAACTATATCTGGACAGGATGTGCTAGGAAAGGCGCAGGCTAGCATGCAGAAGATGGACGATACAAAGAAGTGGAACAAACCCCGACGACCTGGGCGTAAGCAGGATGGTAGTGAAGAGAGGGAGGAGTTTGATTTGCCGGTATCGCTAACTTCATCCGCGCGAAAGCATGTCAAAGCCTTTGTTGAAGAGTTCCTCGATTCGTCTTTCAACCCTTTGTTCCTGCATCTTCGGAAAGCTATCGAGCGCGAGACGGAACGAGTGGAAACACGGCATTCTAGACAGTTCTTCTACCTCGTATCGTGGTTCCTGCGAGCAGAGTGCGCACGGCGGCGGACGATGAAGGAGAGGGCAGCGGACCCGAAGAGTCCCGAAGTTCTATCTGCCGAGGATGAGAGTTATGGACTAGTAGCCGAAGTCATGAACCAGGAGACCTTCATTCTACTCAACCGCTTCATGCAGAAGAGCCAGGATGAGAAGGCATGGCGAGACCTGAATGCCGGGCTGAAGTGCTTTACGCAGATCTTGCTCACAGTGCATGAAATGTCCGAGTCGGCGCTTGAGGAAGACCAAGAAATTGCTGAAAACATTCAGAACCGTATCTTCTACGAAGAGTCAACACACGATAGGATAGTTATGATCCTGAGGTCGTACAAGGATCAAGGCTTTGGCTACCTCGATGCAGTCACAGAACTTTCTCATGTCTTCTTGCGAATGCTTGAGCGCTATGCGAAGCAGAACGTTGACATGCAAATCCGCTCGAAGCGACGAGCCCGAAAGATCAAAAAGAAGAAAGCTGAAAAGCAAGGCGGCGAAGATGGAGAGGACGAGGGTAACGTTTCAGAGACTGAAGACCTTCAACAAGCTCAAAAGACGGCTTCGGAGCGCAAGTTCGATTTTACGAGATTCTCGGCAAAGTTTGTCAACCAAAGCAGCGTGAACACTTTCGTGGCCTTTGCCAAGTATTTCAGCGATCTCGATACCGAACAGCTCAAGCGAGCACATCGCTTCTTCCACCGCGTCGCTTTTAAGATGGAGCTTGGGGTTCTTCTGTGCCGAGTGGACATTCTGCAACTGTTCAACAAGATGATGAAGGGTCCAGGCGGCCTTGACCCCGAGTCTCCTGCTTACAGGGAGTGGGATGACTTTGTTAAACACTTTTTCAGGCAGGTAGTCAAGAGAGTGCAGGAAAGACCGGAGCTGGTAGTGGAGATGCTGTTCAGCAAGATACCTGCAACCATCTTCTTCCTTGAACACGGGTATGATCGCGAAATTCATACCCGAGCGCCACGAGCTCCAGCAGAGCTTGAGGTCAAACCTGGCATGGAGCTGCCTGATCAGATTGGTGTCGCTGTCAGTGTACTTGTTAACCAATCAAAGTCGGACGCTCTCCGCTGGGTACGAGATGTGCTCACATCAGCAGCTGAAGAGCGCAAGGCGTGGGAAGAGGCAGCCGAAGCACAAAAGGCGCTGGTGACAGATACAGACGAGCGTCCAGAAGGTGAGGCAGCGGCTGAAGACCCAGAAGCGGAAACGTCGAAGCCCCCATCAATTTGTGAGTATGACTCTATCGCTCTAAGGAAGTTTATTAACAGAGACTAGTCATCAAGCACGACACCGAAGAACGCCGCATAGCGATGTTCAAAGACAACAAACTCCGACTGCTCATGAACCTGGTCGGCTTCGAGAGACTAGGAGAACATCACGATCCAGACGCTGCATGGATCATTCCTTCATCTCTCACCTCAACACAACTGCAAGAAGCCATTGATCTTATTCGTAAGTTTGAGTTCGACCCATCGACCTACGAGGATGGCAAAGCGCCAGAAGATTTGCTTCGTAGCAAGGCAGCAGCAGCTCGGCGCTCTACTCGCCGGGTCGAATTCGACGATGATTCTGATGGTATCGACCGCGACTCGGAAGAAGACCATGGAGAGTATGCCAAGGGTGGTCCCACCACGAGGGATGCAGACGCCCCTCGTAAGACATTGAAGCGACGGCGCCGGCAGAAAAGCCCAGCGGAGCTTGACGATGAGGAGAAAGACCGCAGAGCTGAGGCACGTCGCAAGAAGGAAATCGAAAAGCAGGCTAAAGCATTGAGTACCATGTATGTGCACGATTCAGACGACGAGGACTGGGACGCAGAGAAGGACGCAGCCTTCTTTGCGCGAGAACAAGCCATCCGTGAGGAAAACCTGAAAGTCTTCAAGAAATCCCTCGTACTCGGAACTATAGAGCCAGTCGTTTCGAAGAAGCGAAAGGCTGATGCACCGGCTAAGAAGAGCAAGAGGAGAAAGAGCCCACCGAAGCGGAAAGCACCCTTTGAAGATAGTGACGACGATATGGAAGATGCAGAGAGCAGTCAAGCTCCTTCTGTCGCCGACGACAATGAAGACGAGGACGTAGATCAAGACGGGGACGAAGCTACAGACACGCCGCTTTCATCGCAGAACGCTGGTGCAACAGCAGCAGTCAGCGATGCCGATACCCCTAGGAAACTAGCAAGTAATGCAACAAAAAGCACGGATGCTGCAATGGCGGACGCAGATACGGATGATGAGGATGAAGACGATGCACCTGTAGCGCGTAGACAGGTGACGGCGCGTAATACGAGGGCAGGCTTTGTTGTTGACAGTGACTCGGAGTGAGCTGTCGAGTGGGTATCATATGGAATAACGGGCTGCATAGCAGGGTGTCTTTGGTTTGTGCTTTTCCATGTTGAATACCCATTATCTTGCTGCAGTCTCGTCTCGTCTCGTCTCGTCTCGTCATGTTGTAGTTTATGTACTGAACCGGGTTGTCGCAGTGATACGGCGGCTTGATTCTAAGAGCTTGGGCAGTTGCCTCATTCGGGAACCTTTGCCGTTGCTCTTTTCTATGTTCCAGTCACGACTGCCTCTTTTTGTCGCATGACGTCGCGGTGGATTCCGGGCAGCTGCTTCGTGCCTTCCATGTTTACCATCTCACCAACAACACCACCCACAACAACACGGAGCGGGCAAGTGCTTCTTCTCCACGCACGCCGTGCAACACGCTACAACCATGCTAACATATCCAGATCGACAGAAATTTGAGCAAATCCGCGCTCGGTGGGAGACGGCTCAGCCAAGTGACGACGGAGCCGCGGCGATGGCAGGCTGGAAAGAAAAGTCGACAGCTCAGCAGGCGGTGAGCGGTGAGCGTCAAGAGAATGGCGGCAGCAAATTCCGAAGAAAACTCAGCTATGGTTTCGCTTTCATCTCAAATCCCCTTTCGCAGCGAAAGACAACCCCGGGACGCCACCAGATGAATGTGCCGTCATTGGCTGTCACTGAGCCCTCTGCGACCAACATTACTACCGCCAGCCCTATGTGGGAAGTTTTGCTTTCGCCGGTGCTTCCGTCAACGCCACCTAGACGCTCCAGCGACGCATCCGAAGAGCCTGCGACAGTCCCGTTGAGCAGAACCTTACCCAAAATCGACGATGCGGATGCCACGCCCCAGCCATTACCTCGACCGCGTACATTGAGCTTCATCCCTCTACCAGTCAGAGCTGAGCCTAAGTCGTTCGCCGCAGATGTAGAGGGTGCAGTCAAGTCCCATTCACTCGCGGCAAGGCCTCAGCCAGAGCCAGATCCTGTACCTTCGAAAATTCCTACTCCCAGTCCGCCATCGATAGAGCGCCGCCGCTCTAGTCCACGTCAACACGTTCATCAACACGTTTCGTACCGCGCTTCACAGCAGATTAAACACATTGCGACAGCTCACGCGTTAGCAGCCGCCAATAACGGTTCTCCTGTGAAGCATCCATACCAACTGCGCTCACGCACAACCCCAAACCTTGTGAAGACTTCCGATGCGTCACAGCAAGCGCGATTCATGGCTCCGAGACGACCAGGGCCTAAGAGACCTACGGTATCTCCAACGGCTCAAAAGCCAGTTCTGCAAGAGAACATACCGATGGACCGGCACATTTCACATAGGCGGTCACAGATCCAGGAGGGAACATTGAAGAGAGAGTCACTCGCAGTGCCCGGTACTTTATACAACAGAAGATCTCTTGGACCAGGACCACCACTTGCGCAGAACAGGGAGTCTAGCTTTGCAACTCCCCCGATTGTAAGGAAACAGATGAGCGCACAGTTCGCACAAGAAACGCCGGTGACGGCAAAGCGAATCCAATTGGAAGAACGGAAAATGACACACGCGCCAGCTTCACCACCGGTGTCGAAGATCACAGCTGTGCAGCCTCGCAATATGGACCCTCCAATATCAACCCCCGAGACGGTCGATCTTGTTCAGCCAGCCTTGCCCCGGTCGCATACGGACAGGGATTTGCAGAGGAAAACACTGGGAACACCCAATGGTTTGGGTGGCGTCTGGCGGTCGTCCCGCGCTTTGGCAGTGACAACACATGAGGTGAGCAGACTTCCACGTTCCCATACCTTCGACAACTTTGGAAACCAGTGGAAAGCCGCTCCACCTGTACCTCGCATCCCGGAACAATACAGGATAGCATCTTTGTCGGACTTGAATCAAACAGTACGCATGGGCCCTAAGAGCACCTCTTGGTCCCGCCATGGTCGGGTTATATCAGACGCGAATTCGTGCGAGTCGATCCCCGAGGAGACTGGAGAAGAGAGGATGAGTGATACCCCCACGCATACACCTTGTCAGCCTGTACGAGGGCTTGTATCGTCATTCGGGTCTAGTGGATCTAGTGAAAGTCCTGCAGTGTTCCTCTCGGTACCAAACACACTTCCAACAACAGCACCAGACACCGTGGGAAACTTGTCGAACTGTATACCCAGCCGGTTATGGCATACCTCAGGGCAACAGAAGTTGAAGGTTGCTGACATTGAAATCATTCAGGTCAAAGACTACATGCCACCGCTATACTGGGCTGGACGATTCCAATCTCGATATGATCAATGGCGGACCGATGCGATGGAAGCCGAATTAAACCCAATCTACAAGCTTTGTAGCCCCTTGGGAGAATGTAAACTGAACCAAGACAAGCTTGCAGCATGCTACATACTCGGGCAATTGCGCGATCTATGTACTTCGGACCAAGCAGCAGACAGCCTTTGGGTATGTCGTTTCTACCTTAGGTTAGTCTTCTTGTTTTACTGACTGCACTCAGGAGTTTGAGTACAAATACAGGAAAGACCACAAGCTTCTTGGCAATTCACTTGACATCCCACCAATGCCATTCCGTAAGCAAGACGACAATACGACTTCTGCAGGAGCTGGAGCCTTTGGACGGGCCATGAGGAAGCTGACCCCTCGCAAGGCTAGTTTGGTCAATCTGATGAAGGGCAAAGGTTGGAACAAATCCGACGAAGCGAAAAGCGGTGAAGTGTCTGAGCGCAATCAGGAAATGTCTTCGGATTGTTCGTAATTTGTTTGAACGACGAAGAAGTGGGAGACCATGTTATGAGCTGGATGATAAAACACGACACTCAAAGATGACACTACGACGAACGAGTTTACGATATGCAACGATAAGATTGAAAGGGACGAAAGTTTGAAAGCTCGTTCAGGGCACCAGGACGTCAACATGTGAACGCCGCGATCTGTACAGAGCGCATACATTGTTACAATCGCAGGAGACAGTAATGCAATTCTCAGGGTGAACCGACTCTGCTGGAAAGGTCGAAAAAAAAAACTGCTGATAGGAGCCTCGGCTGCTGTGAGCGAGACTTCTGTATCCATAGCTTATGATCAGACGTTATGTACAAATAGGTCATTTATACGAATGCTTGGAGCTTTACTGTACCTATTCCTTCTTATCCGGCTTGGGAGAAAGCTCGTCGACGATATTGTTGGGATCTTGCCAAGCCAATGCAACATATTTGGTATGACTTCCCCGGGCGAAGACTTCACCCTTGGTGTTGCTGAAGTTGATGGATGTGAAGGCGAGGGTTTTGCCAACTGCATGATGTAATCAGCGCACAACATGATTTGGAAAAGGGATGTGTAAACGAGGGAAGCTTACACTTGTCACAAGTTACTTCAGCTTTGATCAAGTCGCCGATCTTGCCGCCCGAGGAAAGGTAGGTCACGTTTAGGTCGGTGGATACACCGGTTGCGAAGAGACCGCGCGAGGCTACTGCGAGGGAGCCGCCGAGGTCGACTGGGGTGTGTTAGGTTATGGAATGGATATGGGAAATGTAGGGTCTGGGAAGAAGGAGGATTTACCCATGCTGGCTATAGTACCGCCATGGAGGATGTTCAGCCGATTCTAGTGGAATACGTTAGCGGCTCCTGAAATGCAACGGCTCACAATCAACAAAGTTTAGTCAAGCAACTATTCCAATGATGTTTCATGTATCCAAGATGGGAGCAAGGACTGTGTGCCTACCGTGTGTTCCTTCCGAATGTCCAGTTCAAACTTGACGCGTCCTGGGACTGCCGAGGTCACTCGCAACTAAACAGAGGATTAACTATAAGCCCCTGAATTAAAAAAAGACATACTCACGCCGTCTAACAGCCTTGAGGTAACAACGCATTAGTGTTGTTTGCATGCCATCTGGAGACTATGAATTACCTTGGCTCCAGACCGGAGTTGACTCGGAACGATTCCCAGACCTAGCAATGCATTAAAAAGACTATTTTGCTTTGCCGATTTCATGTTTTCGGTACTCACAGATCTCACAAACTTCAGCGCCGGCATGTTCAAGCTCTCTCTTCTCGATGCGCGGAGAGTGATGTCGTTGTTCCGCTCGGCAGTTACACCACGTACCTCGGAAGCTAGACAGGGGTGGAGCGGAATTTGTGGGGGGAGGCTTTCCGCTTGCTCGGCGCGTCATGTACTTTCTCAGGCGATCTGCGACTGCGACTGCGACTTCACTTGCCTAGACCAAAAGCGCGACGCACGCGTCTCTCTTACCAGGTTTCGTGGGCCCTTCTTCTCCGAACATGATAATACGGCGGTAGACCGAGAAACTCTCCTCCACATCCCCCACGATGTCGGTTTCATCTTCTACTCAGGCGCTGGAATACCTCGAGGGTCTGCCTATCGCGACACACAAGAGGCTGTATGAGCAGCCGTCGACTGTGTTGGCGGTATTCCGCTGCATGCTTCCGCATCTTGGTGAGGCTCTTCGTTGTGTCAGGCGTGTTGTAGCTAACAAAGTCACAGCCAAATCCATAGTGATGGCGATGCTCTACAGGCCCTCATCCTTCCCCGTAGCCGACCTGGATGCTTGGTTCAAGCCCTCTTCTCGTAGAGAAAAGGAACAGGCGACCTTTACCCTCGACCGTCTACACATTATCTCCTCGGCAAAACAGGATGATGGTACCATGGCGTGGACAATCAGCCCCATCTTCCAGGCTAGCTTGCGGAATGCCCTCGAGGGCTCTGGTACGCACCGCTCGTTTGGTGTACCAGCAACTAGAGCGGAAAGCGGCGCAAAGCGATTAAGCATAGGCTTCCTGGATGAATACTCTAGATCACAGTGGGAGGGAATATTGTATTATCTGGTTAGCGGTGCGGCTGGACTCAGCAAGGACAGCATCTCAAGAGCGGAGGTCGGTCCTGGAACGAAGAAGCTGTTGCATACTGGTGACCTAGTGAGGACTGTACATGGGAGTCCGAGGATCACCAAGGATGGTTTCTCTTTTGTGCTACAAGAGACGAATGCACAGGTCTGGAGTTTGCTCATTGTATATCTGAAGATGACGAACGAAGTACGTTATAAACCTCATACTCCCTTCGACAACATATCTAACACTAACACCAAGCTCGGCATGTCCGAAACCGAAGTCCTATCCTTCCTCTTCATGCTCGGTTCCCTCGAACTAGGCCAAGACTACTCCACATCCACCCTCTCTCCCACTCAATCCCAAATGCTGGAAGACCTCTCCTCAATGGGCCTCATCTACCGCTCTGACAAGAACGCACGCACATTCTACCCCACACGCCTCGCCACAACCCTGACCTCCGACTCCGGCAGCGCCATGTCCGCCTCCTCCAACGACATAGCGCAAGCCAACCAAGGCAACGCCGGCCCCTCGGCCACAGCAAACAAAGGCTTCATCATAATCGAAACAAACTACCGCCTCTACGCCTACACAAACAGCCTCATCCAAATCGCCATCATGAGTCTCTTCACCAAACTCCAACATCGCTTCCCCAACCTCGTCTCCGGCAAACTGACCAAGGAATCCGTCCACAAAGCCGTTCAGTCCGGCATCACTTCTTCCCAAATCATCTCCTACCTAACCACGTACGCGCACCCGCAGATGCAAAAAACCATCCCCTATATTCCGCCTACTGTCATGGATCAAATCCGGCTCTGGGAATATGAAGGAGAAAGAGTGGAAACTACGACTGGATATCTGATGCGTGAGTTTAGCTCTGATGCAGAGTATAGGGATGTGCTCGGGTATGCGAGTGCGCTTGGTGTGTTGGTTTGGCAGAATGATGCTGCAAGGTGCTTTTTTGTTAGTCATGTGGAGCAGATTAGTGCGTATTTGAGGAAGAAGAAGGAGAGTAGGGAAAGTGCTAGGGGGAGGTGACGAGCTGTGTGTGTGTGTGTGTGTGTGTGTGTGTGTGTGTGTGTGTGTATGTACTCAAGATGCGGAGATGGGAGGGGTTCGCATAGGAATAAGGGCGTTTTAGAAAGCAAGGTTATCGGCATTTGATTGCATGTCGTTTGTAGACTGGACGACATTTTTTTTTTTAAAAAAATAATAATAAGAATAATCTGGTGTCGTTGGTCTTCAAGCTCTAGTATATTAAGCTTGATATCACCTCACCCATCCGTTCAACTTGCACTCTGTAGCGTTTTCCACACCAAAAAAACCCCCCCAGCTTGGCGCCGTGTTCAGCTAAGTGACTATCTGGTATTTTCTTGGTTCTTCGGTGATCCAACCGTTTCGCCTCCCAACACCCTCCACAAGGTCCCTTCTGAACGAGAGAGAATTTACACTAACGAAAGTGAGTAAAGGTATTGGAAGAAAAACGAACCAGGACTCCAGAACCCCAGTTATCATATACGACGAAAAACGAAAGCCAATTCCAACCGAAGAAAAAAAGAAAAAAAGAAAACAAGTCCCAAATCTACCATCCAAACTTCTCAACCTGAACATCAACATCCCTTCCCCTCCAAGTCAAATCAGCGACCGTATTCCTAACATCTCTAACTAAACCCTCCGGCCCACTAACCACAACGCCACTCCTCCCCCCCTCATCCACGTTTTCTTCTTCTTCTTCTTCTTCTTCTTCGACCCACTCGCCTACAATCCCCACGACATCCGGTCTCCCCGCAAGACTAGTCGGCAGCGGGATCAACAAATCCAATCCCCAGTCCTCCAACTCTTTTAATTTATCCTCGGGGATCCAGAGTCGATGGTCAGGTGAGTGTGTTATCCAGAGGAACTTTACTTTTCTGGAAGATTTGAGGGAGTTCTCTGGGTCGCGGGGTTGTAAGAGGGCGTAGAGAAGGGGGTAGGCGACTGCTATGCCTGAACCTCCGGCAATTAGGATGGCGGTTGATGAAGATTGTAAGAGGTCAAGGGCGCGAGAGGAGCCGTAGGGCCCGTCGAGGCGGATTCGGAGGTCGAGGGGGAGGTGGAGGGAGGCGCGTACGTGTTGGAGGAGGCTGTGGGTGAAACCTGATTGAGTTTGAGGGCGGATGAGTAGGGAGAACCAAGCGTGTTTTCCTTGTCCATCTTGCGTTGACGGTGTGGGTGCGGCGGAGAAGATAGTGAAAGGGTGGGATTGTATGTCGTGTTTTCGGGAGAGGTTTGAGACGGAGAGGAAGATGTGTTGGTTTGGTTTCCAGCCTTGCGTCATGTTCTTTGGTAACAATGCCGTTTTCTTTGTGTTGACATGCCAGTTTGTGGATAAAAGCAGTGTTTCGTCGTCTTCGAGGATTTCAAGTGTGGCGGGGTGGGTGCTGGATTTCAACCACATCCTGTAGACCAGTCGATCGACGAGGAAGATGGCGAGGGAAACGCCAACATACGGCCGTGAGGTGTGGTGGTGAAACCATAGGAATACCAGTCCAGCAGCCTGAAGCACAATGTGCAGACCCAGGAAGATCTCATACCACCTCTTTCGGAAGCTACCCAGGCTTGTAAAGTAGATGAGTTCATAGGCAATCAGTGCGGCTAAACCAAGCAGCACAACGCGGTTGAACAGGAATCTCGCTAGTGTGAAACCTAGATGCCGTAACATGCCATACCACACAGCAACCATAGCGAGGAAGTGAAAGAATGCTTCCAGACACATGAGCTCCCCTACTCTCCTATGGAAGATATTCAGACTCTCATACGAGTACCCCGTCAACAAGTTTATGGGCTGGTTTTTGGCGGCGAGGAGGTATAGGAGTGGTAGGTTTGAGACGAATAAAAGTCCGCATCGGTCGGCGAATACGAAGACGTACATGGAGGAGAGCGACATGCGGTAGAGAATGTAGAAGATGTTCAGGGTAATCCAAGCAAGGACGAGCAGCGACACGGCGTTGGTAGGTAGGGTTTGATGGACAACGGGTATGCGTGGAGGTTGATATTGGAGCAAAGACTTGAGCAAGTAGTAAGGGCGCCATACTCGGCGTCTCTTTCGTCGCGATCGCTGCGAAGGAAGGAGAGGGCTCGATTCGTCGACATTGTTCATTTTCTTCGGAGCGATGACATGGGGGGGTGTCGCGTTCCCTTGGACAGTACTACTCGAGCTACTCCAAGTCTCTGTACCTTGTTCGTGCGCAGTTCCACCATCCCTCTTCGCTGTGCCAATTCTCCGCCTCTTGCGCCTATGCAACACAACCTTCTCCCCCCAGTGCCACACGGTGAAGACCAGCAACACGCCCAGCAGCACCAGATTATACGTATTTAGAAACCGCCGACTGAACAATATGGCTTCGATTAGTTTGCGGAAGCGCGGGTCTTTGCCAGGATCATCAGGGTTGACGAGGTCGCCTCCGCCAGCCGCTTTGAAGACGTCGTAGTCGTGCGCAAACCATGGGGTTTCTGTTGATGCAGTCGCTGTTAATGCGAATCGAAGCGCGTCTCGTAACCATGGCGGTGTCGTCTCCATTGTGAGAGGTGAAGATGCCAAGGAGAGGTTGTCTGGGTGAGTAGCGGCATGGCATGTCAGATGAGATGGTGTTCCTGTTCCAGATGTTTCCCCCCCATTGTACTCGCGTCATCGAGGCTCCGATTAGCTTATCGCGAGGTGCCGAGGCACGCGTAGCTTCATTGAGATGGCATGCATTCGCGGCATGTCGTGGTCGTGTAAATGTACTCGGAAAACAATGTGTGCTGTATGCCTTGTTTTGCATTGAAGTTGTCACCCCAAGGAAAAACGGGATGCAAGATAAAGTCTGTTCATCTACTTGTATTCCTCTCAACTACCTCGACCTACTTGTTCATCTACTTGTATTCCTCTCAACTACCTCGACCTACTTGTTCCTCTACTTGTATTCCTCTCAACTACCTCGACCTACTTGTTCGTCCACTTGGCCTTCTCCTTGGCCGCAAAAGCAGCCATGCCAATCTTCTGATCCTCACTGCCAAACAGGCCATGGAAAACCCTCCGCTCGTACTCGACACCCTCGCGGAGACCAAGCTCCTGGCTCTTATTGACAACCTCCTTGGCCGCTTTCACCGCAATCTGACTATACGACGCAATCTTCTCAGCCGTCGCAATAGCGCCGCTAACACACTCCTCGGGCGTCTCAAACACCTTGGCGACAAGACCCCACTCGCTGGCCTGCTGCGCGGTCATGTTGTCGCCGGTGAGGATAATCGCCATAGCTCTTGATTTTCCAATTGCCTTGGTCAGACGCTGCGAGCCACCTGCACCGGGTACGACGCCGAGCTTGATCTCGGGCTGTCCGAACATGGCCTTGGGTCCTGCGTACATGATATCTCCCATCATGGCGAGCTCACAGCCTCCGCCTAGCGCGTATCCGTTGACGGCCGTGATGAGGGGCTTTTTGAGAAAGGTGACGAGGTCGGACCAGGATTCTATAAAGTCCTTGCCATATGCGTCGCTGAAGGTGAGGTCCTTCATTTCCTTGATGTCGGCACCTGCTGCGAAGGCTTTCTCGGATCCGGTGAGGACGATGGCGCCGATGGACTTTGCCGACTGGAAGTCGCGAAGGGCTTGGTTGATTTCGAGGATGAGGGGGGTGGAGAGGGCGTTGAGGGCTTTGGGGCGGTTGATCTGGACTTGGGGGTGTTACTTGGGGGCTGAATACATGTTGCTTCTTCCAGAGAATAACGTGGTAGTGGAGTAGGGAAACAGTGACATACTCAACCCAACACCAGGTCTAGCCACGGATACAAGCAAATGCTCGAATGACCTCTCCGTCGCATATCCCCTCGCCAGCCTGGGTAAGCCGGTCGACCGGAATTGAGAAGCTACTCTCGGGGCTGATCGAAAGGCCTGCATCGTGTGTATGGGGAATTGAGTTTCGACGGGGAGCCCAGCTCAGGCAACGTGTGTTTACATGGAGAGGGAGGGGGCGTGAGCCCAGAGCTCCAGTACGAAGGGTGCAGGGTGGGTAGTATCGGGCACCACCTCGGCAAAGAAGGCGCATCTGCCGCCATCCCACATTGACGCGACCAGTGGCTGTCTTGGTCCTAGCGCGTTGGGGGCGGCCATCTAAGCCCCAGCCTTGCGACACACGTTCAACTTTTTTGGACACGATTCCCTCACCAAGAACATTCGACTCGGAGCCATCAACACCACACCTTTGCCGCGCCGAACACATCCCATCGCTCTGCGTCGCCATCTCCACGTCCCCCCCCCCCCCCCCCAACCCCGACACCCCTTTCAGCGCCGTGACAGCGCAAACCACAAAATACGGCCGCCTCTTCCAGACCTACCTCGACAAATCCACACCGTACACGCCCTACCGCTGGACCGGCACCGCCACGCTCTTCCTCCTCTTCGGCCTGCGCATCTTCTTCGCACACGGCTGGTACATTGTCGCATACTCGCTAGGCATCTACCTGCTGAACCTCTTCCTCGCCTTCCTCTCCCCCAAATTCGACCCCGCACTCGAGCAGGATGAGGGCATGGAAGACGGTAATGCGTCGGGCCTGCCTACCAAGGAGGACCAGGAGTTCAGGCCGTTTGTGAGGAGGCTGCCCGAGTTCAAGTTTTGGTATTCGACTACCAAGGCGATTGCTATTGGCTTCTTTTGCAGCTGGTTTGACGTGTTCAATTTGCCGGTTTTTTGGCCCGTGTTGGTGGTTTATTGGTTAATTCTTTTTAGCTTGACGAGTAAGTGGCACGTATTCATGTTGGTTGAGCGAGGCTAATAATTTCTAGTGAGACGGCAGATTCAACATATGATCAAGTACCGCTACGTTCCCTTCACCGTCGGAAAGACACGGTACTCGCCCAACTAAGTCTGTGTCGACCGACTGTCTCACTTTTACTTTGTCGCATCACAGTCTTGAGCTTTGGGAAGGAAGGATTCCATGGGCGGCTGCTGTATTTTTATTGTTATTCATGGCAACGATAACGCGTTGCATGTTACATGAATTTGTATACGTTAGCAGCAAGAAAGTCAAGGTACTTTTATATCTTTAACATGAGAAGAGAATACCACTATGCACTAGCCGAGACAAACAACTCAGGGGAAAAACATTGTAATATGCAAAATGAAAGAAACGACAACTAGCCACCCATGCTACGAGACAAGACCACAAACAAAAAGAAATCAAGAAAGAGCCATGGAGGAAACCAGCCCTACTCCATACGTATAGCAGGAGCCTCAAGCTTCAACTCCGCCAAACTCGTCTTCCTCAACCCCGCCTTGACATCCTCCTGCTCAACCCCTACCTCCTTTGTGCATATCCATGTAGAAGCGTACATATTGACCCTTAATCCTTGATTAGCATTTCGTTGTCCCGAAAAGAAAAAGAAAGAAGAAAAGAAAAAAACATGTCAAAACTCACCGATCGATACAACTCCCCGGCACCCTAACAGCCACCCTCTTAACCCCAAACCCACATTCGCTAAACACCTTGATATACCACGGCTCCAACCCAGCAGACCGTAACATGACCCTGCCCTTTACCTTCAACGCGCGATTCAACGCACGAATCTGCTTAACCGCCTGCGTACCCGCAGGGGGAAACCAATCCATACTATCCATCACAACGACAATCGTTAGCGTACCGGGTCGCATTCTGGAGATGACTTCAGAGATCTCGTCCGTGTGGATGCGCAGCCCGTTAAAAGCGTTTGTTTTGGAGAGGCGGACATGGGATTTTGGGGAGAGGTAGGTCGGGTGGGATTGTGGGGTGTAGTGGCCAAGGAGGGTGAGGAGGTAGTAGTGGTTCGAGGTAGATAGGAGAGTGGTGTTGATGACAGGTTCGAAGGTGTTGAGGACGTATTCGTAGATTGCGTTTCCGTTGGGGCTGTGCAGGGCGTCATCTGAGGGCTCTTCGTGAAAGGAGAGGTATTCTGCTGCAGCATCTTTCTTGGTCCGCGATGGAGGTGCGGCGAAGTCGTCTGATTTCTTGAAATCTGCTTCGATGACGGCGCGTTGGGTAGGGGGTACGCCGAGGGCTTTCCAGAGCCACTTTTCGTTTCCGAGAATGGCCCAGGTCAGAATTTTGGAGTGGAGGACGGTCTTGATAGAACGTTGCCATATTTCTCGTTGTTCGTTTAGGGTTTGCGCGGAGCACAGCTTTTGTACGTCGGAGGTCATGCCTAGGAGGTGGAAGAGCCAGCCTGCGATTGAGAGGGCGTTGCCGGAACCGCCAGAGTAGTAGAGACCCTTTGAAGACGAAGAGGAGAATACAGAGGGTCCGTTATGCAGCCAGAACTGGAAAGCTTCGGATGAGAGGTGGGGGCTGAGTTTCTGGATGAGCAAGTTGTGGAAGTCAGGGTGCTTGCCTTCGCCGAAGAGCTTCCAGACGTCATGGTATTCAAGTGCGGTGAAGGCGGCGACCTTGAGTTCCAAGAGGTGATTCTGAGAGGGGTTGAGGTCGACGGCGTGGACACGCCGGCAGTTCTCGAGACAGAAGGCTAGGATGTTGTCGCCGGCTGAGCCGATGGCGAGGACGACGTCGTTGGGAGTAGGTTTGAGAAGTCGCATGTCCGCTACATCGTCTTCCCAGGTAAATGCATAGATGTACGAGTTGTTGAAACGAGTATGCTTGGGGAGCGCAGAGTCGTAATGGATGCGCCAGTGGTGATTCTGGTACCACGTAGCTGGGAGAGGAAGACTAGACTGCAGGTTCACGACCGCCGACTCGTAGGCTTTTGAGTGTACTTCGACGTCAGTCTGCGTAGCTCCCGTTTGGAGGTCAAGAGCCGTGAGGTAGGGCGATTCGGTAGCAGCCGCATCGATTTCAGCGAGCTTCTGTGTAGACGCGCCATGCTCTTTCGAACAACCCAGCCAGATGAAATAAGGAAGCTTGATGCCAGTGCCAAAGAAGTTGTTGCGAGCATTGATACTTAGTACTGTGCCAAATCGGTACTCAAGATAGTCCTATCAAAGGTCAGCCGCTGCTCTAGTACCACAGGGATTCGACATACTCGTCGCGCGGGTTCAAGATTGACGCGGTCAATCTCAAACCATGTCCGCCAGAATACACGTGAGATCCACATGCAATGACGATCAATAGCACCACCCATGTAGTTCCTGCCCATGAAGTCGACCTGGTTCTGTACATAAAAGTCGACAACGCCGATAACGCCGTTAGGGCTCATCAAGCTATCGATCGAGTCGATGACAGGGTAGAACTCAGGTATCATGCTCAAAGCATAGCTCATCGTGACAAGCTCAGCACCTCCAGCATCCGCGTTCTCGTCGAGGTCGCGCACGGTTTGACCTTGGGAGATCTTTTCCTTGCGCTCGTACGCTTGTGGTTCGTGTTCATGGAGACGAAAGGCGCGCGCATCCTGGCAGATGACCTTGACGTTTGTCCAGCCAAGACGGGCAAAGCGTTTTTTGGCCATCTCGCACAGTGATGGAGAGAGGTCGACGACATCTGCGGTCGTCAGTATCGCACTGTTTGTTGTTTCTAGTCCAACTCACAAACTGCACGAAAGAAGCTTGCCACTGGTACAAAAGCATTCATTTGCTCAACACTAAAACTCTGTTAGGAAGCGCATCTCGACGTTGACATTTGCGCGGTTACTTGTGACCGGTTCCTCCGCCAATCTACTGTTGTCAGCATATCAGCCAAGCCAAATCAGTGTTCCTACGTACATCAACCCAGACAGGTCGCTGCGAGATCAGGCCCGCTTCTGTGCGGTACTTCAGCTGCGCAGCAACCAGGCCCAACATATCCTCACGACCTCGAAGAAGCTTGAGGCGGGTGGCGTCGTAAACATCGGCCTGGGCTTTGTAGAAGCTTTCCTGTTCATTCAATCAGGCAAGATCCAAGTCGTGTCCATTCTGCCAACCTACCAAAGCATCCTGCTGGCTTCCCGACCCATCTCCAGTATGCGGCTTCAAGAAGCACCCATAGATGAACTTGAGGTACGCTTCGAACGTGCTAGGCGCTTGATCCTTACTCTTCGGCCTGAACGCAAGAGCAAAGACCACCACAAGGAACACACCAACAGCACACAGAGTTGCCACAAGTTGGTGAAACGGGTCACTTGGAACGAAAGCCGAGAGGCCCAGCATGGCGAACATAGCGGCGGCTTCACAACAACAATACAGCAGTACAGCGAGAAGTAATGATCAGAGAAGGATGGGGGAAAGAGACAACAACCAAGCGAAGAATAAAGAAACCCCACGAACAACAATGGAGGGGTTATATGGGAAAGCATTCCGAAGCATCATTCCGACTTCGGTTCGTCATACTGCATGTCCAAATGATGGTTGGACGAGTTACCCCCCACTGCATTAGGCTTCGCCTTGCTGTCTCAGAGCACCTACCAGCCAATAGCCCTCACCACATGTCCTGGCGATCTAAAACCAGCCTTTGGATACCTACCACAGAGACTCAGTATTCAGCTACCTCAACTACGGAACTGCCCCTCGTAGACAGGCGCAGAACCGCTAGAGACGGGCTATGCAGGGTCCTGGTAGAACCGAGAGTTTCTCCAGATCTCTGCTGCATGGTAAGGAATGTCCTGGGGGGAACAAAGACGCCTGTCGGCCTATCAAGAACAGGTGTGGTTGCGCGTGGGTGTGAGGTGCCTGGTGTTGAGATAGGATGGTAAGCATGGTTGAGGTTCGGTGGTTGGGTCGGGAGCCAATGAGAGCGATCGAGCGAGGGCGTGCTAGAATCACTGACGGGAATGCAGGGACGTGGTTGCGCTTCGAGAACGCGTGGGCATGGCGCGCCATGTGGACTTTGCTCGGCCTTGTTTCCTCCATGCAAGTCACGTTGATGTTGTCTGGTGCCCGAGGCGATGATCCGGACGATGTCGGCATCTGCCAGCGGAAAGCAACGCCTTATCATTAGGCCATGGTGCTCGGCAGGTCTGTTGTAAAGGTTCGACTTCGACCCCCAGTGAGAGCTCGGGAGTTGAGGTCAGGGAAACGGTCATCTTGAGCTGAGTGTCATCTCAAAAAATAAACAACAATAGGATGCCAATGAGGCGCAGTGTGCGGGCGGCGTGTGTCATCCAGCCAGGTCGAGAAATAATAGCCATCGTCTGGTCACGATCTTCTGAGCATCTGTAAGCCGTGATGACCAGACTGTAGGTCACGCTAGATGATTGGGACCCAACCCTTGTTATTCGTAGTCGTCATTTCCGCTATGGTCCTATGCTGAAGGTCTAAGTATTATTACAAGCCCGGCATGAGAGTGCACGCATGCAAGCAACTAAGCCACCACCATACAACTACAACCTAGGCGTAGAAGTTGACCGTGTCCTTCTTCTTTGCCTGCACCTCAGCAATAGCATCGACATAATGCTCGTGACTGATCTTCTGGTGACCAGTCCGGAGAGCAATCATACCAGCCTCAACACACACAGCCTTCAACTGCGCACCACCGAACTCGTCAGTGCTGCGCGCCAACTCTTGCCAGTTGACAGCGTCGTCAACAGTCATCTTCCGCGAGTGGATGCGCATGATCTGTGCGCGGGCCTCTTCGTTGGGTAGCGGAAACTCAATCTTCCTGTCCAGGCGTCCAGAACGGAGCAGAGCGGGATCCAAGACATCGACCCGGTTCGTCGCGGCAAGGACCTTGACACGGTCATCTGAAGCGAAACCGTCCAGCTGGTTCAGCAGTTCCAACATGGTTCGCTGCACTTCCCTGTCTCCAGACTTCTCCGAGTCGAAACGCTTTGTACCAACGGCATCCAACTCGTCGATGAAGATGATTGAAGGTGCCTTCTCTTTCGCCAGAGCGAAGCAGTCACGAACCAACTTTGCACCATCACCAATAAACATCTGCACGAGTTGCGGGCCAGCGAGCTTGAGGAACGTGGCGTCGGTTTGCGCAGCGCAAGCTCGGGCAAGAAGGGTCTTTCCGGTACCAGGAGGGCCATACATCAATGCACCTATGATCGTCAGTACAAAGTTTGAGACGGGTTAATGGACTGCTCACCCTTCGGCGCCTTGATTCCAATCTTCTTGAACCGCTCAGCCTCCTTCATAGGCCATACTACAGCCTCAACAAGCTCCTCAATCTGCTTGTCCAGACCTCCAACATCAGTGTACTTCTCGGTTGGCTTCTCGTCGACTTCCATAGCCTTCACCCGACTGTCGTACTCTGCGGGCAATGTGTCGAGGACGAGATATGAGTCCTTGTTTACACCAATGAGGTCACCAGGCTTGAGCTTCTCATGGTCGACTAACCCGATGAGGGGCAAGAAGATGGTCTGTCGCGTAGAAGTCTTGATAACTGCTGACTTGCCGACACGGGTGGCGTCTAGATCGATGTTTGCTCCCTCCTCGGCCGCCTCTTCGGTGACGTCCAGGTCGAGGATCTCGACAACGTTTCCGACAAGGTATGGTAGTTGCCTGTCAGATGTCAATGTGTTGTTCAAACATGGCCATTTATCGGCGCGCTGCGGGGCCGACGGCGCCCACCTAAATATCATACCTGTTGTTCTCAATCTTCTCTAGGTTGTCCTTGATCTTCTCGTTCATAGAAGCCTTCTCGTGTGTGAGCCGTTGGTACTCGCTCTTCATGATGCGCATGTCGTTCTCCAGTAACCGCCTCCGCGCGACGATGTCTCGTGTGCTTGAGTTCAGGATCTCCTCGTCGAGCTGCTCCTCCTCTGGCTCCGCATCCTGCATCTCCGCATCGCCATCGGCCTTCTTTCCGTCCTTGCCTCCGTCTTTCTTTTCGTCGTCCTTCTTCTCTTCCTTCTCGTGGCGCTCAATGTCGTCCAGATCTTCAAGTGTGGACATGGTGGCGGTGTTGTGTGAGTGGCTTTACGCGGGCTAGGACTAGTAAAGATGAATGCGGTGGTGCAAGAGTGATCGTAGTAAGTGACGCCGATAGTGAGGTTGATGTTGTGCGGCGGTGATGTGGAGCTGTAGAGGCAGCTATGGATTACGAAGGTACGCACGGTGAGTGAGACCCTAGCTCCGGTTGTCTTGGCGCCTGTCAACGCCGATCCGTTGCGAAATATCACGACCTTCGCAGTCCTTTGATAGCTTATGAAGTGTTATTCAGCTTGTTCCGGAGCGTGCTCAGATGGCCTCTTCAGGCATGTAATGTGGCTCATGCGGAGAGATCTTCACTGTGCTCTACAGCGTGGAATAAGCATGGCAATACTGGATAGATCCAGGCCATAGTGTGCGATCGAAGATACCTAACAAAATCGCTCTCTATAGTAGTCACATGCTTAAGGTTGGGAAAAATAGAAAGCTAATACATGATAGTTCGCAGATCAAGTCTTATATACTTTAGAGCCAAGTCCCAGATTTGCAAGGACATTATACTTTATCTAATGTTGAAAACTTCATCTACCTCCCACTGGCACCATGGCCTAATGGTAAGGCGTTGCTTTCCGGTGGCAAAGATTGTGGGGTATGTTATCCCTTCACCAGTTGCAAAATCTCAAAGCTAACCGTCAGTAGTTCGAGTCCCACTGGTGTCGTTATTTTTACTTGTTCATTTTACCTGTTCATTTGTGCGTAGCCTCCATCGCGACGACTTGTCTCTTTTTGCCATCCCGGTGTCTTAACATTTGCTCTCTTTTTTCACTATAATGATACCTATAGGGCACCAACCCAAATTCGAAATAGTCCCAAGACTTCAAGTAAATGAGGTCTTTCGCATCCAACTCGTGGCTCAAAGATCCGAGGTTGTATTCGGTGGTTGAAGAGCAAACTTGCCCTTGCTGGTGCCAAGCTCCCGACATCCGAACTTCTTCACCAATACGCGCAAGACACCACATTCATTTGTAGCACTAAATACTACTGAATCTTATTGCAAATTCTGGGTACCGCGAGTTTGATTCGACATTATTTCGTGCCTGACAGTCGCACGTCATGTTCATGACAAGAGCACTCCGGTGCGCTCACATTCCAAATGTAGCTCGACGTTCCGCGCTTCATCCACCGTACACAAAGGTGGGTTCGAGCACAGGTTTGAAAATGTTCATGAAGTTAATCAAACCACTAGGCGTCAATCCGTCTAAATTCCTCATCTGCCCCTACCACGGCCAGAGAACAAAGCACTCAAGATGATACACAAATTGAGCCTCCACGCCAAGAAAAGGTTAAGGAGCTCAGGCCCATCACACCTCGACTTAACGCCTACCTCGGTGTAGAGAATATGAACAAAGCCAAGCAATTGAGCTCTTTTGCTCGCAAGGTCGGTTATGAGCTCCACCAGATCTATGGTCGTCAGCGCGCCCTCCACAGATGGTTGAAAGGCCCATACAAAGTGCGAGTTAGTGCTCAAGCCTTTGAGAAGACCCCTCGCCCCGAGATCCGCGAGGACAAGGTTTTCGTTGGCGCGACACCAATACCGAATATCTGGTTGCGGGATAATTGCCAGTGCGGGAGCTGTATGCATGATGCCACCAAGCAACGACTTCTCGATACATTCGCTATTCCCAAGGATATCGCGATCAAGTCGCACTCTGTTGAGGGCCGAGGGGAGGATGTGGCTTTCAGAATTGAATGGAGCGATGGACATGAAAGCCGATACCCGCGCTCTTTTCTAGCCCAGACCACTAACAATGAGGACTACAAGGCGATACAGCGCCAAGGTTTGACTAGAATTGATCTTTGGGACTCATCAATCGCTTCAGATCCGCCGCGAATCGCGAATCATAATGTAGTGAAAAACAATATCAACCGTCTTCTGAAAAACCTGCGCAGATATGGCTTCTGCTACGTCTACGACACACCTTTTGAGGACCCCTCGGACACGAAGAAGCTACTAGAAAGAATCTCATTCATACGAGAAACGCATTATGGCGGCTTCTACGATTTCACAGCCGACCTAGCAAGCAAAGACACGGCTTACACCAACATCGCACTCGAAGCCCACACAGATACTACCTACTTCTCCGACCCAGCCGGCCTGCAAGCCCTCCACCTCCTTTCCCACACCGACGGCGAAGGCGGCGCAAGCCTCTTAGTTGACGGCTTCAAAGTCGCCGACGAACTACGGCGAACAGACCGCAAAGCATATGAAATTCTGTCCACGGTAAACGTCAACGCCCACGCCTCAGGCAACGAGGGCATCTCAATCCAACCCTATCGCGGCTTCCCCGTCCTCGAACACGACCCCGCTACCGGCGACTTACTGCGTGTTCGTTGGAATTCTTCGGACAGAGCGGCTATTGAGCTTCCGATTGAGCAGGTCGAGATGTGGTATGACGCAGCGAGGAAATTCGACGCGCTGCTTAAGAAGAAGGAGAATGAGTATTGGGAACAGCTTGTACCGGGGAAGGTTCTTATCTTTGACAACTGGAGGGTATTGCACGGGAGGAGTAGCTTTACGGGGAAGCGCAGGATTTGTGGGGGGTATATCAATAGGGATGATTGGATTAGCAAGTTCAAGATGCAGGAGTTTGGACAGGAGAAAGTGTTGAAGGGGTTGGCTCTGAACTAAGAAGAGATGAGGGGGAAACCCATGAATATGCAGTACCGTAGTTCCGAGGTTAGTACGTGGGTCGATGTTGCGCATACATCCAAACGGAGTATCTCGTCAAGAGTCAAAAGCAGTGTGCCGAAACATGATGTTTGGTTCATCAGAACTTATATACATCCGCCTATAAAGGAAATCCTTCTTTCTCTTGCACCGACATTTTACCGGCCCTCCCGAGCACCCCTTTCCTGCTCCAGCTCCAACTCGGCTTGGCGATAGTACTTGGCTGTGTCCACGCCGTGGTAAGGGTGGTTGACAAAATTTGGCCATGCAAGAACATGTGCAAATGTGGCGGCGTAACGCGAGTTCCTGTGCGCAACACCCTGCATGTACTCGGTCATCTCGGCGGTTCCGTACAGAGGCTCGCCCTTCTTGACTTTGTCGACCATTTCCCGCATGTCCATCTCGACTTCGCGACGGTTCTCGCGGGCACCGTAGAAGCGCACTGTAGTGGAGGTTAGTATCCCATCTTGTACCCTCTCTTTGTACTCAGCAACTGGCTGCACATACTACAGGACCTGGAGTAGGCGAAAAGGAAGCAGCCGCTAACACCCACGGCGCCGCTCAATCGCATAATGGGTGCGAAACCGCCCTTGCCGACCATGGAGGGCGAGACCTTCTCCCAGTAAAGCATCAATCCAGGGCTCAGGGCTCCGAGCGCGGCACCGTAGGCCCAGTCCGAGGGGCGGGTATACCGCATGACTCGTTTGAAGTGCCTTGCTCTATAGTTAGTATTCGCATGCATTAGATATCGCAGAGGGAGCGTACGGGTCATTGTCAATGAGCTGCCATGCATTAGCCATCACCACCCATTGCATACGGATTCACCCGACAATTGACTCACAGGATACTCGCCAGTGGGGATCTTGTCCGGCACAACAGCCTGGTGCCTGACAGCGGCGTCCTGCGAAGACATGTTGGTGTTGCTTGTCTCTGGTGCGGACATGTCCAGGCGGGCTTCGCGAAGTGAGGTTCGAGGTTCGGACGGGGCGGCAAGTGCCGCATGCGGGCTTTGGCTGAGTGCGCCCAGAGCTTCCGCGACGCCATTTCACTACTTTTATTTCCTTGGCGCGTCACTCCCATGACCCATTAGTCGGATTCTTGTTGCGACAACAATGCGCGCCGCCTCCTGCACGTGCGCCCAACAACGACGACAATTGCGAGCATGGCTATGAAAGTCGACGACATGGAGGATGTGAAGCCTACGGGCTTGGGCATAGAGAATGGCCTCGATGGCGCGTCGGCTGCGCATGCGACCGATCCGTCAAACGTACACGCCCGCCCTACTGTCGCCGACTTGTACGGAGAGAATCACTTCGCGCAGGTAGCGAGGAAGAACTGGCTTACCCCCAAGAAGACACCCAAAGTGCGACCGGAAGTGGTGAAGAAAGAGCTATGGGATGAACTGGAGAATGTCGGCTTTGCATACTCGTCGCTTTTGATGCTGGAGAATCTGCAGCTTCTGGAGAGATATCTTTGGCCTGGCTTCACCGAAGATGCGTCAAACTACCACCATCTGCTGTTGGCGCTCATGGTCAATGTCAAGAGGAGGGAGAATCTGACGTCCTGGGGTGAGTTGTTAGAACGGTTGGTATTTGACTACATGTGCTGATGGCTGCATAGACCACTTTGCTAGCAAGCCCGCCGAGTTCTCCTCCTTTTTCCGTCGCATACTATCCATGACTGTCGACCCATCGCAACCGACCAAGATCCGGACACAGCTCCTCTCCTTCGTCATCGGCGCTTTCCAGTCGTTGGACAGCGGTCTTGTGCGGAAAGAGTGCGCGCCTTTGGTCGGCATATCGATATGGCAGAATCTCCATTCCGATGTTGTGCGCGAACAGTACTTTGAGGAACACAGCATGTTGCGCAAGGCATGGAGAGCCGCATCCAAGCGATTCGATGCTGGCGACGAAGCGCTCCAGGCTAGGCTACGATTCGAGCGGTCATGCATCTACACACTCTTGCTGGACTTTATCGACCGGCTATACAACAGCACCAGCAGGGAAGAGACTAGAGATAACATGGCCTACTGCGAGCGCTTCATGGAGCTTCTGGTGGACCTGCAGAGCCAGCTGCCGACACGGAGATATGTCAATACGCTGCTACAGGACCTGAACATGCTTCCAGCTATTCGATCATCGCCCATGTACACGGACGAGGACAACGGTCTATTCCGGGACCTTTTCGACTTGCTGAGCCACTTCACCAACTTCCCCATTGAGGACCAGACCGGCAGGCAACTGTCCAAGCTGGAGTATGACCAACAACATTACAACATTCTGGCAAAGTTGCAGCGGACGGGCTACGCCGCTTTCCAGGCGAAACTCCAGCTTATGGCTCTGGCGAACTACAGCAGTATTGGAAATCGGGAGGAGCTGGACGGCCATCTGCACACACTGAGCGATAGTGAGCTCGTCGAGCTTTGCTCTCTCATGGGCTTACGGACAGAGTACCCCACCACCACCTACCTGGTGCGGGATCGTGCTTTCTACATGGAGACCCTAATTACGCTTGTCGAACAGCGCCCTACCTTTAAAGACAACGTCCGCGAGATGCCAGTATTGCCAACCGAAAAGGTTCTCTACGAGACCACCTTCCTGCGAAACGAGTCTTACGACGGATCAAGACCGCTCGCTATACCTAAACTGAACCTTCAATACTTGACCATGGGCGACTTCTTGTGGAGATCCTTCATTCTGTACCGCGCCGAATCTTTCTATGGTATCCGGAAGGACATGGAGGATGTAGTCAAGCGCGTGAAACCCAAGGGCAGGGGCGCTAACACCAAGTTTGGTGGTGTGTCCAAGATGTCACTCCCCATTATGAAGCCCGCTATCGTCGACGTAGCGCCGTCCAAAGTTGGTGAGGAGCACCCAGCGTACGTTCGTGCCGAGGTTATATTAGATGTCAGTCGCCTCCAATACCCAGTACGAAGGGATTGGGAACAGCTCAGACCCGATGATGTAGTTTTCCTTCTTGCTGTCGAGGGTAAGGATGACGTACCCATGCGCAACGGTCACCGCGAAGATGTCACCACTGGAGAACAGCTTGGCTTGCACCGCATGAGATGCGCCCAGGTGGTTCAAGTTCTGGACGACAAAGGACGGCCTCTTCGCGAATCAGCCCGGGACAATGGCTTTGGACCTCGAGTACGCCAACGACGGCTCCTTGTCAACATCGACGCGAAGCAATACAAGATTGACATGGACAGAACTGCCGAAGGAAGGCCCGATGTTTACGAGCACATCAACCTCATCGTTCGTCGGAAAGGACGGGAGAACAACTTCCTCCCCATCCTTGAGTCCATCAAGCGCCTGACGCTGTCGGATATCCCAGCTCCATCTTGGCTCCAAGAGGTCTTCTTAGGATATGGAGATCCTGCATCGGCAACTTACAAACGCCTTCCTAATCGATTGAACAAGATAGACTTCCGGGATACCTTTTTGGACTGGCAGCACCTGATCGAGTCAATGCCTGGCAAGTCTATCGAACCCCACGAGGATGCACAGACATCCTTTGGGCCTCCATACGTTGTGGAGTACCCTGCTGCAGCTGAACCAGAAACCGCACCCCCTCGAGCGTCCAAAAAGCGGCGTCGCAACCAGGTTGAAGTTGCACAACCTCTGCATGAGTCACTTCACGTATCCTCGTATAAACCACCGAACATGGGACCCTATCCTGCAGACGCACCGAAGCTGAATGCGGTCAGATTTACGCCGGCTCAAATTGAAGCCATCACTTCGGGAACCCAGCCTGGTCTCACCGTGGTGCTCGGACCTCCGGGTACCGGCAAGACGGATGTTGCGACCCAGATTATATCCAATATATATCACAATTTCCCGGACCAACGGACTTTGCTTGTCGCGCACAGTAATCAGGCGCTTAACCAGCTCTTCCAGAAGATTGTGGCGCTTGACATTGATGAGCGTCACCTCTTGCGTCTGGGTCATGGTGAAGAGGACCTTGAGACTGATGTGAGCTACAGTAAACATGGACGTGTGGAGTCGTTCCTCGAGAGAGGGCAGTACTATCTGTCTGAAGTTGATCGTTTGGCGAAGAACTTTGGTGCGCCCGGTGCTCATGGTAGCTCGTGCGAGACTGCAGACTACTTCAATCTTGTTTATGTGAAGCCGGCGTGGACGCAATACTGGGATAGTATTTCATCTCAAGACACCAGTGTTGAGCAAATAATCACTGAGTTTCCGTTCAAAGATTACTTCTCCAACGCACCGCAACCTCTCTTCCCTCAAGCAGCAGATCGTGAAGAGATTCTTGACATTGCGCAAGGGTGCTATCGCCATGTCGAGAAGATCTTCGCTGAGCTCGAGGATATCCGTCCATTTGAGATTCTGCGGAATCCACGAGACAAGGCAAACTATCTGCTAGTAAAGGAAGCTCGTATCATCGCCATGACATCAACGCACGCCGCCATGCGCAGACAAGAAATCGCATCACTAGGCTTCCACTACGACAACGTCATCATGGAAGAAGCTGCGCAAATCACCGAAATCGAAAACTTCATCCCCCTCGCTCTGCAAAACCCACGCAACGGCGAACTCCCCCTCCAACGCATCGTCCTCTGTGGTGACCATCTCCAAAATTCGCCCGTCATCCAAAATCTCGCTTTCAGACAATATGCCAACTTGGAACAATCCTTGTTCCAGCGACTCGTCCGTCTCGGTGTACCTACCATCATGCTCGACCAGCAAGGCCGTGCTCGCCCTTCCATTGCGGAATTGTATAAATGGCGCTACCCCTCACTATCGAACCTACCTTCCGTCCTGCACAAACCCGAATTCCAAGTCGCCAACCCGGGTTTCAAACACGAGTACCAATTCATTGACGTGCAGGACTACAAGGGCAAAGGTGAAGACCAACCCACACCACACTGGATGATCAATCTGGGTGAAGCAGAATACGCGGTTGCGCTGTTCATGTACATGCGTTTATTGGGTTATCCGGCGAACAAAATATCTATTCTTACCACGTATGCGGGACAAAGAAGTCTGATTAACGATGTGCTGGGACACAAGTGCAAGAACAACCCGCTTTTTGGTCGCCCGAGGATTGTAGCGACGGTGGATAAGTATCAGGGAGAGCAAAACAACTGTGAGTTTTCTTCTTCCAAGTTTACATAGATATAAACGTGGACTAACATATTCCATCTAGACATCATCCTCTCCCTCGTCCGCACCCGCGCAATCGGCTACCTCCGCGACATCCGCCGCCTCACCGTCGCCCTATCACGCGCCCGCCTCGGTCTGTACATTCTCGGCCGCAGATCAGTTTTCGAATCCTGCTTCGAGCTCAAACCAGCTTTTGACGTGTTACTCCAACGCCCCGATAAACTCACACTAGTCACCGACGAAATGTTCGGGGAAACTCAACGCCCGCTTTCTCTGCAGGCCGAGCAGAGTGCGCATGTACATGGTGAAGCAACTATAGAGGACGTCGAGCACCTTGGTAAATACGTCTATGAGATGACGAAGGCGAAGGTGGATGCTTTGAGGGCGAATGGAGGCGTTTTGCCGAGTAGAGAGGTTACTATGGGGGAAGCCAATGGGGTGGGGAAGGAGGAGGAGGAGGAGGAGGAGGATCGGCCGGAGAATGTGCTTGTTCCTGAGGAGATGCCTGAGGACTTTGAGGACGATGAGGATGAGATTGTG
Organism: Alternaria gansuensis; assembly: GCA_009289805.1. Lineage (NCBI taxonomy): Eukaryota > Fungi > Ascomycota > Dothideomycetes > Pleosporales > Pleosporaceae > Alternaria > Alternaria gansuensis. Next base: position 166,166 of record WBOK01000076.1, read on the forward strand.
GTTTAAAAGGGTGGAGTGGATGGTGTGCGCATTAAAAAGGCGTAGTTTGTATGTTTAGTTCTTTCAAGCGAATGAGGGTTTGTCTTGTTTACTCATGTAGAAGTAGGAAAGATACCAGATCTATTGATACTGCCATGGCATTTTGCATATCAGATTTCTACTCATGCACACGACCGTGTGTCCTTGTAAGCCGTGCAATACCATCTTATGGGATCGTCTGCATTCTCTGTTTTTTCTTCTTTCTCATTATCTTCGATGGTACTGGCGTTCTCCGCAGACGTGCACAGAAGTATACCCAGTTCCTCTCCAGTTCTCTAGAGAATAGAAAGGGGTCGTTTCGCTGCGTGCTTGGTCAGAGTGGTTGTACAGAGCAGTTTTCTTGGGAGATCAAAGGAAGGGAGACAGCCAACACCATGGTGTATTTAGAAATTAATTTTTAGAGAGCGCTTAATAATATTGTACGGAGAGAACAGAGAAGTGGACAAAGAGGGGTTTTTTTGATTCCACGAGTCATATCATAACACGTAGTTGACGGGCTTCATTAAGAATAGCTGCCCATAAAACTCATACACCAAATTGCCCTTTCAGTGTCAGCTTGAGCAAATCGTCATTCAAAATCTCGTCCTTGCGGCTAAGAAGATCCTCCACATCCCAGTTTGCAGCAATGAAGCGTCCACTCAGGAACTTTGCCTTCTCTTGACACAGCCAGACAGCTGTACCGCCAACAAGCTCAGGGCTATCATGGTTGAAGAGCGACCGGAAGGGCTCGCGCAGCATATCGGTAGCTACTAGGCCCGGGTGCATCGACACTGCGGTCACATTCGGGTAATCAGCTGAGACATAGGTAGCCAAGGCATCCAGAATAAACTTGGATATCAAGTAGGCGCCGATGGGTGGGACTGTGAAGAAGGCTTGCCATGAGCTTACATTGACGATAGTGGCAGGTGTGTCGGGGTGGGGCAGTAGGCGCAGGAACGAGCGAATGAGCAGGTAATTGCCCTTTCCATTGATCTCCTACGACGGAGGTGTCAGTTGGTTCGAGTTTTGGCTCTGAATAAGCAAACGGAATCGGATCTTACAAAGTTCCTCCACCATTGGTCGGGGTCGGTGTCGTGCAGTTTCGGTCCGTCTCCAGTCAAGGCGCCGGCGGCGTTGATGAGAACATCCGCGTGGCCAAACTTCTGCCGGATCGCTTCGAAAGCAGCGTCGACGGCTTTCGTGTCGGAGATGTCGAGAGCATGTGTGAGAGTTTGGATTTTGGGGTTGGCCGCCTGGACCGATTTCTCTGTAGCTGCGAGCTTTTCGGCGTTGGAGGCTAGCAACACAATGCCCTTTACACCGGCCTTGACGAAAGCTGGTACCATTGCCTACGAGAGTAAGTATTAGCAGACGCGGATATGACACCACGTCGTCGATTAAGGGGAAGTGTCCGGTCAATTGTTTCAACATACAGTGGCTCCAATACCACGCGAGGCACCTGTGATGACTGCAACCTTTCCTGCCAGGCTGTGCTCTGGGATGCTGGGGTCGATTGCAGGGTACGAGTCTTGGTGTGCATTTTTCGTAAACTGCATAGATGTGACATAGAAGTCTTTCGGGAGTTTGCTGAGGTCTGCCATGGTGATTTGTGATTGGGACTGAGATTTGGAGGATCGGACGATACGAGAGATACCGTAAGCGGCTAAGACACGGTCATAAAAAGATACTAATCAACTCTGCCACAGAAGAAAAAACGACAACTTGTGTGAGGCTTTGGAGGTCAGAAGCCCCGCATTTGGGCTGCGATAGCCGTCTCCCTGTGTCTTCGCATCGGCGCATGTTTCACAAGCCTTGGCACGTCAGTATCGGGGAATCCGGCAGTGGACGTTAAGGTTGCGGAACGTCCCAAGCGAAGGCCGTTGTGATTGTTTGCGAGAAGGAAGGCGATAATCATGTCTCCTTGCGGAACTAGCGTGGGAATGTGGACTCTGTTTTACTTGTTCACCTGAGGTCCTAATTTCCTATCCGGTCCGAATTTCACTGACTACTCCACCGGAACTATCCTGTTTGTTCGACGACGCGTGTTCGCATCGAAAAGCCTGACCAGCGGTACGCGCAGTCGTACACCACATCTATCTAGAAGCACGATCTATCATGTCTGCCGGAACGCTAAGGTGTGACAGCGTCCATGGCGATGCATGTATCCGAAAACGATAGAAGATGATGCCGAGAATCAGGGGGCCGCAAGACAAACCGTGACGGTGGAGATGCGCTGCATGTCTTTTTTTTTTCAGCGCGTCGATCATCAGAATGGGGTCTCGGGAAATTTTATGATGGTCTTATACTAGACAGTGAATGCAAAGGGTTCCAGTCCCTTAAGCTCTCGGGGGAGTTCTACTGTTTGCATACAGTACCTGAGCTCACCAATAATACTAAAAGCGCTGCCACTCTAGGCCCATTCAACATCGCAGATTGTTTGAGAGCACCAAGTTCAACACATTACTACTAAAGACATACCCAACACTCACCTCAGTCAATCAAAAAATTCCACCATGGTGCTACATGAGGTGAGCTGAACCAAGACTGGATTCATGTGCGCAGAGCTGACTTTTGAGAAGGATCTAGGCCCCAACCTCACGGCGACTGTCCTTACGACAGGACTGCTAGCCTTCATCACAATGGGCATGCGTACATACGTCAGAATGACCAACAAGAGCTGGGCTCTTGAAGACTGGATCATGGCAGTCGGATGCGTATGTATTTGATCCTCGCATTAGTCGAGAACCTTATTGGGCTCACTCGTCTCAGTTGCCACTTCTGACTCTTACCATTGTCACCACCATCGGCTCTTACTATGGTATCGGCGCCAAAGACAGTACCTTTGCCAGGCCTGGTAACCAGAAATATATCGAGACGGCATACTTTGTAAGTAAACTTCCCTTTTGTCTTCCGACTTTTCCGAAAGCTAACATTGTGAAGTGGTTCTTCTTCTACCAGATCTTTTACTGCACGTCCATCATCTTCATTAAGCTGAGCATCGCTTTTATGTTGAACCGAATAGCTGGTAAAAGGATGATCTTCGTATACATCAACTATGCTATCATGGCTCTTTGCGCAGCGACCAACCTAGCTGCCATTCTCTATATCATCTTCCAGTGTAGCCCCGTTGAGTAAGTATACAACGATTTAGATGCATCTACCCACTGCTAATCATTCACTTTTGCAGGGCTGCCTGGAAAGCCGATCTCATGGCAAAAGGGACGCACTGCGAGCCTTCGGTCTACTTGCAGAACGTCTACTTCTTCTGCACCTCGGTCAACATCTTCACCGACTGGGCTACTGCTCTCATGTGGGTAATTCTTTTTTTTTTCCGGCCACCGAACGTCTGCTAACGCTCTGTAGGCCAATACCTCTTCTCTGGAACGTTCAGATGAACAGAAACTCCAAAATCTCAGTTGCTGGCATTCTGGGCTTAGGAATTTTGTAAGACAACCATGATGATCATGATTACAATTCACTGCTAACATTTCCCAAGTACCTCTGTCTCAGGTCTGGTCCGCCTAAAGTACACCGTCGGCCTGACAAGCAGCCATGACTACCTTTATGGCCTCGCCAACATCCTCATCTGGGGCTATGCCGAACCTGCCCTCGGCATGCTTGTCGGCAATATTGCAACCCTCCGTCCGCTCTTCCAACGCCTGCTGCACCTCGGTTCCAACGGCTCCCAGCAACCTCGCTCGGGAGGTACACCCCACGTTATCAGCAACGACGGTGGCCGTTCGCATCGCTACAAGCCATTTGATCACGAACTCGAGCTCGGTACAATCTCGGACAATAAGGATGAGCATATAACCTCGATTCAGGTGCGTGGTGGACGTGGCAGCGTGTCGAGTGACAGTGAGAGCCAGAAGCAGATACTCGAGAAGAACGATCGGTTTTTGGGTAGTAATAAGGATAGTATTGTTGTTAGTCGGCATGTGGAGGTTAGCCGCTCTTGAGTGTTGCATACTCTTCCACGACTTCAGCTTGTATTCGACTCTTCGCACCGTCCTGGCGCGTTCCTTCACACTGTTTTGCGAAGTGCTAGAGGCCAGATTACTCTCCTTTCATTTCTCGGGCCGAGCTACTTATTCTGAAAGCTGTTGTAAACATCACTTAGCTCTGAAGCTCCGGGTCAAAGCGCCATGTATATGGGTTGTACCAGAAAGAGCCACATCTTGTTTTGAGTTTGTTTTTCTGACACTCCCTCACCCGTACTCTCTGAGTAAATCAGATAATGAAAAGTGTGTGGTGATAAAAAGACAGATTAGAAAGATTAATAGGCGGTGTTCACGCCAAGCGACGCACAAGGTGCTGCTTAACCTGGTGCCCATGGTCAGTCTCATGATGCATAACCATTCATATGCGAAAAAGAGTCTGTATTCGTCCGCACGTAGCCATTGCACGTTGACAAGACCCTTGTTGATCATAAATACCATCCAGCACGCACCGTCCTACTGTCCACCCGTCTGATTCCCACCCTTCTGCTCAATCCCCACGCTCTTCCCCCCAGCCTTGGTCGTATCGCCAACAAAGTTACCCGCCGCTATTGCAAATTAGCCCACACATTGCCCCTTCCCCCGCCCTCTCCATGCATCTCAAAAAACATACCTTTGGTCGTATCCCCAGCACCCTGTGTAATACCTGTCACAGCATCTCCAAGTCCCTTGCCACCAGCCGCAACGACATTGCCCGTCGCGTCAGTAACGCCCTGGACGCCCTTTCCGACCGTGTTTGTTGCGGCGCCTAGCGTGTTTCCTTTGCTACTGTTAGTGCATTTCTTGTGCGAAGAATAGCATCAGCGGAGACTGGGGGATTGAAAAAGAAGATACCGGGGAACGTACCGAGACCGCTTGCTGCGGTGCCGAAGAAGCCCTTTTGCTGGTTGTTGTTCTGGTCGGACATGGTTCGGTGTCGTTATCGGGTTAGAGTGCAATGTGCAAAGTGAAGATGTGAGAGGTGTAATTTGAGCGTCTGTGAAGTTCTATGGGCGTGTGAAGTTCAGGGGAATAATGCAACCTGCCTGCGCTTTGAAATGTAGTTTTGTTACTCTGTCCTTATGACGTAACCGTTGGCGCCTCCCCCATTCATCCCTGCACTGATTATCCACCCGTCTGCCTGCCCCTCACCTGGGAAGAACGCGCAAAGACGCGCAATGCTCCTGCCGTTGACGTTTACATCATATCCCATCGTTAGCAGGGAAACGTGCGTCCAAAAGACCAAGCAAGCACAGCATCACCATAGCACAAGCAGAAGCCGAGACGTACATTTTCTACCGGTTTCTTCTAACTAGATCGAACCATTGCACACAAGAAGTTCGTCATCATAAATCTTGCTCTCTCTCATATGGCAGCATCTTTTTTACTAGTGCATGCCTAAGCAAGTCTGCTATCGTCGGCCGACACCGCATCATCAAGCCACCACTCTCTGTAAACTTGCAAAAAAAAAAAAGACTGAGAAGAAGAAGAAGAAGAAAAAGAAGAAGAAAGGATGAAATGAAAAAATCAAGAGCGGGAATAGAGAAACTTCCACAGGCGGACACGGTACTCCTTCTACCTTGTTGGTCCTCCCTACCCTAGGGACACGTAGTGCAGAAAAAGTTGATGAATTGAAGGAAGGGAAAAAAACCGGCCAAGAAACCACCCAGAGCACTCGTAAGAAGCGTGTGGTGTTGGCCATCCCTCCATCTTGCAGATCCGGAACGCCGTCATGGTCGATGAAGCCGCGTGAAAGATATGCGCATGGAAACAGTCGTTGAGGCGTCATCGCAATACCCAAAGGTTTAAACACCTCAACCCATTTCGTGAGACCCGGCCACACTCGACAACATGGAAACTTTTGGAACCCGCCAGTCTTGAAAGTGGCAGTAATGAAACCCCGCGAAATGCATCACAAAGCGCGCGCTGACGCCCCCTTCTATGCAACGAAAACAGGCGATTAGATTACCGCGTGCGGTGTGGTCTATGGGTATAACCGTCACGCGCTCTAATGAAGAAAGGTAATCACTCGGAAGGCTTGGCCTCCGTGTCAGCAGCAGATTCATCTGCCGCGTTGGATGTAGAGCCAGCCTCGCCGGCGTCTTCGTTGCTAAGAGCTGCTAGTGCACTGACATTTGTTAGTCAAGGACAAAGTGGGGATAAAGAGTGGCAACTTACCTGAAAGCGTTTGCATGAGCAGTTGCCTCCTTCTCCTTCTGAACCGGTGGTGTGCCAGTTCGCGAGGAGACGTTGGAGTCTTCACGACCACCCATCATGCCGGGACCGAGACCGCGACGGCCACTACCGCTGCGGCTACCAAGCATCGACGGACCAAGAGCTCCAGGGTTGTTGAGGTTGCGTCCAGAAGCACCTTTGGAGAGCTTGCGGAGGTCGTCCATCTGCACACGGCTACCAGTGTCTGGAGGAGGCTGCATGCCACCACCTGAGAACGAGCGAGCGTCGCCGCGACCCATGGGAAGACGGCCACCGCCACCACCGCGCTGGTTCGACCGTGTTCGCTCCATCTCGGCGGCCTGTTGAGCTGCCATGGCTTCTTGATGAATCTCGGCAATGGTCTTGGGACCCTTGAGAATGTCCTTGGACTTCCAGCCGGACCTGCGCATGTCGACAGTGTCGAGCAACATGAAGTGCATGCGCGACGGAAGACCCTCCATGTTCATGACCTTCTCGATACGCTCAAAGTACATGTTGATCATCTTGGGACCAGCCTCGGCCGACTCCATCGTCGCACCGACAGTGCGAAGCAACTTGACCAAGCTCTCAATAGCGGCCTCATCAGGAAGACCCTCAAAGTCGAGAAGCTTGAGTACACACTCGTGCATGATACGCAGGGTCAACATGCCCAGCTTGTACAGCTCTCCAATGAATTGGATAAGACCGAGACCCTTACGCTTGGCGGCAGCGGCAACGTAATACTCGTCTGATAGAAGCTTCGCCTCCTTGCCATCCTCGGGCGCATCAGGTAGGTTGACCTCCCAACCACGCTCGAACTCTTCCTGACAACGGTTGAGGAGGTACTTACGGAAGAGAGCACCGCCGACAACAGGCTGGCCATGCTTGTCGCGGACGTTCTCATCCTTGATCTCGGTGCTCATAGTCTGCAGCATGCGGCTACAGAACTTGGCGTACATGGACGACCAATGACTCTCGTCACAAGCCTTCTCAAAGGTGAGTTGAATAACCTGGCGCAGAGTGCGTCCATCAGTCTCATCCTTGGATTGTCCAGCGATCTCGAGAATTTGATCGGAGATCTTGTCGAACTTGTCGGGTGTCATCTTGTTGAGAGCAGCCTTGACCTTACGCTGTACCATATCGGGAGCCAAGTGACCTGCGCTCATTTGAGCCTGAACAGCAGCGGGCTGAGTGAGCGACGTAGGTACCCAACCAGTCTGCGAACGTTGGAGTGCCTTGACTTCCTGGCCTGCGGTCAATGGCATTTGCTTGGCATCTTGGGTGTTATTGTTGTTGTTGCCACCGCGACGGCTGCCGCCGCCCTTGCCACGAGAGCTGCCAACTCGAGGAGAGTCAGGTCCACGATGAGACATGCTCTGGTAAGAGCTGGTACGTCCAATAGGGGGAGCGCCGCCCATGGGAAAAGCACCACCGCGACCTCCACCTAGAACGACATGAGCAAGAGGATTCGTCATAGAGCCACGTCCACCTTGGGCTTGCTGGAAACGCTGTTCGGATGTCGTACCTGGCGGGAGTGTGCGGCCTGGCTGGAATCCACCACCTTGTCCAAAAGTACCCATTCCGCCGCCACCGCCGCCGCCGCCAGTGCCTGAGCGAGATGATTGACGGGGGCCCATGGAACCGACACGAGCAGATGGGGGACCGCGAGCCGATTGAGGCTCATCGCCAACAGTTTCCTTGAGCTTCATGTCCCAGTCAACAGAAGGCTTCTCCTTGAAGACATCTTGGAACTGCAAGAGGAAGTCCTTGTCGTACTGGCGACCCTTGCTCCGGTTGCTGTTGTTCAGAGCCGGGTTGGGGCTGGCTACGCCCGGAGGATACTGAAGCTCAGCACGAACCTCGAGGAAACGCGCAGTCTTGAGCGCCTGCATACCAGCAGTTGGCTGTGCGGGCTCAACGGACTTGTTCGTCTCAAGTTTGAGAGCAGCTGGCTTAGGCTTGGTACCAGTGGGAGTCTTTGATGGTGCAGGTGCAACAATAGGAGCTGCGGACTCGGCTGGGGCCGCCGCCGCCGCCTCCTCCTCCTCCTCCTCAGTTTGAGAGGCACCAGGACCGAACATGGTGTTCTTCTTTAGGCCTGCGAAGAGAGCCTTGTCCTTGGCCTCGCGTTCGGCCTTCTGCTCGGGAGTCTCTGCTGCGCGAGCTGCTTCAGCCTCTTCGGCTTCACGCTCAAGCTTGCGCAGACGCTCCTCCTCCTGCTTGACCTTCTCAGCAGCGTTGGCCTTCTCAGCCTCTGCCTTCTTCTTCCTCTCCTCGGCGTAGCGCTTCTCATCTTCTTCGCGCTTCTTCTCTTCTTCCTCCATCTCAGCAATCATGCGCTCCATTTCTTCATCTTCAAGTCGCTTCTTCTCGGCCGCGTCCGTCTCAGCCTTCTTGGCAGCTTCAGCATCCTCCTTTTCCTTGGCTTCAAGAGCAGCTTTGGCGTCCGCCTCTTCCTGGGCAGCAAGCTTTGCGTTAGCTTCGGCCTTGGCCTCTTCTTCGGTAGCTTCCTTGGCCTTTTGCTCGGCTTCTTCTTGAAGGCGAAGTTTCTCCTGGAACTGCTTGACGAACTCGGCCTTCTTGGAAGCGCTGTCTTCAGCACGAGTAGAGTCGGTGGCGCTTGGTGCGCGCGGCGGAGTCGGTGTAGCAGCAATGGCGGGAGACCGAGGGGCAGGAGGTGCTGCCGATGCGACGGATGGAGGGGCAGGCGATGCACCCTTGGGCTTGAAGTCGACAACTTCACCATCAACTGTGCGCCGTCAGTATTGCCATGTCATCAAGTAGGCAACATGATCACTTTACCAGTCTTGATTTGGATGGCCTTGCTCGCCCTCTTGGGGCGCTCAAAGGTAGCGCTGGGCGCTGGGCTTGCCGACGTCATGCTAGGAGTATGCGTATGGGAGATGTGGTTGACATTGGTCATGGCGGGTGTGGAAGGTTGGGGCACAGCAGATGAAGGGCGCTCCGACATGTTAGAAGGAGTGCGCGACATGGTCTGGGCCTGTGGCTGATGGCCATAGGGAGCAACTCCGTAGGGAGACTGCATCTGAGGAGGGAACCCACGACCAGGGCTCGCGGGAACACCTGGGTAGTGGATCGACTGCTGTAGTCCGTAGCCCTGAGGGTAGAAGTTGTTGTATGGGTCTAAGCCCGGCTGAGGCATGCCGCCGTACATGGCCTGTTTTGAAATACTTGTTAGGAACGATTCGATATTGGGACTTGAACAGGTTGAACGAATTGCAGGAAGAAAAGTATGCGTGAAAACGGTTGCCAAATGCGATGGACCTTGGTCGGAAGACGTCTGGTTTCTGACTGAACCATGGTTCAACCTAGCAGAATTTTGAGAAACTCGCCGTCCAGCCGATAGAACCGGCTTGCGAAAGGTAGGAAAAGAAGAAATAGCTGGAGTAGTAGAGGGCCTACGAACCTGTTGAGGGTACTGCTGTCCCGGGTAGTATTGCATACCAGGATTAGCAAGGTGCTGCTGTTGGTGCATCGTAGCGGGGGTGATGGCGGGGCTGCGGTTCTGAGTGTAGGGAGAGCGCTGTGGCATCTGGCCAGGAGGCTGGAATGGAGGGACATGGCCGCGACCCATCTGGGGCATGGAGCGGTGTGGCTGTGGCGAGTAGTTTGCCATCTGAGGGTTGTAATGGCCCTGGGGGTATCCACCGCCACGTGCTCGGCTGGCAAATCCGCCGCGACCCATGTTTGCGTTGCTCATATCGCTGTGCGCTGACTGGGAGGATTCGCGGCGCAAGTGTTGAGCTTGGGGCAGTGAGTGCGAGTTGGGTTGCGGGGGCATAGCAGGGCGCGCCTGTGGCAGAGTTAGCGTATGAGGCGGGACGGAGGGCAACACGAAGGGGTAGGGCGCAAACTCACATTAGGTTCCGTGCTTTCACCGCCCTGGCCGCCGAAAACCAGGTTTGGTCGGGTGGGCAGTCCGTCAGGCTTGGGGCCGCCAGAGATGGGCGTGGGAATGGGCGAGGGTGAATGAGCTGGTGAAGCAACGCGCGGATTCAGCACCGGCGCCGGGTTCAGGTTTCCCTGGACGACAGGCGAGGCGTGGGCAGGCGCCGGTGAGGCGGCGAGCGATCCGAACTTGATGCCAGAGGGCGGGCCACCTGCAGTCGCAACGGGCGGGGTCTGCTTGATCTGGACGGACGACTTGCGCTCGTGGGCGCTGCCGTTGGGGCCGCCGCTGACAATGGTGGGCATGGCGGGAATAGCGGGCTTGATGGCGCCGTTGCCATTCACCGGCGATACAGACGAGCTCTTGCCATGGTGCGCGTTCTGCGGTCCGCCCACTGCCACGGGGGGCGCTGCGCTAGACACGATCGTGGGCTTGGTCGCGTTGGCGTAGGAGCTGCGGGCAGTGGGTTGAGCCGAACCGGCGGCCACGGTGGCGGACGATCCCGTAGAGGAGTTGTTCGCGGTCGTAGACGAGGAAGCGGCGATGGGCGGGGTTTGCGAGTTCGCCGTGGGATTACTCATGGACTCGGTGGTGGGCGAGGTGCGGTGAGGTGCAGTGGAGTGAGGTGAGGTGAGGTGAGGGGAGGTCGGATGGCGTGGCTGTCGCTGGAATCCCAGATTCGAGCGAGGCGGCGGCGGCTCTGCGGAATTAGTGAGTTGCTCGGAGACGGCGACTCGGCGGGGCTGCAGAAACGAGAGTCGGCAAGAGGTCAACGCCTTTGGGAAAGGGCGTGTCGAGGGCTGTCCGAGCGCTTCAGTCAAGGAGTCTCGCGACAGGTGCCGGGTTCGGGAGGGCGTGGATGTCGCCGAAGAGGTTGGTGAGATGGACGGGCGGCTCCGGTGGAATGCACTGAGTCCGCTGCGTGTGTCGTGATGGATGTTCTCGCAGTGGAGAGACGGGTGTGTGGAGGGACGGCGGTTGGGCGCTTTGGAAAATTGTTTGAGTGCCAGGCTAAGCCGCAACCAGGACTGACTGTGGCCCTAGCCGAGCCCTGGAGCGCAGTCGCCCACCTCAACACCTGGATTCCTGCAATGCCCGCGCCAGTCATGCCTTTGCTTGTTTGATTCTCCAGCCTGCCAGCAACAGCCGCGACACGCCAGCGCTGTGCGTGGGCGCGTGGTTGGGCTTTAGGTGTACGTAGCCGTGACTGCCTCTAGGCTCTGCCTCACCCATTCCACGCCACGGTCTCGTCATCATACACAGTAAGCAGGGCGTGCCGCGCATTCAGTGTGGCAGTGTGCCCTCCAGGTCCTCGCAGCAGCGGACCAGGTAGACGGCGTCTTCATCCAACTGCTCCAGCACAGGCTCAGCCCTGTGCCTTCTCCGGCTATGCACAGTTGCACAGTTGCAGTCGCAGTCGCAGTCGCAGTCGCACAGTTGTCGCCATGGTCAAGCCGCCAGCCAAGCCATGTCGAAGAGGGGAGAAAAATCTAACCCACTGACGTCTTCGTGCGTGTCTATGCACAATGACGGCAACGGCGTCCAAGGCATCTCCGCCTTAACTCCCTTGTCACGTGACGTCCAACCCTACCATGTAGTGTGTAGTATGTAGCCTGCCTATCCTTTTTCCAATACAGGACTTTCCATTGGCGCGCATCGGGAAGGAGTACGGTACGTCTAGACTTCCAAATCACTTACCAAGGTCGCCCCAGACCCTCCTCCAGCAACCCGAATGCAGCTGCCCGGCTGCACACAGAAGCAGCCGTCGTGGTAGCAAGAGGAACAAACACGACCCATCTTGAAACCCTGCTGCGGGTGTAATGCAACAAGCCGTAATGTAATGCCAGGTACCTGTACCGATGGGCAAGCCAAATGGCTTGGGCCGGCGCCTTGCTACTACCTTTTATACTGGCGATTTGACGTCGCCCCAGAATTGACATCTGTACTCGCATGCGCACTTGAACGCGAAATGAAGCACGACGTGCGCAGACGAGCAAAGCCACACCTGCACCGGGCGTAGGGGAGAACCGAGATGAAGGAGGAGGAGACAGACGTCGCATCGTCCGCCGCACACGGCGACTTCTGCGTAAACTTTGACCGTCAGCGGCTTCAAAAACTTCCACCTCTTATCGTCAACCACACCGAACATCACCTCGGCCAAGTGCCACTCTTCTTTCCCTGCTACAAAAGCCGCCGGCTGTGCGCAGGCCCTCCTCTTTGAATGCTGCCCCCAACGATGCAGGCTTGTGGGGGGGGGGCAAGCTCGGCCTTTGAACTTTGTGCCAGCTTCCGCATTTCGTAATCCTGCTCCGGTGCCCGCATGCAGGAAGAGGCGGATCAGAACGTGTGTGTTGATGGCGCAAGCCTGCCGTCGCCCGATCGCTCAGCGCTGACTGCCATGGCTTTCCCTTGTATCCTTCGAGCATCGCCCTGCGCCGTATCAACGCAGCTGCATAACGGCTGAGGAACCACTCTCGGGCACTAAAAGCGCCTCATAATCCTTTGGCGTTGATGGCATAAGATGGGTTAGAGTCAAAATCGACATCGTAGAAACTTGCCGTGGTAGTGTCTCTTTTGCTTTTGCTCAAAGTACCGGCTGTGGCTGCAGATGAGGAAGCTGTGTGTGTGTATGTGTCAATGCATGTCGAAGAAAAACAAATACCAAAAGGGCATGCTTCCTGTCCATGTTGTCTGCATCACTCTGCCCCGCCTTTTGCAAGCCAACTCGTCACGAGAAGCATGAGCGCCCAACGGCTCACCTTCGTCAATGTGTATAAGCCCTTTCCAATACTTTACTGCATTCACTTCTCGGCCGACGCGCCGCCTAGGTACGTATCTTTAGACCATGATGCCAGCGCTACCACAAGACATCACCTCCCTGCTAACCTGCTAACCTGTGGAGCAAGATGCTGGCCATGCAACCTCCACGTGAATGGCGTCTTCCACCAATCGCTACCCCCCTCCCCCCCCCACAGGCAATTCACTCCGCGCCGGAAAAGGAAAGCGACTCTGATCTCTCTCTCGGCCAATCGCACATCCGGAGCTCAGGACCGCAAACAACAGCAGCACCACACGTCGCAGGGCTGACCCTCTGACCCCCAAAACCCAGTGTTATCCATCTCGTCCTACTCCACGATGCTTCTCGGCTCTTGCAGTACCAATAGGGTGTTTGGGGTAGTGTAAGCCCTGAGCCTTCTCCGCATGTCATGATGGCTAAAAGTTCCTGGCGAACCAGCGGCTATTCAGCCGGAATGACAAGCAGTTGCAGGCCCCTTACTCATCTTCAGGCACCTCGTTCCGGACTCCTTGGACCGTCATGGCGCGACTCATGTGTGTACCTGCACCACACCACCAAGCTGACGGACAATAAACTTGGTAGCGCCTTTGCCCACGGTCCCGTCTGGCACGCTCAGCGGTTAGTCCAGATGCGACGACGTTTGTGAAAGCAATGCGGAGCAAGGTGGAGGGCGTCTGCGCAAAAGCAGCGACAGGGTACGCTAGCCAACGCCTCGTCCTTGTCCTGCACATGATGCGCTCCGCAAAATGTGAACCGTGAACGGTAGCCCCCAAGGCTTCTGTCGGAATGGCGTACCGCATTGCGGCGGCCTTACCCCATGGGTGAGTTGCGATGACTTCAGCGCCGGTTTGCGTCGTCATTCAAGGCTGCTTTCGCTTGTGGTTCGGTTTGATCCGTCCTAAGTCGCGGGTCCCCTGGCGTTGACGTTTGTTTTCGTTTAGAGTAAGTACCTAGCATGACCGGGCCCTTGTCAATAAATGGCCAAAGCTAACGAGCTTAACTCACGATACAAGCTGCTAGAAACCTCTCTAGAGGGCGCCTATCACACCGCCGGTGAAGCCCATGCACGGCGAGCCTCATCGCACACGTCGAGCAGCCGATCAACCTAGATCACACGCTCATGCTTCCGTACCCAGCAGCTGCAGCACATCGTTTGCCCATTCACATGCGTCTCCGCTGAACCATGTACCATGAGCTTCTCGAAGGACACCGCTTGGAAGAAGGCCTTTTTCTTCAATCAACCATTTCGCCCGCGTGGCCCTCCATCCCAGCGATTCCCAGTCTAGATTAAGCCTAAGATCTGTTCTTGCTTGCCTTGGCGAGAGCAACCGCGGTTCCTCAATCTAAAAATGCTAAGAAGAGCCGTTTAATAACTCTAACAAAGTGAAGATCCACACCCGGCATTATATTCCTTTAGCGAAAACTCCCCCAATCAGCCAAAACCAACCACTCAAGAGCGCCAACCGGTGCAAGAGATTCACACCCAGTGTGTCACGCAGCGGGCTGGGCTTGGTTTCCACCCTGTTCTTCGCACCATCACCCTTGGCCATAGTTCCATACTTCATCGCTGATGTGTATCCTGTAGCCGGACGAATAAAGACCGAGTGTATCCAAACACCAAAAACCGAACCATGCAACTTCCCCGCAAAATGCAACCCCCCGATCTACAGAGACGTACGATGAACGTACATGCACATGACACGCAAAAGAAGACGGTGCAAGGACCCTACTATACATCCTCCACCGTTTTCCTTCTCCACGTTCTACTTCCCTGCCGTACCACCATCACACAACTCCTTCACAACCCACAATAATCCTCCCGCCGTAAGGACCCATCATCATTCCTACCCAGCAAGTTTCGTCAAGTAAATGCAATACCTAGGTAGTACGACGCCATACAATTTAACCATACATGCCCTGCCTTTTCCCTTGTCACCATATGCAAGCTATCGACTAGCATCAAAGCACGGTACATCTTGCACATTTGCATACCTCTCACACCACTTTTGCTACGTGCTTTCCACCCCACCACACGCTCCGCTTCCCTTGTGCCCCCCATCCCCCTTGCCCTGCGCTACCATGACCGGCACTAGAACAACACATGCACCCTTTCCAATCCATGTCGCCCATCGGTTCCTGAGCCTCAGAAGCCGAAATTAAATGCAAAGCTGAAGCCAGCCCACACATACATACGAAAAGTCTGGGGTAAAGAGTGGAGCTCCATCTTCGCCTCCTCCTCGCCCTGTCCAGCCCCCCCCCCCTTCCCAATACTACGTTGGTGGCCCTGCAGCTGGCGTTTGCCAGTTTGCAATATATATATTATGAAAGAGAAAAAAAAACCTTCACGGTCATGCGGACGTTTGAGACTTTGATTAATGAATGGCTTGACAGCTGTGGCGGAGGGACGCCGGTTTGCTGGATGGGGGATGGGGATGGGGGGGGGGGGGGGGGGTGTGTATATGTGTATGCGTATCATACATCCTCCAACCCAAGCCAATCCTGCCCATTCCACCCGCGCTCTACGCGGGAAAAAGAAAAAAAAAGAAGAAAAAAAAGTTTACACGCCCTGTACGCTCATCTGCATCGTACTCGTATGTAGTAGTACCTGCTTTTCCACTCAGCCGTTTCGATCTATTTGCCCTGCTGCGTGGCCCCATGTCTCGAATGAAACGGGCAACCCGCTCCCCAAGCAGACCTTGATAGGCAACACTTGGGTGGTCGGACGATGGAACCGTGGCATATCAGGGTCCGGGGCTTTTTTGGTCTCCACTTTGCTGCGTTGTTGCCACTGGGGAGGTCCGATGTCGCCTCAAGTGTCGGGTCGGCTGCGCTGAGCTGGCTGACTGGCTGGCTGGCTGGCTGGATGGGTTGGTCAGTTTCGCTTGGGTATAGAGATATGTGTGGTGACACTGTGGGATCTACTTGGCGATGCTACTCGCCACCATCTGTCTGTCAATCGGTCCACAGTTAGTCAGTTGGTTAGTCAGGCACATGCAGGTAGTAGATCCACGGTAAGTGTGGTGTAGCCGCCATGCAAAGATTGGATTGGGTGATATGATGTATCATTCAATTTATTCTAACATGTGATTGGGCCTGTGTCATGTGGTTGAAGCGGTTTTTTTAAGTAGTAGTAGTAGTAGTAGTAGTAGTAATAGTAGTAGTAGTAGTAACTTTGTACAGATAGTCAAGATTTTCCGGAGCTGCTCATAACAATGTGGCTGTGTAGGTTGTATGCAGGTGGCAAGGCAAAATTGGCGAGAGAATTTAACAAATGGAAGTGTGTACAGCTTGATTGCATTTGCAAAAAAGAAGAAGAAAAAAAGTTTGAATTGCCACAAGTGGTAGTGTGTAAGATGATACATGGAATGGTAATACCAATACTGCGCTGACATAATTCAAGCTGCCAAAAAGGTTTGGTCGAAACAGGATTTTGAAGGAAAGGGTAATCGCCTGCGTTGCGCTGAGGTTATGATAAAGATGTATGATGAAACAACCACCAAAGGAATTTCGTGTAGAGAGAAGCGAGACTGGTATCGCAGCAAAGATTGGGATGCAGGACAGCCGTCCGTGTCATTAATCCAGTCGAAACATATTTCCATACGCACTTTTTCTTTGAGAAGAAATAAATGCGCCGGTTCATAATTTTAACCACCAATCAAAGCCAGAAAGAAAGAAAGTATCTGTGCGCTTAGTACTGGTCGTTGTTGTTGTTGTTGTTGTGGTGGTGGTGGTGGTGGTCGTCGCTGTGTTGACTGGCGTTCTCCATGACTTCTCCAAGAACAGAGCCGACGGCAGAATACGAGTCATTGTGCGCCGAATCGCTCCGCATATATGAGCCTTGGAACGACGACATGTGGTGAGGTGCACTCATTTGAGGCATTGCGTAGCTCTGAGGGGTGACGAGCGGTGAGCTAGAGAATGATGGGAAGTGAGCCGTCTGTGGCGTGGACCCGTTACGTTGAGGGGCGTAGTGGGTGCTCAGCTCGATGCGACGGGGAACGCCGTTAGAGAAGGACCGCATTCTGTTGCCATTGGATGTTCCGAAGCCTGGTACTGCGGAGTCTGCTTGTGTTAGAGATGAGAGACGGCCCACGTGGGTTACGGCGACTTACAGGAGTAGCCAATACCATAGGGCATCATTGAGCTTGAATAGGACCGACTGTCATGTTGGGTATTGGAGCCGTTGCTGTCAAGAGAACCAGTGTAACTCATGCTAGTCCTCAAAGGTGACTGCAGAGATTCTGCGCGGCTCCTCGCAATTCTGTCAGCATGAAGCGAGAGGCGAGGAATGCTGTGTTGTGCAGCATAAGCCGTGGGGTTGCTGACAGGCATGGAGAAGGGGTTGGATGTTCTGGGACTAGTGTCGAGCGGCGCTGAGTGGAAGCCGAAGGGTGATCCCTCGTGAGCTGAGACAGGCGAGATGGTATCGGTTGCTGATTGAGGTGGTGTGAAGGTGAAGCCGCCAAAAGCAGGGCTAATACCAGTTGGTGACATGTGTGAGTCGAGCGGTCCTCGTCGGAAGGTATCTATGCTCAACGATCTCATCATGTTGCCCTCTGGGAAACCTGGGTTGTAAGATGCAGGAGACGACAGCGGTGTGCCGAGACCATGGGAATTTCCAAATGGAGAATGAAGTGCTGATGCCATATCGAAGTCGTCTGGTAACGCTCGAGACCTCATCATACGCTCACGGTCGTCGCTTGTTAATCGCTTGAGCTTTGCTCGCCTGCACAGCTGTTAATTGTGCACACTTTCGTGGTAAAAAGCTACGGCTTACCTGTTCTGGAACCAGACTTGGACTTGACGGGGGCTGAGACCAGGGATCTCTCGAGCTAGTCGTTCTCGGTGAGCTGCGTCTGGGTGTGCTTGACGGGCAAACTCGCTCATGAGGAATCGAGTTTGGTTGTGAGTGAGCCTGAACCTCTTCATCTTTCGCTTCGCCGCACGAATCTCTGCGGCCGTCATCGGTTGTCTATCTTCACTCTTGTCCTCGTCTTCTTCGCAGTCGTCCTTGTCGTCGAGGATGAGATCATCGTCGTCCTGGTCTTCAATCTTTTCTATATTGCCACCATCATTGGTAGAAGGGGGTGTCAGTCTAGAGATTGGGCTGGTGGGAGCAGAGCCTCCAAAGGTCACATTCGGCATGTTGTGCTGCTCAACCTCATCGAGCCCAGATGGTGTATTGCTACCGCTGTTTAAGTGACTCTTGCCGTCCAGTAGGTAAGGGAAGCTCTTGTGTGTTCGCATTGATGGCCGTTTCAGGTCCAAGTTGTGTCCAGCGACCTCAGCCTGGAGCATGGCCATGTCGTTATCTGAATGTGGTGGAGTGTTTTCCAGAGTTCTGAGTTCTGATGATTGCCACTCGTTGTCTGCTGAAGTCGTACTATACGCAGACATGTGCGGCGAACTAGGCGGAGACAAAGGAACGAGGAAGCTTCCGTCGACCATTGGCGCTTTTTAAACTGGTGTAGTGGAGTAGATGTAGGCTAAGCTCAGTGGCTGATACTTTTCCTGTGGCTCGCTGTCAGCGGAGAGCGGACCGTGAACTGGGGCCGCTGCTCACCTAGTTGCTTTGGTCACTAAGGAAGGCTTCAAACACTGCTGATGTCGGGCTTTTATGTTCGAACTTCGAACAAACCACGAAGTTCCGCAAGGAGTAAAGATCCGATGAAGTCTGGGGTGAACTGTTGATCGTCGCCCGTTCCCTGTGCGGGGTTTATGCGGGTGATCAGCGAGAAGGAGTGAAGTTAGTCGCAATGCTTTGAGAGCGAATCCAGCGCGCGTTAGAAATCGAAAGACTGTTGCGAAATGATAGTTTGAGGTTGCCGTGTTGATGAGGCGAAGGATGGCGGGTATGCGAGCACAGGCTGAATGCTGATGTCGCACCGAAAGAAGGATTGGGGCGCGGAGTTTTGGTGCAACTTCAAGCTTGAAATATAAGGTACCAAGGATGTGATACTGTGAGCCAAATAAAAATAGACGCTGGCCGAGGGCGCTTGATGGTTGACAAGAGCGAGATGATGAACAGCCGAGTTGCTCTAGAAGAGTGAAAGCGTCGTCCGGTAGTCGGTGATGGGTAGGCCTTTGTAAAGAGGGTCAGGAACCGTCGGAGGCTATGTCAGCGATAGCGGCAGGGTAGTGGTAATCAGATCATTCAGACAAGAGAGGCTTGACGGTACTCTACTGTGGACGATCCGGATAAAATCGAGGTTAAGACAAGTGCGAAAGACTAGGATCAGACTATGCATGGACAGCAGTGCCTCTTGGGGAAACATGATATCCTTGGAGGATCTGGAAGCAGCTTGTTACACGACGAGAAGCGTGACTAACGTGGAGAGCTAGCAGACCCCAAGAGCTCACAGCACAGGGATACGGTAGCTCGGGACGTGGGCCTACTACGAAGGAGAGACGGAGCCGGAACGGGCGAATCGAAAGGCTCTGGATCAGGTGTGCTGCTGCATGCCAGGGTGCCCTCCCCGAGAGAGAGAAGGGAGCGAGCGGTGCGTGAACATGGTGGGCTGCAGGCTACATGCATGGACCAAGGCCCGTGTAGAAAAATGGCCGACGAGCAAGGACTATTCCGTGGCGTCTCGCAGTCGAACGTCGAGGCAGGCGGCGGCGGCACTATTGGCCAGATGCGATGCGGGAAGTCCAAGGAACCCGCAGTGAGAGAGGACAGGGGTTCGACAGGGCTCGGCAACGCTTGCACGGCCTGTTGCGGGTTGTTGCTGTCAATGCTGCTTTAGTGTAAATCTAGGAGCGGACGAGATGGTGGTGTGGTGGTGAAGGTCGGACTTGGTGCCGCCAGGCTCGTGTACTCCATGCTAGCGACTGTCGTCGAACCACGACTCCTCACACGACAGTGTGCTCTGGCGGACCAGTGCGCCCTCGGCTGGTGGCTTCCAAGTGCGTCTTCTGGCAGCTGTCAAGTCAAATGTTAATGTCCACCGCCCGCAAATTGCGTATGCGTCAGGAACGCGCTGCATCAGCCTTGCCCGTGGTTTGAGCCGCCCATCGTGCCCGCTCAGATGCATGGACAACCTTTGAGCCGTGGCCCATGATGATTACCGGCAACCAAGGAACCGCGTCTAGCTACTTGTGTGTTCCTGCTACACACCTGCTTGATGCAGTGTGGTGGGTAGTCGAGCGCCTAGCAATGACGCCGCCGCCGCCGCCGCAAAAGCTCGGCCCGCGCCGGGAAAATGCTGAAAGGTGGTGTTTCTCGAAGCCTGTTGTCGCTGTAGTGCGACGGTGTGCAACACTGGTGGGCTGTCGGTAGTTGGGTGACAGCGGTGATTATCGTGAATGTGTTTGGCATTGTGTGTCCAACCAAAGGTGCTGAAACTATCCTGGAGCGCGCGAATGGCATCGAAGACGAGGCTGCAACGACTTGTCTTTCGGCCGCACTGCCGGGGAAAATTGGACGATGCGCAAGCCACCCCATGCTTGCGCCGTTCCGTGGCGATCGACATTGCCCGTGTCCAAAGCAGATGAACCTCTAGCCGATAGTGTGCGCAGAGCCCGCGACGAACCATGTACAATGCCCACCTCGAGCGGTCGCATTGCCTCAACCGGATGTTGCTGTTTTTGTCGTCCGGCTGTGAAGCACGCGGGTAGCCGCCAGCGTTTGGCTTGTTTCGCAGCGCTCAAAGGCTCGTCGTCCCCTTCGCCTGGGCAATCTCCAAAACGCAATGCCGAACAGAACAGGGCGTCGCGGTCGATTTCCAAAACAACGCCAAGACCGCCCGGATGGCGGATGAGGACGGGCTGTGGAAATGACAGGAGCAAGCGATAGCGAAACCACGGGTTTTCTGGCGGGCCACAGGTGTCATTGGTGGGCGGACGCAGCACCTCTGTGGGTTTGATGAGCGCATGGGTGCCTGTCTTTTGTCGGCAGGACTTGCCTGCTTATTTTTATCATGCTTCGGTCCATCTCGCGAACAAAATGCAACGAGTGTGATTACGATCTGTTGCCAGCAGTCTGGGCCCGTGGGCTTTGTTGTGGCTCGCAACTTGTCATGACATGATGAGGTGGTCTCACCGCGTGCCAGACCACAGCAGAGAACCTTGGAAGCCCCGGACTGCGCTGGGCGGTGGTGTCAGGTAGTACAGGTCCCTTCATTTCGGAGGGATGCAGCATCTCCCACGTAGGTGGAGTTTGTGCTGACAAGACACTGAATGAGCCTGAAGGCGGCCCCACCCCGGCGCACCACGGCACATCTGTCATCAGAGCATTTTCCGTCAAAGGCCTGCAAGCAGAGACCTCGGTCGTTGTTGTGACATCAGAGTGAGACCCGGGAACAGCGTACATTCCCACGCGATGCTATATTGCGAAGCCTTCTAAGCCTTCGATTCACCAAAGTGGGCCCTTTCATCTCCACAGCCCGCTTGCGCCGCACACAGCCTTCAGCCTTCCGACCTCCAGTCGTGGCGTTGCAGATTGAGGGGCGCCGTTGGCGACCGCATGTAGCGTCGCTCAGACTGTGCGTGGCCTCCGATCTATCGATACGCTGAGAGTGGCTCGGGGAGAAGAAGAAACCCATGTTCTCTTCGCTTGCAGAGATAAATTCCATGGGAAAGCGCCACACAATAACGTATGAGGAAAAGCTCATGTGTCTCTGCGAGCCATCCATCATTCACGCCTAGCTGGTGCAGGCGACAACCTGCCCCTGTCGCTACCACTACGCCGCTGGTTCCGCAATCACTTGACTACGCTGGTCGGGCCGCTGCTCCTCGACGCTCTGATGCTCGTCCTGCGGAATTGACCCTTGGTCATCCGATGTAGTGGGTGCAGCGTCAACGCCCGTCGCTTCAATGGAAGACGTGGCCGGCTGAAGAGCCTCCAGCCCTTTGCCATGCTCGATCCTATCGAAAGAGCTTAGCTGCGTCTTTGAAGCCAGGCGAAGGCCTCGCCAGAGGTAGCTAGATTTCTTTTCTCTCGCTTGCCGCTTTTCCTCCTCGGCATCAGTCATTTCCAGATCTAAGTCGGTCATCTTGACCTTTTTCGCATATGACTCTGCATTTGGCAAATTGAACCTTGCTGGACGTCAGAGGCTGAAATCGGGCGTTAGTCGGACGAGCGGAGCACGTACCTGTCACGTTGCCGTAGCTGGGAGAGACCGTTATCTGCTTCGTTGTTGTGGAGGAAGTCTAAGGTGCTAGGAACTCCCATGGGTTTGGAAGCTTTCTTACCAACAACAGCTTTCTGTGCCCCAGATTTGGCTTGTTGGAAGTCTGCTGGGCGAACTCTATCTCGAGTGAATGGTTGACAGTTCTCCATCTTCCACCGTACCCAGTTTTTGTCGCGGGAAAGCACGGTATCCACCATCCGGTAGTAGAATTTGCCATCTGGGCCTTCCTGCAGGTAATTTGCAATGGCGGTCTTGATGCCCAATGCCCACTCGGTCTGTGCTTTGTGGTCAGCCGAGAAGATGATTATCATGGACGGCGAAGCGAACATGAGAGCGTGACTGAGGCAAGAGAATGGGGCAAATCATGGGAACTTACGTCTTCCTCGCAAAGTGTAAAATTGTACTGCATCGCTTTCTGCGCATTCTGGTAGAATGGCTTGCTCTTAGATCCTTCGGTCAGGGTCAACAGAAAGTCGATGAGTATCAGTGCTTGCACAAGGATGTGACGTTGGAAGGCGAGATCACTTAGCTGGAAATTGTTAGTCATAGCGCAGGGTTCATAGTGACAATTTTGCGTACCTCGAGTTTGAAGAGATCACGACTTGTGAGATACTTTGGATTAAATGAGTTGGCGAATGCGTCGTAGTCGTCACCTTCCCGTGATTTCTGTCCCTTTTTCCGCTCAGAATCTCCGGCCTGTATAACTTTTGGCACCTCTCTGAATTTGGCTAGCGTCGCCTCCAAGCTCTTCTGGAATTGCTTGAAGTTGTCCTCTTCGAAAAGCCTTGGTGGATTCGAGAAGGAGTGCTGTAGAGACCAGAATACAGGGTAGAGAGTCTCGGTATCAAGCGTTGTAGGTTTCGCATCTTTGCATTTGTCAATATCCTCAGCTTGAATGGGTGCCTCCTCTGACGTCGACTCTTCCTTGGCAGCAGAAATAGGCCGGTCAGCATCGATTTGCATAGAATCCTCGTCCGTTTTCGATTCCTTCAGAAAGTCTTCGAACGTCGTTACATTCTCGACGTGGAAATTTCCCCGCAGATTTACCGAACTCTTATCGCCCAAGGGAAAGCTCTGGAACATGAATATGTAAACACGTCCACAGAAGACAGGGTCTTCCGCGCGGGACAGTCGGCGGAGCAGCTCGTTGCATAATCGTAAGATAACAAGGTCCTTATTCTTGGAGTTGATCTGCAACGCGGTGAGAAGAGTTACTGATGGTAGTATGGACAACATACTGCGATGATGGTTTCTCTCCGCGACTCGAGAAAATTGAATACCGTGCGACATCCCGAAATTGATTGGCTGTCAAGCAACTCTTCGATGAGCAACAGTACGAGCTGCGGATGACAGAGGTCTGAAAAGATCAGTCAGTCAAGAGCTAGACAGACTGACAAAAAAAGAACCTACCTCGATCTCCGCAATATTGCAGGATATCGAGCAAATTCCAGACAGTCACGAAGGCCGGCTCCTCAATCCGAGTGGCACCCTGGCTGTGTGAGTAGACTGGCGGGGTTGATACGGCAGCATAGCAACTAACAAGGTTGGCATAAAAAACACTCTTGGCTGCACTCTCCACCGCGAGCGTTCGCACTTCCTTTCCTCCTTCGATCTCACCGAGAAGAGGCTCGCTTTCCGGTACAAGCTCGCAAACCTGGAGCGGAGGATCGATGGCAGTACTTTGCTTGACGATACGGGCACGTCGCAGTAAATAGTCCAGTCTTGGAGCTACCGCGTCAGCGGGAAGGACATTAGACGTCGCCATTGTATAAGGGCTGGCGCGCGTTGGGCGTCGATCACGAGCAGACGTCCCGTTGGCGCAAAGATAACAGCACCGCTTTAGGGTCGCAAAATACAAAGCCGGGGCTACGAATGTAGAGTGACAATAGAAGAGTTGACGGGCGAGACGTTGAATGTCGTAGTAAACATCCGGGCAGTAAATGTGGTGATAGTCGAGCTGGACCCTTGGCTAGGCAAAGATAAAGTTGCGCCACTTGCGGCTGGGGCCAAAGGTGTCCGTGCATGTGGCTGGACGCGTCCAACGCGTCGCGCGCCGTGACTGTCCAATTCACGAAGATAGCGCCTTCACAACACCAACGAAGATACTTCAGGAGATTCGCAATGGCCGACACCAGCCTCCAGACACACACTCACGACTCTGACGACGATCTCGACGACATTCTCAAAGACGTCACAAATCCCGAAACCATTATTCAATCGGCCGAGAACCCAACGCAGCCACAGTACCGGAACACCAAGAAGAGCGACAATTCTGGCACCTTGGGCGTCGATGAAGAGATTGTAATCACAAAAAAGCGCCAGCCTGCGCCGAAGCTCGACGATCAAAGACTGCTGTCCGATGCTGGTATACCCCGCTTACGCAAGATCTCGAAGGATCGTCTACGCTTGAAAGGAAAGGGTCATGAAGTATGGTTATCCGCATATGTTAGGCCCACCGAATAACCTAGTTGCAGTATGGAGACATTGCCCGCATGCTAAACATGTACCAATTATGGCTCGACGACCTCTACCCCCGCGCCAAGTTTGCCGACGCCCTAGCCATTATCGAGAAGGTTGGACACACAAAGCGCATGCAGATGATGCGGAAAGACTGGATTGACGAAGGCAAACCACGTCGCAATACGGGCCGGGACGAAGACAGCGATGACGCGGCTCGAGAGAAGACCCCACCTCCACAGAGCACCGAAGACATGGACGGCGTGGAAAATGGCGGTCTAGAAGACCCGAGCCGCCAAACTGAACAGGAACGGTCTCCGCGCATTCCAGTAGAAGATGCAGCAGAACCAACAGCGAGCGGTGACCCTGACGACGACGAGCTAGATGCTTTGTTAGCTGAAAGCGAGCAACCTAGCTACACAGCACCGAAGACCCTCCCAACACGGCCGATGCCCACGCAGGACGACCTCTTTGCGGACGAGATGGAGGCAATGGCAGATATGGACGATGTGTGGGACTGAACAGCTGCACAATGAAGCACCCCAATTATAATGGTTCAAAGCGCGGCGTTGGGGGTATAATTTATGAAGCAAGCGATTGCACCAGGCCACGACTTGAATATGAACCTCTTTTCGCATTTGGAACTGGCAAATAGCCCTTACGAATCGTGATGGACTGACTATTTGCAGCTCAAGTGCCGATAGGATCGGCAGACCAGAATTCCTCGGCTGTCAATGTCTCATCATCTCTTGGGGTTACCGGTACGTAGATTGTGATAAGATCCATGTTCCTCGTAATGCATATGCAGGTACAACCCACAGATATAGTGACCGCACACAGCGTATGCGGTAAGCACCGACGCTGTGAAGCGGGGGAGAGTGGGCCCTTTTTAATGCGGCTTGGCGTTCCAAGCAAACAACGTCATCCAGTTTCTTCTCACTCGGCGCGCCACTGTCTCACAGGCACAGTACTCGACCAGATCTGCACTCCACTCGCGAATATGAAAGCCTTGTCGGGGGAACTGGAAAAGCTGCGGCTACGCAGCAGTAACCTCGATGTAGATGGGATCGATTCTATAGCTGGTGAACAACGGGCACCAAGGCGACCGCGGAAAACCAAAGAGGCCATCAAGAAGGCATTGGAGCAAGAGTTTCTAACACCCTCGAGCGCTTTCAACACACAGTGGCTGAATCAGCTTCAGCAGCGGTGGGATGCACCTACCAATTATCGCAGCCTCTTCCAGATCGCCCCGACACAGACCCGGACCATCATCCGCTTCACCCGCGAGGGGCTGGAAGGCCGCGTCACAGGATACAAAGAAGTCACAGTCCCAGCAAATTCAGCAACCGCCAAGAATTCCACTTCTCTACTTAGGAAGCCGGCTAACAGGGCTGAGTTCGTACGTGGGGCAGCTGGCTTCTTTCCTTTCGCACCTGGCGGCCTTGGTGGCGTAGAAACAGTAGCTGCTATCGAAGATGAAGCAATCCAACAGCAAGAAAATGCGCATGGAAAAAGGAGTGGTGGACTTGACAGAGTCATCAACTTCAGTGCTGAAGGTGGCTTACTGGAGGTACCGCCCGGGTTTACACGTGGGCTCGACTTCCAGAGAAAGCCAATTACCGATGTTAAGACGGCTCAACAGGTGGAAGACACCTTGGGAGAGCCGTCTGAAGCTGCCAAAGATTTCGATGTCGACGATGAGGACATCGCCGACAAGGCTGGTGCAAAGGGTGAAGCACCTGATGAAGGCCAACATCCTGAAGACGAAGAGATCGATGCCTTGTTACCAGTAGAATTCCCTGCTTTGGCTCCTCATCGCCCGCTTGCTATGAGTACTGGAAGGAAAGGTGGACGAGAGTGGGCTCATATGGTTGATATCAATCGCGACATCACCAACTTCCGAGAACTCGTGCCGGAAATGGCGCGCGAGTACCCTTTCGAGCTTGATATATTCCAGAAAGAGGCAGTATATCATCTTGAGCATGGTGATTCAGTGTTCGTAGCCGCACATACGTCCGCTGGCAAGACGGTGGTTGCAGAGTACGCGATTGCACTTGCGGCGAAGCACATGACGAAGGCTATCTATACTTCTCCTATCAAAGCTCTTAGTAACCAAAAATTCCGCGATTTCCGCCAAACATTTGATGATGTCGGTATTCTCACGGGAGATGTGCAGATCAGACCTGAAGCCAGCTGTCTTATCATGACTACCGAGATTCTCCGAAGCATGCTGTACAGAGGAGCCGATCTGATCAGAGATGTAGAATTTGTCATTTTCGATGAAGTACATTACGTCAATGATCTGGAGCGAGGTGTTGTCTGGGAAGAGGTTATTATCATGCTGCCAGAGCATGTGACGCTCATCCTACTATCCGCCACTGTCCCCAACACGTATGAGTTCGCGTCCTGGGTCGGTCGCACAAAGAAAAAAGATATATACGTCATCTCCACTCCGAAACGACCAATTCCACTGGAACACTATCTCTGGGCTGGAAAAGGCATTCACAAGATTGTAACGGCAGACAAGAAGTTCATCGACAACGGCTGGAAAGATGCAAATGATATCTTGTCCGGGAAAGACAAGGTCAAGGCCCCTCCTGCAAATGAAACCCAAGCTGGTAGAGGCGGTGGTGGTCGTGGAGGACCACCCACTAGGGGAGGCCAGAATCAACGTGGTAGAGGCCAACAAGGTGGCGGTCGAGGAGCGCCTCGCAACGGAGGTCCACCGGCTACTAGAGGCCGTGGTAACATTGCAAGGACGGGCCGCGGTGGGGGCCGTACAACAGCCGCACAAGATCGCAACATCTGGGTCCACCTCATACAGCATCTCCGGAGCAAAGATCTTCTGCCTGCCTGTATATTCGTCTTCTCCAAGAAGCGCTGCGAGGAGAATGCTGAGGCGCTTTCGAACATCGATTACTGCAATGCCGCTGAGAAGAGCGCGATACACATGACTATTGAGAAGTCACTAGCTAGGCTGAGTAAGGAAGACCGTGAACTTCCCCAGATCAAGCGGCTGAGAGAGCTGCTGAGTCGAGGTATTGCGGTTCATCACGGTGGAATGCTGCCCATTGTCAAAGAGGTCGTAGAAATCCTTTTTGCGAAGACACTTGTCAAGGTCCTCTTTGCGACGGAGACTTTCGCCATGGGTCTCAACCTCCCTACCAGGACCGTTGTATTCTCTGGTTTTCGCAAACACGATGGACGCGAGTTCCGTGACTTGCTCCCCGGCGAATACACTCAGATGGCTGGCCGTGCAGGACGACGGGGACTTGACACCGTCGGTACTGTGATCATTTGTGCGCCTGGAGCGGACGAGGCACCAGCAGCAGCCAGACTACGCCAGATGATGTTGGGAGAACCAACAAAACTCAGATCACAATTCCGTCTTACATACAATATGATGTTAAACCTCCTACGTGTAGAAGCTCTAAAGATCGAAGAAATGATCAAGCGAAGTTTCAGCGAGAACGCCACTCAAGCGTTGCTACCAGAACACCAGGGCAAAGTCAAAATCTCAGAAGCTGAGTTGGAGAAGATCAAGCGGGAGCCTTGTGACATCTGCGACATCGACCTGGAGGCCTGCCATCAGTCTTGCGAAGACTACAAGCGACTAACTAATGAGATGCATCTGAGTCTACTCATAAATCCTATCGGACGACGAGCTTTGGCGAAGAATAGGTTGATTGTCTATAAGAAGGTGGGCCGCAAATTTCCGCTCTTAGATTGACTCGTTACTGACGCAACCAGGACAACAAACGAACGGCAGGTATGCTAATGCAAGATGGCACTAGCAAAGGCAACGAGCCCACCGTCAAAGTCTTGGAAGTGGCGCAGCACCAAGATCGCAAGCCTGACGACCTTCTGCCGTATCTCGGTCCTTTTGCGAAGTTGTTCCGCAAGCTACCAAACAATCCCAGGGATTTGATCCTGAAGACAGCTTACGTATCGCTGAACGACATTGAGTGCTTCACGAAAACCATCATCAATGTTCCTGAGTCTGTTCAGAACCTGAATCGGAAGAAGGGTGAGTGTGCATGCTGCGGATTTTTTTTTGGCGCTAATAGCTATGCCAGACACATTGAAGTTGGCCCAAGATGAGTTCCTACCCTTGTGTGGATCTTGGGACTACGAAGACTGGGATGAGTACGATTACAGTCGCATCAAGGGCCTCAAGTTCCGTGAACTTGAGGAAGCCCGCAGGAAAGAGGGACAAAATGCAGTTAGTAAAGAATGTTTGAAGTGTCCAAACTTCCTGAAACACGTACGTGCTCGTTCATGACTGTGTTCTCAACCCAAGCTCACCCCTCGTAGTTCACAATGGAGCACGATCAGTGGCTAATCAAGGAAAATATCCTTGCTCTCCGCCAGCTCATGTCAGATCAGAATTTACAGCTACTCCCTGATTATGAACAGCGCATACACGTGCTCAAGGATCTCGGCTTTATTGACGAAGATTCTCGCGTCGAGCTGAAGGGCAAGGTAGCCTGTGAGGTATGCTTGTCATCGAGACCAGGCCCATCCATTCACTGATAGCTTTCAGATCCACTCTGCCGACGAGCTGGTCCTTACAGAGCTCGTTTTAGAAAACGTCCTCGCCGAGTACGAACCGGAAGAAATAGTCGCATTGCTCTCAGCCTTTGTCTTCCAAGAGAAGACCGACGTAGAGCCTACGCTAACTGCGAATCTGGAACGCGGTGTCGCAAAGATTGTTGAGATCTCTGAAAAAGTCAACCAAATCCAAACCCTGCACCAAGTAATCCTCTCCGCAGATGACTCGAACGATTTTGTCAGCAAACCCCGCTTCGGCATGGTCGAGGTAGTGTATGAGTGGGCACGAGGCATGTCATTCAATCGCATAACAGACCTGACAGATGTCATGGAAGGCACCATCGTCCGCGTCATCACCCGACTAGACGAGACGTGCCGCGAAGTCAAAAACGCGGCTCGAATTATCGGCGACCCGACTCTGTTCCAAAAAATGGGGATGTGTCAGGAACTCATCAAACGGTATGTGCTCTAGTTCCTTTGTTCCGAATCCGCGCCGGCGGGTTGTACCTGGTGTTTGGGCCTTGTGCTTGAGATTGCTGGGATGTCATGTGTGGCCTAAGCTGACAAGTGTTTGAAACAGGGATATTTGCAACTGCGCAAGCTTGTACCTGTAATCGTACCATGGTATGTTTCAGAAAATCGTATGTTCCAGAATTAGACGAGCTATCCTGGTCCTTGGGCTGAGTGGGGTAGCGTGTTTCAAGTGCCAGCTGGATGGACGGGAGGATGTAGGGCCTCGGGACATTTTGTTGCACGAGTCGTGGGTTTGGTGACTGGGATTGGACGGCTTTCGGTTATCGGTTTCATACTCCGTCTTTTAGTTAGGCTTAAGGCATGGCGTAAGCATGACAAGAAATGGGCAAGTGCATTATCGGACACGGCAGCATGTGGGGTATTTAGCCTCTCACAATCTCACTGTCGCCGAGGTAATCGTCTTTTGATGACAAAATGCGCGTGTTTAGTTTCCTTTTGAGGTAGTTCACATGTTGCTTTCATTTTAAAGGTAATTTGCTCTCTTGGGAACCTCTCTAGTTTTATCACACATGCGATAAACTTGTTCTAATTGAGAAGACCAGGCTACTAAACCTTGTGTCAGTCATCCGCCCTGAACTGAACCTTGAAATCAAAGCAGAAGCTTCCGACGTCTCCGCTTGCTTAGACATAACTTAAAGCTCTAGTATATGCAGTGCAAGCTTGTTCTAAATACCTCAAAACTTTGTCGTATCTTGCAATGTCTCCGGAATTCGAATTATGATTTACAAGCAGCACATCGTTGGATTGCCTGCACAATTCCCCTAAACCCCTTTTTTTATGTGCGACTCTGGTCTAGAGATGAATAAATAACAGCCATGTCTTTGCAATGGTGTCGCAGCGCTCAAAGCCTAGTACTTGCGTATATAAATTTCTACTCTTCTACTCCCATCTTCCTTCTTGCACACCTAATCTGCGCATTCCGAAAATGATCTAGGAAGCTAATGACGAGGCCGTAGCTGCTTTGATGGTCTTAAGAATTCTTCAGCTATTTAATTTGTTCTTCGGCACTCGGCAGGCAAGCGCTTATGTTATCCTATTTACGATCTCGGGTATCTCTATGAACGAATGACACCGACGGTAAGCTGATGTGGTAGATGACATGGGCGATATGTAGAAGTAGGGCCGAACTTTCGAGGACTTGGACATGCGTTGCATTGTCGAAAAATGAAACGCAGAGATTTCCATAAGAGCACAGTTTTGGACGTACCTGAATTACTCTCCGTATGGCTGGAGCGGGTCGCTTTATTAACACTCTTTCTATCCTTCTGTTTCCTCATCTTCAAACCACAAATCTATCATCCAACAAAAGAGGTAAGGTTGCAGTACATGTTGTGTCCCCGCTCCCATCTGTCTAAGAAAATAATCATATTCACCACTGCCCATGTATTTGCCCAGTTCGGCCGGCTACCAAAAGCTTTGCTTGTCAACTACATGTAGCGTTTCTTGTCTGCTATCCAAAACAAACATCCAAGATGCATGGAGATCAACTACTGGTTGGTCGTCTCACTTCAAGTTCAAAGCCGTAGTTAACGAAGTAGTGAGTTGTGCTCTGGCGAGAGGAAATCATGAATTCTTATCCTGTCTGAGGATTGAATCTTGTCTGTTCCAAACGTTTTTGCTTTCTATGCATATGATGGCGGCCTTCTGATAAGTGTCCTGTCGTCCTCTTTCCACCAAAAAGTTATTTGACAAGTGCGAAGAATCGTATGCGAGCACCAGCCTCATTGTATCGAAAATTTATGGGTTTAGGTCAACAGTTGCCGTAGACTTAAGCGTCAACGAGAAGATCATAGAAGAGGCTACGTGAACGTGCCTGTCGTTCCCTTGCGGTAATGAGAGTTAGAAAGCATATAAATACGAACTCATCTA
Source organism: Alternaria gansuensis (assembly GCA_009289805.1). Taxonomy (NCBI): domain Eukaryota; kingdom Fungi; phylum Ascomycota; class Dothideomycetes; order Pleosporales; family Pleosporaceae; genus Alternaria; species Alternaria gansuensis. The sequence goes on from WBOK01000076.1 coordinate 197,603, forward strand.
TGTACTTCCCTTATTTCCAAACCACAGTCCTTCACAGGTTTTGCAAATACTGTCATATCTGCTGCAGATGGCGAGCTGTTTGTGTGTCCGCCGTTTATTCAAAGAAAGCAGAACAATAACTATAATCCGGTCGAGACGAGACTAAAATACAGCAATCAACCTTCTCTCCAATTCTGGTAGCTACTAACCCGCCTTGGAGATCTGACAGTGTGTCCGGCCACTCACTCAAACTCTCCGAATATAACGCCATGTTTTAAGTCTATACAAACAGGCAAAAAAACTTTCTTTACTCGCTTGAAGCAAAAATAAAAACATACAACAGCGGGGATTCGCTAGTGGTCACCCACCTAACCGCTAATCCGCCGGTATCCTGCTTGTATATGGCTGAGCGGACGGGAAGCCTAACGTTCTCCTGATCGTTTAACCACAAAAGTCCTCCTCGTTACAGAAAACAGAAGAAGGCACTATATTGGGGCGCGTGACTAATGTATGGGGGCCATTAAGCAGGGGTTCGATCCAATAGGGGTAAGCATTGCGTATGTTCACAATTGGTAGGTACGGAAAGGGACAACAAAAATGGAGAATCAGGTAATAGAAGTCCGTTCTTGTCCGACTAATGTACATACACAGCCACAGCGCAGGCGGAGAGCTTCACTATTTCAAGGTTTGCATGCGCGTCCCATGGTTCTGCAACCTCCCAAAAGCGCCCTCGTCAAGTCAAATCGCTTCAAATTCCACGAACGCTGCCGAATCGCGCATTTTCAACAGAACCGAAAAGGACACAGCCCCAACCCAACCATGGCTCCAAGTGGCCCCACGCTACCAAAGAATCAGAGGGGCAAGGCACAGTATAAAAGGCTTGCGCACACCACCCAGGTTAGTCTCCAAGGACACTTCACTTCGTAACAAGAGCCCAAAGGCATGTGATGAAGTTCACTTCGTAACATATCACAAAGACCGGTGATGAGAAAATCTGTCGCTGACGGACTGTTCTGAGGTCTGGAGCGAGTGAAGGTGTCCTGTTGAGTTGCGCGGAGTTAGCAAGCTAATGCGGGACGACTTTGATGGTCAGAGTGTTCTCTTACCATCATCGGCAGGAGCTTCATATCGTACTCGATAACCCAAAGACCGGTGATGAGAAAATCTGTCGCTGACAGGCTGTTCTGAGGTCTGGAACGAGAGAAGGTACCCTGTTGAGTTGCGCGGAGTTAGCAAAGCTAATGCGGGACGACTTTTATGGTCAGAAAGTTTTCTTATCATCATCGGCCGGAGCCTCAGATCGTACTCGATGGGTCTTCACTCCACCCGCCTTTGAAAAGTTCGGACGCTGTGGCCCATATCGATTAAGATACTAGTGCGGCATGTATGTAGCATGCTCGTAGTGGCAGACCTAGCAGCGTGCGGGTGATATTCGTTAAGGATGGACGGTATGGCGGGAGCGGATTGGAGGCGCGTACGCCGACGAGCTTTTTCATGTTCCGAGGGCTGAATTCTCAAGTCAGTGTGGGTGTTGGATCTTTGGTAATAGGGAATGGAGATGAAGTTGAGGGAGAAAGTGGCAGCGATGGAGTTGCGGTAGAGTATAAATGGGGGAAGAGATAAACTTACAGCAAGCTTGACATTGCTGTGGTAGTGCTTGGTTGACTTCAAGAGTGGAGTGCTTGAGTCGAGGCAGTGGCCTATGAGTGTGTTGTTGTATTGGAATCGTAGACCATCGAAGTTGGGAGCAGTGAAGTCAGTGGACTCGCATGTGAGGTGCATCGGCCATGTCAAAGACCGAAGTTCATGTGGCTAATAGGAGACTGTACGAAGGATCGAAATGGTTGCATGTGGAAAAAGTTGAGTATAGAAGAGATGGACAGCATGGAGCGAAGCGCAGCTTTAAATAGTGCGGAATAAACACGACCAGTTCTCCCTTTCCTCTCCTCGAACGGTCGTCCTTCCAGGTCTAACTGTTCGCAGGCACGGCCTTACCTTTCAGGAGAGGGTGCAGTCGCAAGTTGTTGCACGTAGTAGTGATGGCCAGCCTGGACTGCCTAAGTAGCAAGAGCATCAGACTTCAGGTTGTTCTAAAATAGTAAGAGCGCATGATTGCGTTAGCAAGTACGATAGCGCTTGCGCTACAACTAACGTTACAAAGAATTGCCTTATGTGCAAAATTCAAGCTTTCAGCTGCTCATCTATATAGCGCAGATGTAACGCACATCAGTTGTCAAGAGCCTACTAACAGGACTGGTTGTCCTGACAGTCATCGCTTGGATGTCTCAGGACCGTCACAAAGTGGAAAGTATCTACAACAGGGCTCTGCTTGGCAGCCCTCTACTGGAAGTGTCTCTCCACGTACAGCCGCGACTACAACAAAACTTGTTAGTATGGAGATACCCAGCCAGTTGTTAGAAGAGGCGGATTGATAGCACATCGGAGGTCAACATATTATCACAGGCTAGACTCGTGCTTTCAATTTGGTATTTATGCTGTGAAGCTTAGCTGCTCAAGGAACAGGTTTCCCGGGAACAGAAAGGCCCGCAACGGTGAACTCAAATCAGTGCCAAAGCAGACGACAACCTAGGCAAGACAACTAATTCTCAGGATCCTATGGTCGTATGTATTTGAACAGGGAATTTTTTCATTTATTTGCCAAGATATCAAATGGTCTCACAGACATCAAAAACGGAAGAAAACCAATCTATCTGATAGGCGAAACGCAAAGTCGTCAGCCCTCGATCATGCTCTGCCCTTCTCAGTTTCCGTGATATTGAACTTCCCAGCTTCTCTGGAAAGAACAGCTTTGGGCAGACATGGAGAGCTGACCATGTGCCATCCTACTCATCCAGACACAGCGATCATAATCCTATGTTTTCACGGCGCAACTAAGTCAAAACAAAAAGAACAGCCTTAGCCTATCTAATAGGCCAGACCAAAAGCTAGGGTTATTTCAGAATTCTTCTGCTCTTCTCATCCTTCCTCAATTCCGCTTTCCACCTTTGCTTATTCCCCCTGTGTAGCCAGACCGAACGACGCCTATATACAAAAACGTCTTCAATCAATCTAAGCAGCCAAGCCAAAAGTCTCCAACATCCAACCATGGCAGTTGGACGCATATCAAACTGCATCTCTAATTTCCTGTGCCTGTCTATCTTGCACAACATCAACACTTCACCTTTTCTATCAGAAACACTATGAATCATGCTATGAAGATTTTCCCATATGTTCGTTATTCGTTTCGAAGGAGCGGAGACAAACTACGTAATCTCCTCGCCCGTTTAAGAAACTAGATCATACTTTAATTATACGAGCAGCCTGTCTTACCAAAACAATACAAATAATATCAAGACATGTAAAACGTCTTCCCCACTCCCTTCCCGGACATACCGAGCACCGCGAAAAAGAGGAGAGAACTGTCTCGCGTGCGTTGAACAAGTGAGTATAACAGAGTAGGAACCTGTTCATTCCTCTTCCTTCTTCTCTTCTGTACCACCGCACATGTCCTTTCTTTTGGGGGAGAGGGGAAACAAAAAGACGCATGAAACTTCTAATGCCGTGTGTGCTGCTGTGCTACCCTCAATTCAAAATCCATATAGACCCAATTCCTGAATAGTACCCGTTCTATCAAAAAGCTGAGGCAATTGCCATGTGCGTTTAGCAAGCATTTGAATTGTACAGATACCTGTCCCCTTCTACCTGCCTTTTCTTCACTGCCACGCTCACTCTGTAATCTTCCAAATCGCCCACAGAAAAATCTATGCTGTGCGTGGCTTTGTGCTTCCCTCCAAAAACGACGATACTTTTGTTCAATGAGATGCACCTCCCTAACCTCTCGCGAACGTACAAACTACTACAATACATTAATGCCCCTAACATTGTGCAAAACTCTCGTTATCAAAGCAGTATAGAAACCCAGTCTTTCTTTCCTTCCGCCTTCCTCATCTTCATTGAACATTCTCGTTTATTCTCCTAGGATCAGATACAATTCGCGCCTTGCAATACACGGCGTTGTGCCTCTCTCTAAATCAAAAGCCACTAGCCTGCACTTTACAAAATACGATAGTGTATTCTCTGTAAGCATACTAAATACTAAAGAAAAGACGCCTAGAGATCGCATTTGCGTAAGGCCAGCGACTACAGAAAACATTACATGTTTTTACCCTCGCCTCTTTCCTACCTTCCTCTTCTACATCCACACATATCCTTAATCTTCTAAAATCAACTACGCTACCTTTAATCTTTTGCGTGGCGCTGTGCTTTTCTAGTCCAAGATATGTTCGAGTTCATTTTATAAAAAGGGACGGTATAGCCTCCCATCGATTTGAGCGAAATCTAAAAAAAGGGCGAAGGGTTATTCATGTGTGTACCGCAAGTGGCTGGACAGGTATTAAAACCTGTTCTCCCTCTCTTTACCTTCCTTCTAATCACCTGCAGGTAGCTTTCATTTCCCAGAAAGCTGCTCTCCGAGGGTACATAACTTGTGCGACTTCCCTCTCTCCAAACCAAAACGGCTTCGCATCCACGTATGTTATCCTTTCACTTCCCTTTAAACACATCGGGTACCAAAATCAGAGCTCCAAAAAAACTCATATGTGATGTGCAAGTGGTTAGAAAGATACAAACTCTTATTATCATCTCTTCGTTACTTATGCGACTGTTTTGTTTTATCTGAAATTGTCTGCGAAAGCCCACTTGTTGTGTGCGGCTCTGTGCTTCTCTTTAAAAGTGACGAGAAACCTGTCTATAAGAAGCGTTTTTCCAGATCCTACCCCTCATTAACGTCGACACCGAGTACCAATAAAGGACGGAGGAATACCGGGATATATTGCGCAAAAGCCTACAACGGTATTAATACATGTCCTCACCTCTCTTTTACCATGCTTCTGTACGGCAAACACTTGCTTTCGATTCTCTAAAACATGAACATTGAACGCGATATAGGGTGTGGTGCTGTGCCTGTCTCCAAAATACACACAAACAGACCACATGAGGGTGTGTGAGGCAGTGTATATCCCCAAAATAAACACACGAATGGCTGGATGCTATGTGTGTTGCCATGCCAGCCTCTCAAAAAGCAACAAAAGTCCAACCCATGTCGCGACAAACCCCACGACGTCACTGATTAAAAATGCATTGCTCAAATCGTAGATCATTTAATTCCAATCAAATAGACCCAGCCGCCAATGGTCTTACGTCCTAACCCAAGTACTCAGGTCACAGACCATCACGGAAGTGTTGCGCGACGTGCTTCATTCTCTCAGCAGTAGTCCCAAACAAAACCTGGCAGAAGCCACACCAGCGCGATTCAGACCCACCAGCCGAATCCTCCACCTCCCTGGACCATTCCTGGGGGACTGTGAAGTTCTTTCTAACCGACTTGGGTTCGCCCGCAAGATGCGCGTGCAAGACGTGCTGCTTGAGGAGATCCTTGCGAGGAAAAGTACGTTCGATGGTGCACTTGTTCGTGCATGCTGCGATTGCGTGTCTGTTGAGATGGTCGATCGAGTCCATCGGCTCCAAGCAGAACACACATTTCGGCTGAAACATGAAAGTCTCTGTCGACATGCAGATCCACTCTCGGTCGTTGTAGCCGTGCACACCAGCCTCATGTCGCTTCCATTCGGATTCGTTTCGGAAAGATTGAGTACACACGGTGCATGGAAACCTCTTCTCGAGTTTTTTAGAATCTGAAGATGACGTATGCATCGGCGTCGCATAAGACAGGTGCTCGCCCACACCGTACTGATACCTCTGAGCGTGATACCTTCGGCCTTTGCGCTTTGGCATAGCCGATTTTCTAGGAGCAGATATATCCAGGGATGCTTGATGTGCTGGATCCGGTTCGAGAGTTTTATTGATCTGGGTCCTAGAAGTCGAACTGCTATTGAGCGTGGGAGAGCCTACGTCGGATGGGTAACGCCATTGGCTGCATTCATCCATGTTCATCGCAGGCAGCGAGACAATGTTGGAAGGTGGCATAGCATGGGCTGTAATCATAGAGCCAGAATGCACATATCCTAAACATGCCGACGTGACATCGCGCGATTGGAAATGGGCAACATCCCCACCATTTCGCACTTTGGCATGACCGTCAAAAACTGGATGCATTGTCAGTGGAGATCTTAAGATCAGAGTAGTACAGTGTGCCTACAGTACTTTTCCCGGGTACGAAGGTTACTCAAACAAACATTAAGTTGAGGTCCAGTGTAGCCAGTAGCTGTGACAAGCTGTGACTTCTCTGCTGGCGTAGGATACGGCCAAGATGCATGATCTGAAAGCCAGCTTCGGACAATCTGCAATCGTCCCTGACTTGCAGTCGGTTCGGAGGGGATGGGACATGGGATGCATTGCGACGTTGGAGTGTGGAAATGATCGTCTGACTGTTTGGTGATGTTTGGATGTGTGTATGTTTTTGATTTTGCCTCCAGATATTGCAATCTAGACCATCTTCGTATGGATGGTCCCTAGCCGTATCGCGGGTAGTAAAGACATTGTAGGTTGTCCAAGGGTCTGTTATATCCCCATATCCTTGCACGATTTCGCCCTCTTCATGCTGAAAAAGAGACTGAGAACGCTGTGCATCGAAGATAGAATCATTAAATGCTTGATCTAGTGCTGTATCGCTCGGAAATATGTAGTCTCCGTGACAGGTATCGTGCGTGAAGAGGCTGAAACAGTTGTCGACTTGCCCGGCGGCGCTATCGGCATCGAAAAGGCTTTCAGAGTAGAAAGAGAAATCGTTCGCATTGCGATCAAGAAAATTCCCGTCATTCGCCCTTTGTGGGACTTCCTTCAAAAGTTCGCTGGTAAGAAGTTTTGTCACCACTGTACGTGTCGGTTCAAGGTGAGGACCGAAGCCTTGCGACCTGCATCTCGCCAAACACCGGCCAGCATCGGAGGGGAGGGGGCCATAGCTCAAGCGCCAAGCCTTATCTAGTCAAATGGATCACAGAAATCGAACGGAGAACAACAACAAACGTCCAGAAAGTGATTTTGAAAGTAGGAAAAAGGTAGCAGAGTCTCAGACGAGCTGCGGAACATGTCTTCAGCCTTCATCATGAGTTTCAAGGCGTTGCAGCGAAAAGAATAAGAAAGACGACAGTGAGCCACCAATAAGAATGAGCAAGTGTCACGTGACTTCCTTAGGTATATGGGTATAGCCGAGTTCGGTAGTGTCTCTGCAGGTAAATCATTACTTGCGGGAAGCTTTCAATGTCATAACTATCGCCAGCAGAAACTGTAGCGTGCATTTTTCAAGAAGGGGTTTGCAAGGCACGTAGCACAGGAGTATAAAATTAAACGTAGTGTTTCATGAACATCAAACTCTCATGATCAGGCTTACTACATCATCAATCTATATACAAAAAAACCTGAAATCCGCATCCCATACCCTCTAAGCCTTCGCAGCAGCCAAGATAACATCCGCCGCCTTCTCGGCAACCATGTACGTCGACACGGCAGTGAAGGTGCCCGGGATTCTGGGGAAAACGCTGGCATCAACAACCCTCAATCCAGTAGTTCCACGAACCTGGAACTTGGAATCGAGAACCGCCATCTTGTCGTCGTCAGCACCGATGGGGCAAGTAGACGAAGCGTGGTGACCCCAAGCAGTGTCCTTGGCGTACTGCGCAATCTTCTCAGGGGTGTCGACGTCCTTTCCAGGAAGAACCTCTTCAACAGGAACGAGTTGACGCTTGAAAGAGTCACGGGCGAGGTTAACGGCTTCGGTAAGAGCAGTGAGATCAGCGTCGTAATCGCCAAAACCGGTGTCGAAGTAGTTGTAAACGATTTCCGGCACGTCGAGAGGGTCGGCAGACTGGAGCTTGACGGTGCCAGCGTTGTTGCGGGGGTGTGCCTTGAGGATCGCCCAGGTGAACCAGTCGTGCTCGGATGTAGCGTTGAAGCTGTAACCCGGGAAGTAACCGCGGAAGTTGACGGGCCCACCGAAAGCAAAGATGTCGTATTCGTCACGTTCCGTGGTGCTGGACTTGTAGAACATGGTCGCGCCGAGACCGGGGGAGGCGTAGATGCCGCGGTTACCCAGGATGGAGTTCTCCCACCGTTCGATACACGCGTCGGGCTCGCTGTTACCGAATTTGCAACCGTTTAGGGCGGAGAAGTCGGTGGGAACTTTGCCTTGGACGTTGATCTCATAATGGTCTTGGAGGTTGGTTCCCACACCGGGGAGATCGACGACGACGGGAATGTCGAATTTGGTCAGTTCATCTGCTGGGCCGACACCGCTGAGCTTGAGAAGTTGGGGAGAGTTGTAGGTTCCTCCTGCGACGATGACTTCCTTGGACGCAGTGGCGGAACCGGGTTCACCAGCTGCGCCGGTAGACTTGGGGCTGGCTTTGTAGAGGTATTGGCCGTCGAGGAACTCAACGCCGGTAGCTTGGGGAGGGGTGATGTCTTCGTCGAAGGTGATCTTGGTAACATGGCAGTTGAGTCTGACGTCGAGAGGGTACTTCTTGCTGCCGTCATCGTTCTCGGCGTCACGGACAGCGATGACGAACTCGCGAGATCCAGTGCGCTTGCCGTCGGTGGCGGAGAGGGGAATTTGGTAAAGAGCGGGCTGCTTATCACGGCTCTCGGTGTCGGCATTGGCATCACCGGCGACCAAGGTACCAAGGTTGACAATGACGTTTGTAGCATTGCTGAGAGCAAAAGCGGCACCACCAACCAAGCTGAGAAGCTGGGGGTCAGAGGTAACAATGTCGATAGGTGCGTATGAGGTTCCGAGCCAGCCATCGTAACCGTGGCCCTCTTGACCCGGGAGGAGGTATTGGTTGTCCTCGAGCTTCTCGAAGTACTTGCGCATGTTCTTGGCTGACCAAGTGTCGTCACCTGTGATAGTGGCGACGTTGTCGAAATCAGACTGATGGGGGTATACGGCGATGAGAGCGTTATGCGACGTGCAACCACCCAGGGTACCAGTGCGGGGGTAGAGCGTACCCTTCATGGTGGAACCCTCCGGTGGGTTAAGACCAGTGTACTCGCCACCATCGACAGTCTCGTACGAGGTTTTGTAGTCAAGAGCTTGTCTCTTCTCATCGGCGTAGTGTTTGACGAAGAAGTTCCAGCTCAAGTTGGGGTCTTCCGAAACCCTCGCGTTGAAAGCGGGAACGGTGTAGTTGACGTTTGTGCCTTGGTCGTCACCAGCTTCGATAAGAAGCGTCTTGTGACCGGCAAGGGCAAGGCGGGCGGCCAGAGGCTACAAAGCATGTCAGTATTCGTTCCACCAATTCATAACGCTCTGTAACTTACACCACCACCTGCTCCAGAACCGACGACCACGTATTCATAGCCGGTCAGATCGACAGCCCTCGCAATCGAGAGGAAGGCTGCGACTGAGCCAATCAGTCGAGGGAAGAACATGGTGATTAGGTATTAGTATGCTGTCCAGGTAGGTGTTTAAAGAAAGAATGACAGAGGCGATAAAATGGCCTGCTTGATCACGCACTGTGCGGCCTTGCCAGCCTTTATAATGTTCTGTATCGCATCATCCCATTGCGTACGTCGACTTTCCCCCTATTCTACCTGTGGTGGCCTGCAATGCCGAAGGACTTCGACCTCGGACGAAAACCATTGGACGGTAGTTATCAAACAGACGATGTTCAGTAGTCGCGGTGGTTGATCCCTTCTTGGTCTGGAAAGTAATGCTTTCAATCGGTCCGGTGCGTAGATCATACGGGGCCTTCCAGGGTACCTACCGCCACGGGAGCGTGTCGTTTGTACTCAGAGAAACGACTGTATTGTGCCTTTAGGATTGTTAGTATCTGAGGTCGTTGTCTGTGATTAGCAAGCATGCTTTGAGACAAAAGATGTCTGCCTTGCTCAATCGTACATGATCTTCGTTCATTCCATTCATGCCATTCACCACTGCAGGAGTGGCAACACACATCCGCGGACAGGCGACGCCTTGCCCATTTCGTTCCGCACCAGCCATCAATTCCAGTTTTTCTCCCGTCAGGAACACTTATCCTGGTCTGTCAATTCCCAATTGCCGGACGTTCCTCCCGCTTCGGAAGGGACCTCCACAGCGTGTACCATGTGGAGTAAACGGGTCAGGGGCAACGGGACGCTAACGCCCAACACATGTTAGCATCGACGACGCATTGAAACCCCTCTGCACGTGGACTTGGCGAACAGGCGTGCAGCGTGCGATTATCGCAGACGGAAATAACGTGGTATCTGTAGATTGCCGACTTCCTCACCGAGAAATAATGACGGAGTGTACCCCGTGGAACTATGAACTGCGGCAGAAACCGACTTTCCCTCCCTCTTTTCGGCTTTAAGTCTAGGGTATGGCACTGACTCCACTCACCAAATGCTCGCCGTGCGAATGCCATGTTGAATTCGGCATTCCGCTAACTCCACAACAACTTCTTTCCAATGCTCGCTTTAGTCACATGCGTTCTGGCGTACGTTCTCCCGCTCGGTACCTGCGCCTCGCTTGAAAACTTTCCTCTTCGTTTCAACGTCATTCCCTCATCTATGGCTGCCCGGGCCATACGGCATCGGCGATGCTTCTCACAAGTTGCAACTTCTTCCTCATGTCCTCGTAACCAAGATCGTTACCTTCCGCGTGTGACGCGAAACCGCACTGCGGGCTGACACAGCACTGCTGGATAGCGTCTTCGCGGGATTGGCCGGTACCCTTTGTGATCCAATCGGCGGCCTGGTTCACCCTGGCGATCATCTCGTCCTTGTCCTCAAGCTTGGGGAACTTTGATGTGATCACACCAAGAACAACGTTCTTGTCCTTGGGGAGGTGCGCTAGTGGCTCGAAACCTCCGGCGCGTGGTGTGTCATATTCTAGGTAGTATGTGTCCGCATTTAGATCCTAACGAGATCAGTACTTCTGACACTGTGAGTAAGAGAGGCGGACGTACCTGGAACAGCTTCTTTGCGATGTTGTCGTATGCGCCCTCGGAGAAATGTCGGCTGCCTACGTAGTTACCGCGGCATAGGTGGATGCCCAGATGCATGTCTGCAGGACGTTGGAAACATTTGTTGTAGAATTTGACATAGGCATCAAACATCTCGTCAGCGGTCGCATTGTTTGTCGTGTCAGCCTTCCAGCCTGCGAGCATATTTTCTGAGCAGAAGTAGACCAAGTTGGGGTCGTCAATCTGGATGTTCCTGATGCCTTGCGAATGGAGGATTTTCAGCTCCTCCTGGTATGCCTTCGCGACGTCTTCGAAGTACTCCTCGTCACTTGCATAGACTTCCTTGGGGTAGGCTCTCCCGTTCATGTAACGGAAATGATACCACGATGGCGAGATCAATGTGATCTTGATGTTCTTCCACTCACTCTCAGGTAGAAGGCTCTTCATAAGGTCGACTTCGCGCTGATTGCTCGACGTGCCAGGGTGTTTGATCTTGTCCACACAGACGGTTACATGGTTAGGTACCTCCTTCGCTTCCATGAAAGACTCGACATCAGGCGCATAGGCGCGGAACATGTCCTTGTTGTAGCCCTTTAAAACGCCGAGCTGGAGTTCTTTCATGCCATGGAGTGTTTCGAAGAAGGTGCCCCAGAACATGTGCCTGTATGAAAAATGAGTCTAGACTTGGACTGGCAGCATTCGAGTTCCTAACCTGGTATACTCTCCACTTGACACCGTCTTGAGACCGCAGTCTTGCTGGAACTTCACAACCTCTGCGACGGTCTTATCCTCAAGAGGAATGAGCTCCTCTGGCTTAGCTTTGCCTGAGGCGACATCGTAACGCTTCTGCACGAGCTCCCGGGGACGGAGCAAGGAGCCAACGTGTTCGGCGCGGAATGGAGGGCTTCTCTTGAGGGAAGACATTTTCAATGCGATAATATGAATAGCTCAAAGAAGAATAAGCGATGAGAATGAAGCCATTAATTAACAGGAGAAACTTTGCCCCTCATCTTGTCCACATGCCCCGCAATCACACGCCGCTCATTAAGGACCGCTGGACCCTTCATCAGCCCCTACGTACCCATGTTCAGAGGCTGGGGGCTATTAAGCGAGGCTTAGAGTCTAGAGCGTTGATGGGATTGGAAGAGTAATTGAAAGTGGCGGGTAGGAAATGTGGGATGCAGCTTCAGCTGTGGTGGGGCCTTTGCTGGATAAGAAAGGCGCCACCCGATGTTGACGCTGAGAGCCATGTGGTATCAAAGTAGCTCGCATGTTCTGAATTCCTTCTCTTGCAACAAGGCTTGCGTGCTGTTTACCCGTCGAGTTTTACGCTTACAAAGATAAATACTGCGAATACCTGCTGCTCTGAGTGCGCTGAGGCGCAAAACGTGCGCAGGCAGACTCTGGCGAGTTGACAATGAACATATGGCTGTGTTGCGGGGTGAATTGGGAAGTCCATAGTCCCTTTGGCAACCCGAAGAGACCTGAGGCTGTAGACCAGCAATTGTTCGCGGTGCCACGAGAGGGCGACCCGAAGAAGACGCAGTATGCCCCATCAACGGTGTCGCATCGATGAGAATGACGCCAGGTCTGGAGGGCGAGCATCATCGAGCCGCGGATATAACCACGAAAGAGCGAGTTTCGTAAGCAGTTACAACGGCCAAAAGAGAGTTAATTCCGGAATTTCGGGCAAGTAATACCCCGCGCTAGGTGGCATGTCGGTAGCGACATATATGCTGTCATGACCTTGCGGCTTGGAGCCCACACGTTGACCCTTGACACGCCTGCACAACGCTTCAATCGAAATACTAGCAAAATGACACGAGTCCTACTCACAGGAGGAAGCGGCTTCATTGCTGCGCACACCCTCGATATCCTCCTAGACCACGGACACAGCGTGGTTACTACAGTGCGCACTCAGGAGAAGGCGGACAAGATCAAGGAGTCGTACAAGAGCTACGTCGACAAGGGCCAATTGGGTTTCGCGATTGTTCCAGACATTGCTCAACCCGATGCTTTCGAGAAGGCTGTCATTTCAGACCCTCCATTTGAGGCAGTACTTCACACTGCCAGTCCCTTCCACTTTAATGTAACAGATGTACAAAAGGTGAGTACACTTCAAAGCAATGAAATTGGCCTATCAGCTGACGAGATACAGGATTTGATCGACCCTGCTGTCATTGGAACAAGTGGCATCTTGAAGTCGATCAAGAAGAACGCCGTAAGTTGGAATCTATGAACAGCACCTACCTCCCATTCGCATGCTAACAAGACCATGTAGCCCTCTGTCAAGCGTGTTGTCATCACATCCTCGTTCGCCGCCATCGTAGACGCAAGCAAAGGCTTCTGGCCAGGACACTCCTACTCAGAGGACGACTGGAACCCTATCACACAGGATGAGGCACAGGAGAACCCGATAATGGGATACAGAGCGAGCAAGACTTTTGCTGAAAACGCGGCATGGGAGTTTGTTAAGAACGAGAAGCCCAACTTCTCCATCTCTACCATCAACCCTCCGATGGTGTTTGGACCAATTGTAAGTTGCGAGACAGAGACCTGGAAGTGACCGCTGACAAAATGCAAGGTACACGCTCTCGACAGTCTCGAAAACATGAACACTTCGAACCAGCGCATCCTATCGGCGGCACAGGGCAAGTTCAAGGACGAAATCCCTCCCAGTGGTGTACATCTGTGGGTGGATGTTCGCGACGTTGCAGAGGCTCACGTAGCCGCCTTCGAGAAGCCAGACGCCGCAAACAAGCGTTTCTTCGTCACAGCTGGATACTTCTCCAACAAGGAGCTATGCCAGATCATCAAGAAGAACTTCTCCGAATTCAAGGACCTGCCAAGCGACTCAACCCCTGGCGGCGACTATCCAGAAGGCACACCTGAGAAGGGCCTGTACAGATACAACAACAAGCGCTCCATTGACATTCTTGGCCTGAAGTACAAGACCTTTGAGCAGTCAATCGTCGACTCTATCAAGTCTTTCCAGAAGAAGGGGTTGTAGATGGTAACACGGGTTGGTCAGAAGGATGGACGAAGGGTACTGGTAATATTCGATTGGCTATGTGTACTATCTAGGCGACGCGCCTGATCGCACGCATAAGAATCGGTCGCATCCATGGTAACCTGGAAGACGCCATGTCAGCATATGAAGTCCCCAAACGATAGACAATATAGAATGTATATGAGCAATCAGCCTGTTGAGCTTGAAAATTTTTGGACTTCACCGTTTTACCGACTCGGAAGTTATCGTTATTTGATCATCATACTGCAAGGGGATGGAATGAATGGTGACTGCTTACCGGTAGTGAGTGAGCACGATACCGGCCATTTCGTGCTGCAGTAAGCGTAGTCATGGCCAGCGACAGAGTGTAAGAGAGAGCGCGGCGAGCTTCGAAGAAAATGACATCTACGGCTGAAGGTCGGGCCGAGACCTTCCAAGACTAGCGCACGCCCCACCAACGAAGCCCATCGATGGCGGGCAGTGACAGCAAAAGCCCAAACACTTTCTCGAGATTTCCACGTCATATTGCTCTGTCGCCGTCGCGTAGCTGTCAGCCAACACGTAACCAACTTTACTCTCGATCAGACGACTTTAGTCCGAGGAATCGCAAAGATGTGTAAGTTGCCTACCATTACCCCACTACCACCGCTTCGATGCGCATACGGTCGAGGTGTATAGCTTTCGAACATAGTCGCAAGGCTATATTGGGAAGATGCGGAGTGTCGAGATCATGGTGCTGTCTTCATAGCCATGTCGCAACCTTATGCGCACGCTTCAAAACTAATCATCTTCCCAGCCGACTTCAACGCCATTGCTCGTATGTACCACCCGATACATCAAGCACATCCCCGTCTACACCTTCTTCTCGAGCGCTCCACCAGTCAAAACACGACTGACCCTTGCTTCAGAGCAGTTTGTCCAGTTCTACTACAAGACCTTCGATGAGAACCGCGCTGGTCTCGCTTCTCTCTACGTACGCGACTCAAAGCATATGCGTAAAACAGCAGTCGGCTGACAAATACTATAGAAGGAGACTTCTATGCTCACCTTTGAGGCGCAAGGAACTCAGGGTTCAGCCGCCATTGTAGAGAAGCTCCAGGTAACGACGACTCTCCCCATGGGATAGGGACGGTGCTAATCTGGTGAAGAACTTGCCATTCCAGCAGATACAACATCGCACCGACACGGTCGATGCTCAGCCTTCTGCTGACGATGGTATCCTTGTTCTGGTGACTGGTGCGCTTCTGGCAAGTCGATCCCTTGCGTTACGCTCGGCCATCACTAACATCGACAGCTTGCGGGCGAGGAAAAGCCAATGAGCTTCACTCAGGCTTTCCAGCTCAAGAACGCCGAAGGTAACTGGTTCGTTTTGAATGACGTTTTCCGTCTCGTATACCCCGCCGCATAGGCTATCCGCTCGCCTTTTAAGCTTGACTTCACTGAATTGGTGACTTCAGGGGGCATGCATAGAGAGTCACTGAGTCTTAGCGACTTTGGACACGACTGATGCGATTTCCTTACGAGTTTTGAGCATTTTGGCGGAGGCAACGTGGACGCGGATGGGATCGAAGATCAATGCTTGGCGCAATCATCTTCAGGGTTTGTGTGGCTACTCACGAGTTCTACACAATGAGATGGATTTGAAACTATTCAAAATTGACATCGCAACTTCTGACAGCCTCCCGGCTCATTTCATCACAACACATATGCGGGAACCTTTTCCATGCGGTTTTCCGCTGAACTCGGCGGAAGAGAGCTTTGCCGCCATGACTCCGCCCCGCGCTCACTTGCCGAAGTTCCACGCTTTCCTCGGACCTGGAGCTTAGCTTACAACAACCATGGCTTCATCATACGGCAAAAGTGAGAGCATTCTGTTCTGTGCTTGCCGGCATCTACATTTCTTCACTTTACCTCTCCCATTATCTTGATACCCTCACAGTTGCCCTTCTAGCGACCCATCACGGCCCCTCATCTCACAATGGCGTTCATACAAAAGGGTGTTAAAAACATTCTTCAAAAGAAGCCCCAGGACGTCGTCTTCCTATCTGCACTTCGCACACCAGTTACAAGAGCAAAGAAAGGCGGACTACGCGATGCCTACGACCATGAACTTCTAGGAGCAGTACGCGCTACTCTACATTGCTCACACAGGTACAAATGCTAACGGCATTCCAGGTCCTCAAAGCCACCCTCGCCAAATTTCCCGACCTTGACCCCGCGAAAATAGACGATGTATGCATCGGCACCGTCCTCGCAGAACTCGGTGGCTCAAAAGCCGGTCGCATGGCTGCGAACCACGTCGGCATCCCTACCACAACCTCCTTCAGTACCGTAAACCGCGCCTGCGCATCCGGCCTCTCCGCCATAACCTCAATCGCGCATTCCATCGCCGTGGGACAAATAGACGTTGGTATTGCTGGCGGCATGGAAAGCATGACACGCAACTACGGCAGCAGAGCCATACCTACAGAACTCTGGCCCGAGATGAAAGACAGTCCGGTAAAGGAAGCTCGGGATTGTATAATGAGCATGGGAATCACATCCGAAAACGTCGCAGAAAGATACGGCGTCAGTCGCGCAGACCAAGACGCCTTTGCCGCGCAATCTTAACAACGCGCCGCAAAAGCGCAAGCAGCCGGACACTTTGACGACGAGATCGTGCCGGTAACAACACGCTGGATCGAGCCCGAAGTACCGGAAAACACCAAGAGTGTGACGGTAACAAAAGACGATGGCATCAGACCGGGGACGACGGTTGAGAAGTTGTCTGGGATGAAACCGGCATTTAGCAAAGATGGCACGAGTACGGCTGGGAATAGCAGTCAGGTGTCTGATGGCGCGAGCGCAGCGCTGATGATGCGGCGTTCCACGGCTACTACCCTCGGTCTTGAATCCGCTATCGTGGGGAAATGGGCGGGTACCCAGGTCGTTGGTTGTTCTCCCGATGAAATGGGTGTGGGTCCTGCGTTGGCTATTCCCAAGTTACTTGATTATACCGGTTTAGCAACATCGGATGTGGATGTCTGGGAGATTAACGAGGCGTTTGCTAGTCAGGCGCTGTACTGTGTAAGGAAATTGGGGTTGGAGGGGAAGATGGATAGGGTGAATCCTAATGGAGGGGCGATTGCGCTGGGTCATCCGTTGGGGGCGACGAGTGGGAGGATGTTGGCGACGTTGCTGGGGGAGATGGGGAGGAGTGGGGAGCAGGTTGGTGTGCTGAGTAAGTGTATTGGAACGGGTATGGGGATGGCGGCTTTGATTGTTAGGGGTAGATGACATGTATCGAACGCAGAAAATAGAAACCATGCGTTTATCGTATCTAGTTAGAGGTTCTTTGCAATTCGGACTATCCTGGTTCTTGCTGGAGGGAAAATGGGTATCGAAGTAAGAAAATGTTGAAACACCGTGGTATATGCATCGCCATTTATGTCTTCCACCTCTTTCTGGCTTTTATGCCTTGGCCTTTTTACTCTTCTTCTTCGATCGTTCTGCTAAGATCTCGTCGAGAAAACTCTTCGGTTTCGTCCTTGCTTTCTTGGGTGCTGGCTGTGGGACTTCCGCTTCCTCGTCATCCTCCTCTTTTCTAGTAGGTTTTGCGTTCGCTTGAGCGTCTGTGGCTACGTCGTCCTTTGATTCTCCATCTTCCTCTTTCACTACGCTACCTTTTAATCTTTTGGCCCTCGTCTCCTCATCCTCGTCGTCGCTGTCGACTTTTCTTACATGTTGTTTCTCTTTCTTCTTCTGCCTTTTAGATTTGAACGTTGCAGCTCTCCCGCCTTCATCGTCATCCCACTCTTCTTTGTTCGCAGCGGGCTTGTCATACTGTTGTGCTTTGGTCGCTGCATTGGGCCTTGCAGTTTCTTGCTTAGCGGTGTTATGAGCTTTTGCTTTCTTCTTTCCAATCAACTGCTGTAGAAGTTTATCGTCTGATGTTGGTATTCTTCGGGTGAAGCTGCCATCGTCCATGTCCTTGGGGAGTGTGCCGCCAACACCGATTCTGGGCATGTTGGTTAGGAGAGTGGCTCACAGTATAGTCACATCGAATTTACCTGTCGTGAGCGTAGTTTTGTTTCAAGTCTTGATCATCGTCTTCATCCTGCGTTTTCGAAGCACCTTCCGCAGTAGTGTCCCAGTCAGGCCGCGACCCATACAGCGACGCCAAGAGCTTCTGTCCCTTTGCCTCGAGCAGACTGATGCGATTTGCGATAACATCTCCATGGTTGTTTCTCTTGCACATGGTTGCGCGATTATGTAGAGTTCACTACAGATTAAGCTGGCTCAATGTTACAGGTTCCCGGCCGCGATATTTTTGAGGACCCGGTTCATTCTCGGCGCGCTAGCAGACGTCCGCAACGGCCCCAGGCCCTGTGAAGCAGCAACACTAACGGAAGCTGTTTGCACTCCAGCTTTACCCCCCTCTCTCAACTCTCCGCTCCATATACCCCGACGTGTGTCTGCCGCTCAGACATCATGTACAACTTTGCCCGCGCCCGGCCGCTGGCTCGCGCTGTTCGCGCTGCTGCTGTACGCCCACGGGCCTATTCCGCAAAGCTGCGAAAGCCTCTTACGCAGTGTGCACCACAATGGGGGGACATGTGCTAACAAGTGCTAGGAGACCCCATTGAAGCGCTCTGTCGTCCAGCAAAGGAGAGGCCTCGCTATCCACGAATACAGGTCCGCTGCCCTGCTCGAATCGGTACGAAATACTCCACCGCATACTCACTAGATTCGAGGACTCGGATATCTAATACGAATTTCAGTACGGCATTGGCGTGCCCAAGGGTGGTGTCGCTACCAGCGGCGCTGAGGCAGAGAAGATTGCCAAGGACATCGGTATGCTATGCGACGGAAATAGTGAATGCAGAGTTCTGGGCTAATGCGCGCAGGCGGAGAGGACGCCGTGATCAAGGCCCAGGTTCTTGCCGGAGGTCGTGGAAAGGGTACTTTTGACAATGGCTTCAAGGGCGGTGTCAGAGTCGTCTACTCGTACGCTACTTTCGCTACTATACACCACCACCGCGGCCAGCCTCTAACACAGCATGCAGTCCCCGCGAAGCTTCCATCCTCGCCGACCAGATGATCGGTCACAAGCTCATCACCAAGCAAACTGGAGCCGCCGGCCGGCTCTGCAATTCCGTCTTCATCGTCGAACGCAAGTTTGCCCGCCGAGAGTTCTACCTCGCTATCCTCATGGACCGCGCTTCACAAGGACCCGTCATCGTCGCGTCGTCGCAAGGTGGAATGGACATTGAGGCTGTTGCGAAAGAGCACCCCGAGGCCATCATCACCACCCCCATTGATATCCACAAGGGTGTCACCGATGACATTGCCCGCAACATTGCGACCGAGCTCGGTTTCTCAGAGCAGTGCATCGAAGACGCCAAGGTCACTATCCAGAAACTCTACAAGGTCTTTATGGAGAGGGACGCAACCCAGATCGAAATCAACCCTCTCTCCGAAACCACCGACCACCAAGTTCTTGCCATGGACGCCAAGCTCAACTTCGACGACAACGCCGAATTCCGCCAAAAGGAAGTTTTCGGCTGGCGAGACATCACTCAGGAGGACCCTGAGGAAGTCAAGGCCGCAAAGGTCGGCCTAAACTTCATCAAGCTCGATGGCGACATTGGCTGCCTGGTCAACGGTGCTGGTCTCGCCATGGCTACCATGGACATCATCAAGCTGAATGGTGGCGCGCCAGCAAACTTCTTGGACGTCGGTGGTGGTGCCACACCTGAGGCTATCAGGCAAGCATTTGACCTGATTACCAGTGACCCCAAGGTTACTGCTATCTTCGTTAACATCTTCGGTGGTATCGTTCGTTGCGACGCAATTGCCAAGGGACTCATTCAGGTCGTCAACGAGATGAACCTTAAGACTCCTGTCATTGCTAGGTTGCAGGGTACTAATATGGAGGCTGCCCATAAGCTTGTAAGCCGCACCATCCATACCCCTCACCATCCTGAACCACATCACCCATCATCACAAATGCCGTTGAAGCTAACTCTTCATCTTTCTAGCTCAACGACTCAGGCCTCAAGATCTTCTCCATTGACGATCTTCAAGCTGCTGCCGAGAAATCCGTTCAGTTTTCAAAGGTCGTCAAGATGGCTCGCGATATTGATGTCGGTGTCGAATTCACTCTTGGTATTTAAGCACTTTTTCCAGCAAACAGCACCATTTGCTAGCTGACCACCGTTTGAGCACGCTAGGTTTATAGATCGTATACCTACGTTTTGGGCCTGAGTAGTGTGCTTTTACGAATTCATGTGCAGTTCTTGTGCAGTTCTTGAAATTTTTATTCTTTAAATTTGTGTGGTGTGATGATGTGCGAACATGAAATGGGGTGTTTTGGCGTGCGGCGTGATTGTGTTGGAGGGGAGGCACTGCGTTTCCCCCTCCGGTGACACATGTGTTACTGAGCTAGCCTGATCATGGTTGTCATAGCGAATCTTTTCGGTGTTTTCGGTTCATGCAAGTACCAGTCACGTACATCGACATGATAACGTGGGGCTAGCGTGGGATGCTACACGATTCGACTTTCGACTCCTCAACCAAGCAATGCGCCACCACTAGTGGCTGCTACTGTTGAAACTCCCGTCATAACATCCTGGCATTATCATGCTATCAGCGACTCCATTCAATTTGATGGGACTAAGAACCCTCAGAATTGGTGCTTGTCCCGCAGTAACTCACCGGAGCCTTAGCATCACGTGTCGGGGTAACCACCACGCAGTGCCAAACCTGTCAACAACCTAATGCAAATAGGGAAATCCATCATCCGCGAAGAATTATTTCGATATACGAACGGACGTTTCTTAGCCAACGAGAAGAAAGCTACAGATCGGAGATGTGTAAAGTTCGACGTAGACCGACTTTGCGATGTAGCTGCGACTACTGCTGGGAAGTACTCACCTGTTAGCACGATCGAGAAGATGGAAGGAGGGTTTAGCAAAGCACTTCTGTTGTGCAAAGAGGATGGAAGCGAGGTTGTTGCAAAAATACCGTTCAGTATCGCTGGACCACCGAAATACATAACAGCGTCGGAGGTGGCTGTCCTTCAATATTGTAAGGCCGCATGGTTCCAAAATGCTTCGTGTTGACTGCTAACCATTTTGCTTTTTTGGCAGTACATACACATACTCAAATACCTGTACCCAAAGTGCTAGCCTGGGACGCTAATCCGTCGAACCCAGTGGGTGCTGAGTACATAATCATGGAGAAGGCTCCCGGGGTTCAGCTATTCAAAGTATGGGCTGATATGAACGACTGGGATCAACTGTGCGTCGTAAAGCAGTTGACAGAATTCGAGGGCCAAATGACCAAGATCCGCCTTCCAGCTAGCGGAAGTCTTTACCTTACCAAGTCCATGACAGAAAACGACACATTTGTCGCTCTGGACCGAGAGATAGATCCTTCTGGAGAGTTTTGCGTAGGCCCCTCTTGCGAGCGAGGATGGCACGCTCCAGAAAAAACAACGATTTTGCGCCCTCATCCTAATTGTGGACCGTGTAAGTACAGTATCGTTTGAAAGATGTCATGGCTGACACCTATTCACAGGGCCGAATTTGTCTTCCTTTGGAACCGCTCTTGTCGAAAGAGAGCTAGCACTCCTCGAGAAACGCTCGTCTGCTGATGTGTCTGGCGCACCACGGGGAGCTTTCGTTGAGCAGATCGATGTTCTTAATATGACCAAAGAGGTTATGTCTAGACTCAACGAGCGCACGCTTATCGAAAAAGTTTCGGAACCAGTACTTTGGCACACGGATCTCCACATGGGTAATATATATGTTTCTGAACAGAACCCAGCGAACATAGTATCACTCATCGATTGGCAGTCTATTGTAGTCTCGCCATTATTCTTGCAAGCACGCTTTCCAGATCTTCTCACAGTTGATGAAGACTATGAGCTGGGTACTATGGAGCTTCCCAAGTTACCACCCAATTTTGACGACATGGACGCAGACGATAAGGCATATGCTGAACACAAATTAAGGGAAGCTAAATTAGCGAAAATGTATGAGATCAGCAGCGGGTCTAAGAACACACGAGGCTACAAGGTAAGTTGTGGCTATACGAGATGCAGGTGGGACAGACGCTAACTTCGTACCTCTACATCTGCAGGCTTTGCATATACCGTTGTTCCTCCGAGAGCTCTTTACAAGGTGTGGAGAGGCCTCAGAAGAGGGTGTGATACCACTCCGGGCATGTCTTATCGAGGTTGCTGTAGCATGGAATGAGATCGGCTTTGAAGGCGAATGTCCGATCAACTTCAGTGAAGAAGATCTGCAAAGACACGAGCAGCAGTTCGAAGAATACAGTAACTATCACAGGGTACACGAGTTTGCTAGAAAGATCATTGGTACTGATGCAGAGGGGTGGATCACGCCTCAGGTCGACTTTGAAACGAAGAGGCTGCAGAACGAGGAGTTGCTGGAGGAGTTTGTGCGCAGGAGCAGTGAATTCGGAATGGGAGAAGAAGAGATGAGGAAGGCTGTTAATGAGTGGCTTATGGGTCACAAGTATGAAGACGCCGTTGCCGCTGAGAACGAAAAGGAGGGATAGCTAGATAGTCTTTCGCCGTCGTCTGTTCCATACAAGTATGGAGAGGAATACGTGGTATTTAGCAGAAAAGTGAACGAATGGACTGGGTAAGCTTGTCACTAGGTCAATCGCTGCTCTACTATAACATCATGTCCTCTAATTAA
Source organism: Alternaria gansuensis (assembly GCA_009289805.1). NCBI lineage: Eukaryota > Fungi > Ascomycota > Dothideomycetes > Pleosporales > Pleosporaceae > Alternaria > Alternaria gansuensis. The sequence continues at coordinate 220,198 of WBOK01000076.1, forward strand.
ATACCAAAGACTTAAAGAAATCTCCTTAACTCGCCTCTTACACCTTTACATTACGCTGCCGAGGAGCAATGACGACCCTGGAGTTAGTTACTGTGATACGGAACAAACCCAAAAACATAATCTGCAAGGGTCATAGCGAATATGAGAGTAAGTAATCTAGCCGACTAGTCTTCCAAAGATTTGCCACTTGTTATAGCTCATATCTGAAAATTGTTATAGGCAGTTGAAGTTTTCTTCGAGTGTTTATTGCGCGCACGGACACGGTAAGGCGCTCACTTGGAAGAGGGAAAAGGAGTGTTTTTGCAACAGGTGGTTACTTCCTCCCTGGCCATCGGCGGGTTTGACATGAACATGCGACATTGTTTGCTATCTACAACCGCATGCTTAGCTTTGTTACCGTAGCGGCAAAGACTTCTCCTCTGTGACTTCGCTTGCGTTCTTTACAGGCACCGCTTCAGGGCTTGCAGCAGGTGTTAACCACGGTGCAGGCGCATCACCCTGTACCGCATTCTTTACATTCTTCTTCCTCTTATTCACGAATCCCGGATCAGGACTCGCCCACGCGTAGCCAAAGCCATCACCAAGCACTTCCTGTACACCTTCGGCGAGAATCTGCACCGCCTTCCGACGGTTCGTGCTCCACTCCCAAGCGCGATACCAGCGGCCGGCTCGAACCGCAGTCTCTTTTCCGCCCTCCAAACCATCGAGAATGGATCGCCAAACAAGCATCGTCTTCTCCAACTCGGAAGCGCGAGACACACCGATGACGCTGACACCCAGTTTGGACCCGCCGACATCTTCGATGGACTCGTGTTTCCAAGGCACACCTGACGCAGGGTCTCCGCGAGATCCACACAGCGCGCCAGAGGATATCCATGTCTCGAGCGCAAAGCGGATGGCGATGACCTCGAGTCGCTCGCCGTAGTCGTCGCAAAAGTCGCTTGCCTTGCGCACTGCCTCGCGGAGGAAGGAGGGGGCGGGGTGAAAGTCGCCTAGGGCACCGACGGGCACTCCTTCGCGGCGCAGTAGACCCATGCCCAGGATGGAAGCATTTGGTACAACGTCCACGCCTGCGTTTTTGAGGCGCAAGATGCCGCGCGGGCCAGCCAGCGTCTGGTTCTGGAGTGTGAAGTTGGCGTACGACTGCACCGCGTCGAGCGGCTCGCCCGTCTCGCGGAGAATGAGCTCAGCCATGTCGCCCAGCACATCGAGAGGGTATCCCGAGATACCGATATAGCGAATCGTGCCCTCCTCATCCCTGAGGCGGCGTAGCTCCTTGACTGCTTCCAACACCTCGGCCGGGCTTACGAACTCGATATCGTGGCAGTATACCAGGTCCAAGTACTCGGTGTGCAGTCTCTCCAGACTCCTGTTGACGCTCTGGCGCACCCATTCCTTGCTGTAGTCGAACTCTTCGCTTGCTATTCGCCCGACCTTGGTCAGGATCATATATGAGTTGCGCGGGAATGTCTCCCGGACGAATGGTGTTGCGAGCGCATCGCCGAGAAGTTGTTCCGAGGGACCGTAGTACGGCGAGGTATCGAAGGCGCGGATACCGTGTGTGAGTGCTGAGGTCACAAGACCGGTTGTGTCGAGCGCGAAGGGGTCGCTGTTGTATTGGTGGTTGAAAGTGGCAGTGCCGAAAACGAGGGGTGGGAGGATGGAAGATAGCGGGGTCCGCCGCCCGTTGGCGAAGGTGTATGGTATGGGCGCTTGGCGTGTGGGGAGTGTGTTGGGGGTCGAAGGAAGTTCGATAGGTGTTGTCGCCATGGCTGCTACTATTCGGACTCTCCAAGTCACTATTGACGCACCGGTTGTCGTCGCGTCGATGTTGCGATGTTTATAGTGGGGTCGTCGCTTTGCGGGATGATGCAAGCGAAGCGCGCAGAGCAGAAGAACTAGTGGTAGGTAGATATCTGAAAGTTTCTTCAAATTCTGAAGCCAAAGTGTGTGAAGACGAAACAAATAGCCAGCGCAGAAAGGGCCGGTAGTTTCTTGTTAGCCTCGCGCATTCCACGCCCTGAAAGCGTCGAATCTATGCTTCACCAAACGCCGTTTCGGTTCAGGAAAGGCTCCACACTGCGATGGTAAGAACAGATGGACTAACGGTAGACGTGCATGACGCCATCTGCGTCGATTGGTCGAGCTGGAAAAGTAGAAAAGATGATTCATGGATCATGTTACGTGATTAAAGTCATGGTCCACTGCTCAAGAAGACCCTGCCTCGGCCGCCAATCTCGTTTAGTGTCGGCGGCTATTGTGCGCATCTCAACACCACCTGGGTAGGATGCTACTGAAATATGATCCAGGGTACTGGCTTGGGCATCTCGATGCTGTCACCGCTTTCCTTTCGAGCTTAACCAGGCGCAGGGAACAATTTTCAATGCGACCAGCGCAGGCCAGTTTTCCTGCAATTCGGACCGCGAAACCTCCACAAAACTGTGCAAGCATGCCGCAGAGGAACATTGCGGGCTTCCGTCAAGGCCGTCATCACCTTCATGCCATGGCCTTGATGGTGCGCATCTCTGGATCCTAGTTCTATTCATTTGTGTTGTTACCACCAGGCTGCTCCATGATTGTTTCCACATAAGGCTGTACTCTCCCTCCCGCAGGAGTAGAATGGATCCTGCGATATCAGATTGACGTCGGAGTCGCTATTCGCCCATCCACCAGAGCGCGAAAAGTATTGTACGTTGTTAAACGTGAAGCGCCATCATCGGGTAGCCCAGCTGGAACTTGAGATGTAAAGGTAACGGTTGCATGAGTCCTCGCACTCTTCTAAAGCCAACGCTAGCCTCCTCTGGATCAATCACGCAAGCACAAAGCTTCTCTTACATGCATCCAAAGTGCTACTCAGCCTTCCATTACCTATTAACTTAGCGCGCGGCAGCCTTTCAATACCACTACTTGTCAACTTTTATCCCCATTTTGTTTATCGTCTTCACGACCGCCTGCCACAGATCTCTTCCATCTCCCTTCTCGTAGTATCCTTCTCTCTGCCTCAGCTTCTCGGGTTCGCACTGGAGCGCAAAGAGCCTTGCTATACGAACTGCATATGAAACCTATGATAAGCATACTGATTGGTGGGAAAAGTTCTCCGAGCGAACTCCGGAGCAGAAAGACAGCATATTGACTGTTGCGAGCATCCTCGTGATCGGTCACTGTGGCGCCCATGACGCCCTTTAAGAGGTCTTCGACCTGCTTCGCTTGCGCAGCTTCCTAATGCAGCAGGCGGGTTTTCTCAGAAGTTACACCGTGACGCACTCCTTGGAGCTGCGAATCTCTATTGGTACACACTCAAGCCCCGCTTAATTTGCGCATCTAGTCTCGACAACCTGTTCTCATACTAATTCCACCACGCTGAATTTTGAGCGTGCGCACCGTCTCTCCATGGATTATACCTGGTTTCAGCTCCCGAGCCAACACGTCGAATCCAGTGCCTCAGTACCCTGCCTACCAATAGAGCAGGTGCATTATGCGATTGACATTTTCCCAGCCAAAGAATCGTAATTCCGCCTCGCAAGGCAGAATCAAGTCTAGTGGAGCCTGTACCGGTGGTGGCTGCAGCTGAAGACAAGGATTTCTTCGATTTCATCCCTGATGCCTACCATGCGTTTTTACACGACACGTATACAGGGCAATTCCTCCTTTTCTACGGTCGTCATCTCTCTATCCTCATGGACGCATCATGGCAACTAAATTTGCATCACAAAGCACATCCACTGATCTTGGTCGACTATGGAAAGAAGCCATAAGAGACTACAATGGGCGTACCGGGGACGACCTTTCGGCCATGGGCGCCCGAAGTGTGGCTGAAGTAATGCAACAAACCAGTGCTGACATGGAAGAGTTCAAAGGTTTCCGAGACGACGGCAGCAAAAGGTCAAGCTTCCGATCGGCTATGGCGGATCATCTTGGCGATATCCAGAAATGCATTGATGGCTTCGCTGCAGTTGGGGCCGCTGTCAGTGCATTTCCACCAGCAATGCCAGTGGGGCTCGTATTCACGGCCGCAAGTTGCTTGATATCTGTGAGCAGCAGCTATCCTACCAAGACAACTCACTGAACTTGGGCAGGCTTTTGCAGGGGTCAGAGCAGAATACGACCGTGTTGAAGAATTTTTCGCGTTTTCAGCTCGTTTTTTTGAGCGACTCTCCATTCTCGAAGATCGAGCACAATCCGGTCCGCTTGCGCTCGCTATTGTCAGAGTCTTTTCGATGCAGCTTTCGGTATGCGGCAGGGTGAGACGTCTGATAAAGGAGAAACGATTCAGTAAGAAAATCACACACATTGAAGGGACACGCTGACTGCTCGTAGAGCATTGGCTCAATGCATTGTGGAATGGTGTAGATGAAGAGCTAATGGCAGCATATGCTGCAATGCAAGCATCGATCCAGGAATTGAACGAAGCCGTTGGGTTTGAAACCTACAGCTCGGTCAAAACTGCCCAGGACGACGCTCGCGCAAGCCGGAATCAGCTAAATTCTGTCAAAGACGACGTTTCTGCCAACAACACGAAACTGGAAGAACTCGATAACAAGCTACAGTCATATCGTATGACCTTGGAGAAGGACATCCAGCAAGTTTATGCGAGCACTCTGAATCTACATGTTGTCGTCAGCGAGGGATTCCTCGCTATCCAAAATCAGTTGTATGAGCAGCGTGCTCTGTTCCTTCAGGTTTGGAAAGATAAAGACAAGGCGAGCAAAGCGCCTGAGAACGAAGAGAAGAAGAAACAGGGTGGAAAACCCAAAGGGGATGTTGGTGACCGCAAGTTCCAAGCTTTGCGGGGACTCAAGAAGTTCTTTACCGAGAACTACAATGTCTTCCCTTCCTGGAGCGAGGCTCACCAGGAGAACCAGGTGCAAGATGAAGATATGCGCGATTCTAAGATCGGACAAACGGCCGCGTGGCTTGGCAAGCATTCGAGCTTCAAATCTTGGGTCAATGGAGATATTCCCGTACTGTGGCTAAGAGGCGCCGAGGGGATTGGAAAGTCGTTCCTGGCCTACTCGGCCGTTCAGGAGCTACGACTACATCAAAACGAGAACAACTCCGTTGCCTACTTCTATTTCAAAGAAGAGCATCCTTATCAGCAGTCAATGCAGAATGCCTTCGCCTCCGCAGCGCTTCAAATCGCCGAATCGAACAACAGATATGCCGAGCAGGTGGCGGCAAAGATCAAGGAGGACTCTAGTGGGTCGGCAGAAATCTCCACTTGGAAGCGGTTCTTCCTTTCAACATTCCCAGGTGACAACAGATCTGGTAGCCGACTGTTCCTTGTTTTGGACGGCCTAGACGAGGCACATGTACGGGAGGGTGGAACCTTGACGCAGTTTCTATCAGACCTCAAGCTTCAGAAAGCCAACGTATCAGTCTTTGCAACTAGCAGACCAGAAGACAACCCAACACTACAGCTGCTTCAGCCATCGATTCTCGAGGTCACCAAACAGGAGATCAAACCCGACTTGAAGCTGCTTGTGAAAAGTCGCCTGCATACACTTCCGCGCGTGCGTAAATTCAGTTCTGGTGTTAAAAAGGCCATCATTCGCAGGATAGTCCAGCAAGCAGACAGTATGCTGTACGTCGAGCACATGCTCAGAAGATTCTCCTATATTGGTCGAGAACGGGCAGTTTTGCAAGACTTGGAGAAGCTCCCTCCAAACCTACACGAACTTTACAAGCTTCTCCTAGAAGAGTGCCGACATAATCGTTCAGAAGCGCAATATCAGGCGTTGAAGAAGTTGTTTGCATGGCTAGCATTCTCGAAACGATCACTCAGTCTGGCTGAAGCCTCAAGCCTAGTCCAACTCACACTGTCCGACAACACATTCGATATCGAGGAAGAAATTATCGGACGTTCATCTCGTATCCTCGAGCTCACCCAACCACGACAACTTGAGGAGGATACCAAAGATGACGACAGAGACGATGATGAAAATGATGAGCTGAAAGATGATAGCATGCCCGAACTCAAATACCGAGAATCTCCTCTATCGTTCCAAGACCGGTCCTTACGGCAATATTTTAAAAGTGTGAACGTCGAAGATGATGGCGTGACAGAATTCCGGACTCCTGCTACAGCTGCACACCTCACCATCCTTCAGATGTGTGTTGATATCATGATGAAGGCAGCTAAAGAGTCCGATGAACCGACAAGCTCCGGGCTCTCAGTTTACGCGATTCGTTACTGGCATGAGCATCTCAAAGAGCTAGACGTAGGGAATGCGACTTGTGAAACAGTTCAACAAGTACTGGTTCTCTTGCATCGCATCACGGAGAATACGAACAATATTGCTAACTTGTTCGAGAAGCTTTCAAGGCATACAGACATATATCCTGAGCGAGCGGATGACATGCCTGGTGCTTGGTTCGATACACTTCTTACATGGGCGGCTAAAGCACCGGCACTTACGGAAGGGTCTCTTGATCCAAATGTTAGGGACTGGGCGCTTGCTGTCAACAAATATAACGTTTTGCTCCCTTTGGTTCGAGGCCACATCCACAACTGGTTGAATGCCAATGATCAATTTTGGATAGCTGAAACTTTCCAATTTGTCAAGGCCGCGCTTTCTCATGTAAGCCACTCTTCCCTTGCGAAAAGCTTTCTAATTAGATACAGGCGCGAAATTCTGAAGTTACCGAAGACGAGCCACTCAAATACATACACGCAATCATAACGAGATACGATATCCCACTCGAAGACTATAAAACTTTAAGAGCAATCGGGTCTACTCTGGCTAGTTATGGTTACGAGACTACGGATTCAGATCGCGAAAAGTCGTTGATCACCGAAGCCGTCTTGTACCTAAAGAGAGCTGCCGAGTGTATGGAAGGAGATGTACTGGAAAAGGTTGCAACACTTTGCCTTCTTGCACCGAAATACAAAATGATCGATCAAAACATCGAAGCTATTAGGTACTACGATCAAGCTTACAACATGCTACCGAGTTCAGATGCAGAGAGATCTTCTATCGAAGAACTAGAGAAGCTCAAGACAACCCGGATAGAAATATTGTCCGCAAAAGCACTTGTGCTTTCCTCGATGGAGCAGTCCGATGAGGCTTTGCGAACATTCAATGAAGCGAGGAGATTTTCGGGTGAACAACCTTTGGCTGGAACAACTTTGGATGACATTACGCTACTGTTCAAGAAAGATGATAAAGCAGAAGGGTCCAAGCTCATGAATGTTCTCAAGAGTTGGACCGATAAGGAGCGCAACAGCTGGTTTTCCTATTGTTTTGAGAGCTGGGTGGATGAGAATGCAGTAACTCGTATGCAAAGAGCGGCAAAACTTACCAAGGACACCGATCTACTACTTGAATGGCTGACAGCCTTAGCCAAGACTCTTCCGACGCATAGCCTTTATCTGTTCAACCTCCGGTGCGCGATCGCAAACGTACACTATCCGGTGCTAGGCGACCTCGAGAAAGGCAAAACCCTACGCCAGGAAATTCTGGCCATGAAACCAAAATCGCACCCTTATTTCGAAGACACAATGAATGAGACAAAAACGCAACATCGGATGCAGCTTGCAGACATTCTCTTCTGTGAGTTTCAGATGTCTGCCGATCCGCTGAAGAAGGAAGCGATCATGGAGAACCTCAGGCTTTTGCCGAGCGCCCACGACAGCGACGATAACATCCGGGAGTCTCACATTGGTATGCTCCGCGCGAATATGCTTCGAATTATGGGACCTGCTAAGGAGTATCAAAAATACATGGATGAGCTATTTACGAATTGCATTCGAGGCCTCGAAGATAGTGTTTCTTGGAATGACTCGTCAAGCCTGCGACTACTGTGCAAAGTATTAGCTTCGCTGGATAGTCTAGAGGATGATGCAAGAATTGCGATCAGTGCACAATTCTCGGTCTTGGATCGTGCAATATTTGGGCAAGGTACTGAGCCTGAACATTCGGACACCCTTTCCGACAAGGATAGTGGCGAAGCAAAACCAACAGAGGGAAACGAACCATCCACTGGAAGCGAGGAGACTCGAATGATCCCCCTTACAGAAGGAACGCACGAGGTTGCCAGCACTGGTCCTTCCGACGGAGCTGCAGGGAAAGAGCAAGATAGTGCAGAAGTGGAGAAAGTGCCAGAGCCCATAACAGCGGAGCTTGCCAAGCTAGACGAAGACATCAACGATTGGATTATAGACTGTGATGGAGGATGCGGAACACGCAGCGAATCATGGACTCAGCCATTCTATTACTGCTTGGTCTGTCCCAACACCGATCTATGCGAAGAATGCTACTCCAAGCGTATAGCGCAAACGCGGGGAGATATAGAAGAGCCGTGGCTAAGTTTCTGTGGCGCGAACCACCGCTACATCAAGGGTCCGATGAGGCACTGGAAGGGAATCAAGAACGGCGTTATCCGAATTGGTGACGAGGAGCTCACTGTGAAAGAATGGCTTCGGGGGTTGAAGGAGGAGCGGTGGCAGCAGGCTTGGAGAGTCTTTTGGACTAGGCAGGGTGGGCTGAAGGATATTGGAGTAGAGGGTTAAGATCGGGGTTCTCAAGATGAGACGGTATGTTTTGTAGTCGCTGGCTTCGCGTATTAGCCTATGTCGGAAAGAGTATGGACATTTCAGAAAGGCTACCTGTTAAGAAGGCAAATATGCATTGTTGAAAATGAGGTTAAATGTGTGTGGAACGACAACCTTATTCGCGTGAAGATAGCACGCAGCTCGACATCACTCCAGTATGTCAATCCTACGCAGGACAGTCAAAGGAGATGATGAGCGAACATTTACGGCGCGATCAAACATTGGATGATGAAGCGCTAAACACCATCATCGGTGCGCTCGCAATTCTAGACGGTAGCGATCATATCTAGGGGGCTACTATCTTGCGATGCTGGAATGGTCTTGGATAGAATTCCATAGGCGTAGCGTTGGATTGGTACCACTTCTTTCCAGGGTCATGGCGCGAATGGTTTCCCGAGCGAAGACAAATTGTGACTAGAAAAATTGGGTGGAAAAAAGAGCTGTAGAGTACAGCAGTAGTCGACCTAAAGCTACTATATGGTGAGAAAGCAAGCGGACAGATGCGTTTGTATATGATCTGAAAAGCAACGGCGCTATGACCGGAACGAACAGCGTAATAGAAGTTCAGAGTTTGTACTAAGAATTCCTTCGCATCAGTTCAGCTACGCTCTAGCACCGCAATCTACTCTAATCATCTCTACTTCGTCTGCCCATGCTACACCGCTGCAGATGATCCAAAGCCGTGCAAACGACCTAGTGCAGCCAGTGCAACCTAGGATCCGTTAGATGCGCTGGACCTATTCAAAGTTAGGAAAGGACTTTTATTCTCGCCTAGTAGATTCACAACTTACCCTCGCGCAGCGGCGGCAACAATGCCTTGACTTCATCCCCGGAGCGCGCCACACCGAACCTCGTGCCTTCACAACAAATTAGCACTGCATGTGTAGATATTCGGGGCTACAACAAAACTTGAATTCCAACGTACCGCTGGACTCTAGTTTGATACCATCAGGGTGGTCATAATATTGGGTCTTCTGCGCCCTATGTTCTGAGTCGTGCCGAAATACGCCCAAAGGCCTAAGATCCATGTTCTCGGTATTAGAGAGTCCTAAAATGAAGGTTTCGCTGCATAGATAGCCATTTAGAGGGTGAAGATCGTGATGTCGTTGCGGTCGCCTACTCTAGCTCGCCTCCAATCATCGCCATCTTGTGGGGAAGGTTTGATCATGAAGCGGCCCTGAGTTTCGATGGTGAATGGTCGTTCGATGTTTTCGCTGTTCATCTTGGTGAGAAAAGTGCAGAAAAGGTGAAGGAGTCTGGAAATTGGATTAGGGAAGTGTTTTTGGAGGTGGTTGTCTGACTACCAGGTTTCTCATGCGCCCTTATGTACCTACTTCCATCTCCGCACACACCCTAGCATCTAGTTATTGTTCGGATACGCGGGGCCGACGGGCATTGAATGCAACGACAAATTACTGTAATTACTGCAATACACGGCAGAGCTACCTACTACGTGTCGTATTCGTTCTTTCTTTGATACATTTGCACGCGTGACCAGGGATATGGCTACTAACACATTGAACTCTTCGGTACTCCGATTCCGCTGAGTTGAAGATGGCTTTTCGCATGTACTCAGTTCGATGCATCATGTATTCTCTACTTAGCGGCTCGAGCAAACTTCGTGATGTGACGTGCGGGACAAAGGCCGTAGGTCTCACTGTTGCATCAAGACTCGCAGCGAAGAAAGAAAGAGACAAAGAAGCAAATAGCTTAGCTTGCTTTACAGTAAGACTGAAGAGAGAGTAGTTGCAGTGTGTAAGTGCGAGCGCAATTCGTGCATCATGGTATTGCGCATGGGACATCGTTGGCTGCTGAGCTAGGGACGGACCGAAGCCATGAAAAGAACACATCTGCTCGGGTTGAACTGCGATAACCAGTGGCATGTGCTGCATATTATGAGTCAGGCAAAAGGAGGTTTACTGTAACCTGATAGAATTGACCTGTTTAGGAGGGGAAAAAACCCTGTGTTATGAAGGTTTGTAGAGTGTGACACATTTGAATTTAGTTTAAAAGCCGTAGGATCGTTCATACACAGCGAAAGTTGAGTCCCATCTTCTTCCTACCACTTTGCTGATAAGTGGGAACATATTAGCTTGTTGCTTGCTTTTTGGAGACATGTAGTGCGTGATAAAGAGACGTAACTACTGTAGCCAAGACGGCCATGCGTGCTGTCAGCGACTTGTGTACACTGCAGTTGCTAGCTCTTACCTATGCTGCCACATCACCGATAAGCTCGAGACGGACCGAATCGAGCAGGAGACGTGAAAGCCCACTGCAATGGAGCCGCCAATTGATGACAAGGATAACATGACGATACCGCAGTAGACGGCTGCTTCTTATGTTCCTTCAGACTACGTCCCGATATTGGTCGATGGTATAGAGGGGGGTATAAACATTCGTACATTTTCTTTTCCGCCCTTTTCCATCTACTCCGCTTTTTCGCTTGGTAACGCTGCAGATAGTGTGTGTGGGTCTCTAATTGCTTATCCTTCTTGCATTGATCTAAATTCCCGATTTGGCGTATGTACCGCTCACAAAGACTACGTCAGCTTCTCAACGTGTAGTTTCCACACGGTAGAATAGACTTTCCGATCTACAATATAGTGCTTCTCTTCTTTTTCTACACACCGTGGAAAAGCCAACTGGAAGTTTACATTAAAAGCAAGATTGATCAAAGCAACGGAGCATGAGTCTGTTGTCTTGCGAAATCTCTTCAGAGAAAAAAAATTGTGTCTATATAGTTATGATTGCGCGAAGCTTTAGATAGATCATCTAGCTACTTACTATCGCAGTAGCAGTATCCCTGGAGTCGACTTGCATGGTAATCAAGGTTCAACATTGCGCAGTGACAGGGTTGCAAACCTGTGCATTCGTTGATACATACATCACAACACTTCGGTGATAAGTCATGTAACACAAATGAGTTTGTATTCCGCAGTAGTTAATCTCACACTACGATATCCTTGATACATCGTTCTCATCTCCATGTCCTGTATCTGATAACAATCGGTGTCACCAAGGCATTCCGCTGCCGATGTGGTAGATTCTTTTACTGGAAGTGCACTTTCATCTGGGAACCTAATACGAATTAGGCTTTATTCATCAGGAAAAACTATGAGCTGTTTTATTGCTTACCAGGGAACATGTCCGGTGGCATAGCACGGACCAAATTCTCCTCGCCAGGGAGCACACCAATATGGAAACCTAGAAAAAAGTTAGATAGGAAAGTTCGAGCCAGATTCAAAACTGCAAAGAATGCAACGTACCATTGCAATCGAATATCTTGGGTGAGTTCTGGTCGCCAATATATTGGGATCTTCGCGCCATGTTACGATCCACCATCCAGTAGACGGGCATAGGCATAAATGCGAGCGGCTCAATCACGCAACGACCGAAAAACATTTGGTCGCTTGGGTCAGCTCTACGCAAGAAGCCGTCTTCTAGCCTGAAGACTGCGGCATCCTTGCGGTCTCCAATACTGGCAGGAATCCTTCCTCCGAAAGACATGCTGTCATCGGTGCGCGGGTTGGCTACAAATTGACCATTGAATTCGATAAGGAAAGGCCGGGAAAGGTTGCCGGCGTCCATTGTGGTAATGTAATGAGTTGATTAAGGTAGTAGCAACAAGTAGCTATAGGATGTAAGACCTGATGATTGAGTCTGATGTCTCTTGCGTTCTCTTTATATCTTTTCCTTACCTACGAAAGCCACATATCTTACATAGCCTCGCGTGGGATCAACGCCGTCTCTCTTTCTCGGTGCAGCATGTGGTGCATTTATCGGCCTTGTGGAGCCGGAGTACGTCAAAAGTAACAAGCATGTCTCCGTTCATCTGGTAAGTCTATACGTGGATATCTTTTGGGTATACTCCATTGCTGAAATCGTACTATCGTCTTCCAATCATGAGGAAGGCCTAGCAGGGATCTCAACCAATGGGAGATGACGTGGGAGAGAAAGCAGCAAGACTAGCCCACTTTTGATCAACAGTCCCACCAAGCTTTCAGACATGGTGTAGTTGCATGCTCTGTTGAGAATGCAGCGCGTAACTCAGATTCACAATTACTGCAGCGAGAAGGCATTCGCTGTAGTCGAGTTATACGGATTAGAACGAGGCTTTGTGCCCATGCTTACATGCAACCAGAAATTATCACCTCACATCAGATTTGCATACAGAAAAGTCGTCCTGAGATCGCTAGATAGTGTAGACTGAATGCGGAAAACGGATTGTGTGTAAGCTCGGCCATATACTTTTCGGCCACATATACTTCTCGGCCACCCCACCACAACGCGTTACTCTGAATTTGGCGCTCTATAC